>CM038145.1:326024963-326400738 GCA_021437245.1 Aegilops speltoides
TATCGGCGGGTCATTCTTCGCCGCGCCCGCTGGTCCTCAAGTATCGCTTCTCCTTTGGGGTGTTCACCATATATGTCATGTGGCGGTAGTGGTCCAGGCCCTATAGGTGCTGGTTCTCGTTCGCCTCCCGCATCGCCGCCCATAGCGCCGATGTCGCCGAGTCGTAGTCTCAGCATGTCGGTTAGATCATCGACAATGGCTACAAAGTGGGTGGTGGGTGGGCTTTGAATTTCTCCGTCCGCGATCCCAACCATCCTCGCCATAGTCCGCCAGGACTCTCCGATAACGAGATGCTTTAGTGAATTCAGGATGTCGCCAAAAGGCGTAGTATTGAAGATGTCCGCGCGGTGAATTTATAACCGCGCCAATCCGGATCGATTGGTAGGGCGCTGGAGGTTCGGAGTCCGCGAGGAGTCCGGCGCCGAATCACAAGTTTCGCAGGGACAAGATCGTGTTCGCCCATCGCCGGATGTTGAAGCCCCTAGGACGGCGCTCATCCACCCGCCGACCGGGCGATCGGCTCGCTAACGGCCGAGCGGATCCGGTGCGCCACCGTGGCATCGCTCGCGGCAGAGCTAGATCATGCCCGCTGCCATAGTGCGGCGCGCTATTGTGGCTCGAGTCCGTCAAGATCAAGTCTCCGCGACATCGGCCGTGAAGTTTAAGCTTAATCTGACCGACGCCAGGGGCGAAGCTCGATCCGCTCCAGATGGCCACGTGAATTGCCCGCAGCGCGGCCGCCGAATACGAAGATCTGTCCGGGAGAAAAGTCTCACCTCGACAGCATTGTTGGTTGAAGACGCCATCGCTTTATTGGTGACGCACACGAGGAACTCTCAATGAAAGCACCAATGTCGGTGTCAAACCGCGGATCTCGGTAGGGGGTCCCGAATCTGTGCGCCTAGGCGGATGGTAACAGGAGACGAGGGACACGATGTTTTACCTGTGTTCGGGCCCTCTCGATGGAGGTAAAACCCCACGCCCTACTTGATTAATATTGATGATATGGGTAGTACAAGAGTGGATCTACCACGAGATCAAGGAGGCTAAACCCTAGAAGCTAGCCTATGGTATGATTTTTGTAATGTATGTTGTCCTCCGGACTAAAGCCCTCCGGTTTATATAGACACCGGAGGGGCTAGGGTTACGTAGTCGGTTACAATGGTAGGAGATCTACATATCCAGATTGCAAGCTTGCCTTCCACGCCAAGGAAAGTCCCATCCGACACGAGCCGAGTCTTCAATCTTCTATCTTCGTAGTCTTGGAGTCCGGCGGATAATGATAGTCCGCTGTCCGGACACCCCTAGTCCAGACTCCTCGGGCGTGGCGACGGCTCTCCAAAGAACTCCGGAAAGGATCCCAAAGCAGCTGGTCGACGAAGTCGCGCGCGAATCTGCGCCTGTAGTTCGGAGAAGGTGTTGGTGAAGGTGCTCTTCCGCAACCCGGGCCTCAACCTCACCAACGTCCTCAAGAAGCTGCCGGCGGGTGCTGATCTTGAGGAGCTCAAAGCCCTTGTCGCGCCCATTGTGGACAAGGTGAATGAAGTCAGGAGGGTTGATGGTGGCCGCGTAGATTCGGCCGCGTGTTTTCTCCTTTTTCTTGCCGCTGCCAAACATGTTACTGGAACAATCTATTAGAGCGCGGCAAGTCATTTTTGTAATATAACTTTATCTTGGGCAGTATTTGCTATGTTATTTCCTTTACTTGATTCCTCCCTTTGCATGTTTTTACCCTATGCTTTCAGGGAACTTGCCGACGCCGGCACCCTTGCCGCGAGCGCTGAGTGCGGAACATCAGCAGCCTGCTGGTGGTGTTGCTTCCGGCAAGAAACCTTGTCGCAACTAGTCGCAGCACATTTAAGCTGTTGAGCGGACTCGAAACAAAGTAAGGGCGCAACTAGCTACGAGTCGGTTCCTCCGCACACAGGTTTTCCATACAAAGCGCGGTCATTCAAGGAAGTTAACTTAAAAAAATTTAAAACTGATCGTGCTCAAACTTTGGCAACTTATCTTTTCTGTCGTTTGCGTCCCGGCAAGGCGATACTTCCTTGAACGACGCCTGGTCCACACCATTATCTTCTCCTCCCCCCGGTGAACTTGTGGGCGAAGGAACCTTCTTTTCTTGAGAAAAAGAAAGAAGAGAAAATAAAGATATGGAGCTTTAAGGCTCGTTATTGCTTACCGGGGGTAAGTGCTGCACAAAGTGTCAGATAATACATGCAAAAAAGAAAAAAAGCATGAAATTTGACAAGATGTGCGGAGCATATGATCTTTATTTATGCACGGATCGCGCGCCAGCTTTGTACAAAGGGTTACATTCAACAAATGCAAGGCTTGTATTAAAGGTGGTTGCCGGAACGGGTTCCGCAACCGCGCTTTACGGGTAAAACTTACGAAGATGCTCAATGTTCCAGAGTTGCTCACCGAAAGCCATCTTCGGTCTCTGGCATGACAGCGCCAGCCTAGTGACTCATTTCACCCGATAAGGGCCTTCCCACTTTGGCGCCAACTTGTTGGAATTCTTGGCGGATTGAACGCGCCAAGAACAAGGTCGCTTTCCTCGAGACTTCGGCATTGACTTTGCGGCTATGGTTGCACGCAAAGCTTGTCGGTATCGAGCAGCTCAGACAAGAGCTCAAGACGATCTTCCTCAAGGAGCAAGACGTCATCTTGTCGCAGCTGCTCTTGCTCAAGCTCATCATAAGCGAGCACTCGAGGCGATCCGTGATACGAAGTTCCGTGGGGAGAACTGCCTCGCCGATAGACTAGAGCGAAAGGTGTTTGGCCGCTGGTTCGATTTGGCGCCCCGATCGACCAGAGAACCACCGCAGCCTCAATCCAATTCTTTCCGCACTTGTGCAGCCTCGTCGAAAGTTCTGGTCTTGAGTCCGCAGCACTTCAACGCTTGTTCTCTCCGCTTGACCGCTGCTTCTCGGTGAGCAATGTGGTTAAGGCACCTTGGCGCCAAGATCTTGGACGATCGCAGAAGGTGCGGCTCAGAATTGCGTGCCATTGTTGGTGATGATCCCGTTAGGGACTCAAACGGCAAATAATCGACCAAGAACTTGATCACGACCGTGTTGTCACCTTCCTCACTGCTTCCACTTCCGCCACTTTGTGAACTTGTCGATTGCAACGCATAAGTACTCAAAGCCCCCAACAGCTCGGGAAAAGGGCCGAGGATGTCGAGCCCCTGCATCAAAATGGCCAGGATAAAGGGATCGTCTGGAGAGCTTGAGCTGGCTGGTGTATCTGCTTGGAGTGGAATTGGCACGCTTCAAACTTGGTTACTTGTGCAGTTGCATCCTGGAGGGCTGTTGGCCAAAAGAAACCTTGCCAGAATGCTTTTCCGGCAAGTGCTCTTGCGCCAATGTGATGACCACATATGCCTCCATGTATCTCCGCCAACAGTTTCTGTCCATCTTCCCGGGGAATGCACTTCAATTTCACTCCGTTGAATCTTCTTCTGTACAGTATGTCATCGACAAACTGGTACATACTTGATTGCCGGGCTACTCTCTCCGCTTCTTCTTGCTCTTCGGGAAGTTCTTCTGTCTAAAGGAAACGGACAATCTGCTGCGCCCATGTCGGAGCTTGCGGCTCAACGACGAGGACTAAAGGCACAAATATTGCTGCGGGAACATCTGCTTCTACGGCAAGAACCTGCAGTTCAGCCGGAGCTTGATGTTCCCTGGCAAGCTTGCCGGAGCAAAACTTGTCGGGAGAGTCTGCTTTAACGGAACAAGCCTTAGGGCTTGTCGGAGCAGACTGCTCCTCAGCACTCTTGGTGTTGATTTTGGGGACCTTCTTGGCGGCGGCTTTGGGGAGCTCGCCGAAAGTAGTCACCAAAACCAACTTCCTCTTGTTGTTCTCGTCCAGCTTGATGGTGTTACGATGGCTGAGTCAGCTTGAGCACAAAGATCCCCGGTTCCACAGTAACTTTAATGCAGCGATTTTGACAAGCCATCGCAACGCCGTTCGAGCTCTCGAACATGCTCCATCTGCAGCCGCCAAAATGTTCTCCCAACTTTCTTACTTCATCAATGTAGGCTTCCATCAATGACTCGATAATCTTTGTTTACTTGGAGGACGACAAGCTGCGAGTCACCCCTAACAATAAGCTTTTGATCCCAAGGTCTATCGCGATCTCGAGTCCGCAAGCAAACCTTCATACTTTGCAAGATTGCTTGTCGCTGCTCCTTGGGAAAGTGCATCCGACCACGATTTGAGGTTCTCCCCGTGGGTGCGATAAGTAACACGCCAAGACCGGCGCTTTGAAGCGAGAAGGCACCATCAAAATACATGATCCATTCTTTGCTTGCTTCCTTGACGGGATGCTCGCTTCGAATTTCTTCATCGTGTTGGCGCCCATTCTGCTATGAATTTCGCCAATGCTTGCTCGTCGCTTCGGATTCCGCAAAGATCCTCTTCAAAGGAAAGCGAGTGACAATCGTGATCTCATGTGCTTGAAAGTAATGGCGCAGCTTTCGAGGCCATGAGAAGGCCGAAAAGCAATTTCTGCACACCAGAGTACCTTGATCTAGCCCCCTACAGAAGGGAACTAACAAAGTAAACTGGGCGCTGCACCATTTTCTTCTGCTTTTCTTCTTGCGGCTGCACAGATCCATTCTTGTCGGGACCAGAGCTTGTCAGGGAGGCTCCCTGTTTGTCACTGGACGCACTTGCCGTGGCCGCTAGCTCATCATCCGCCTTCCTCTCCGCTACTAACGCAGCACTAACCACTTGATTGGTTGCCGCTAGATATAGCAGCAACTTCTCTTGCGGCTTAGGTGCGACAAGTATTGGAGTGGAGGTCAGGTATCTCTTCAAGTCCTGCAGCGCAGCCTCCGCCTGAGTCCATTTCATTGACCTGCCTTTTTCAAAATTTTGAAAATGGCAGGCGCGCCAGCAGACTTAGAGATGAACTCGCCGAGAGCAGCCACGCAGCCGGCAAGCCTTCGCACATCCTTGACGCGCTTCGGTGCTTCGATCTGCTCAATGGCCTTGATCTTGTCGGGATTAGCCTCAATCCCCCGCTGAGACACAAAGAACCCGAGAAGCTTGCCGGAGGGGACTCCAAACACGCACTTCTCGGGGTTGAGCTTGAGGTTGATCTTGCGCAGATTTGCAAAGGTCTCGTCCAAATCCTGGATCAGAGTTGCTCTGTCTTTGCTCTTGACCAATATGTCATCCATGTAGGCTTCTACATTTCTGTGCAACTGTGGCTCAAAAGCTTCGTGAACTACCCTTACAAATGTTGAACCAGCATTCTTTAGTCCGAAAGGCATCCGTACAAAGTAGTATGTGCCACATGGAGTAATGAATGCGGTTTTCTCCTCATCCTCTTCTGCCATGAAGATCTGATGATATCCTGAATATGCATCAAGAAAAGAAAGCAAATCACATCCTGTTGTGGAGTCAACAATCTGGTCAATGCGCGGCAAGGGAAATGGATCTTTGGGACAAGCTTTATTAACATCAGTGAAGTCAATACAAAGCCTCCATTTTCCGTTCGCTTTGCGCACGACTACGTGATTGGCCACCACGAGGATGGAGCACCTCCGACAAGGCCCGCTGTTTCCAACTTCTTGATCTCTTTCGCATGAATTTTGGCGCCCACCGCTTGTTTCCGACTCTTCGCTTGACGGGCGCGCGTGAGGATGACGGCAAGGTGGTGCTCAATTAGTTTCGAACACTGGGATGTCGACGGTTGCCATGCAAACACGCCGACATTCGCCGCAGAAAGCAACGAGCGCGCTTCCTATTTAGGGTCAAGCGTGGCATCGATGGTGAAGGTACCACCACCGCCGCCCTCCTTGGCGGCCACTTTCTTGGTCTCGTGAAGCTGTCTTTGTCTTCTTACACTTGTCGGTGGAGCTCGATGGTGCGTCCTCGACAGTAGCGCAACACTCCGAAGAGGTGTGCTTGCCGGAGTGGCCATCAGAGCTCTTGCCGGACTTAGTCTTCTTCTTCCCCTCGAGCTTCAGCGCAAGTGGTTTGCGATCCGCTGCGCTGCCGCTTCCCGATAGATCTTGTCGGTGCAGATAAGGGCATCTTTCTTGTCGCCAGGGACAGAGATGATACTTGTCGGACCTGGCATCTTGAGCATATTGTAGGCATAGTGAGAGGCTGCCATGAATTTGGCGAGCGCTGGACGGCCGAGTATCCCATTGTAGGGTAATGGGAAATCAGCAACGTCAAAAGTAACCTTCTCTGTTATGAAGTTCAGCTCGCTGCCAAATGTCACTGGCAATGTGATCTTCCCCTTCGGCTTGCTCCTTCTCGGATTGATTCCTTGGAATGTACCGGTCTCTTCGAGCTCGCTGTCAGGATCCGAGTTTCGAGTAATCGCTAAGGAGATCAGTTCAAGCCGCCCCGCCGTCAACTAGCATCTTTGTGACCTTGAGGTTGCGGATGGTTGGTGAAACCAACATCGGCAAGCACCCGACCGCAGTTATGCGATCGGGTGGTCCTCAATGTCAAAGATGATAGGCGGTCGACCTCTTCGAGGCTTGCGTGACTCAACCGGTGGTTCTGCTGCATTCACTTCCCGCACTCCATCGCTTGAGCTGGCGGTGCGCGGTATGCGAGAAGCAACACCTCGGCACACGTAACCACCGCCGCTTTCAAACTCCTGCCGCCGGCCTCGCCATCTTCCATATCCTCATCTTCGCCCTCATCTTCATCCTTGTCGCGCCGCTGGGAGGCCTGTCTCCCGCCGCCGCTTGGCCTTGCCGTGGCGCCCCTCGCCGACGACTTCTTGCCGGATCCGCCAATACCTTCTGGGCCTTCTCCTTGCCGCGCCGCCGATTTCAGCTTTACGCTGCTCAACAAGCTGCTCAACCTTCTTGCAACTTTGGAGATCGTGGCCCTTGGTGCGGTGGATGTTGCAATATTGCTTGTCGGAGCTGTTCGCTTGTCGGCGGCCGCCACATGTGTTCGCTTCCTTGGCGCCACCTCTTGCCGGACTGCTCGACAGCTACTACTACTTTTGCCTTTCCTTCTTCTCGTTGTTCCGCCGCCGGTTTTTTTTGCCGGGCGGCATCCTCACCGCCGATCCTCCCGCTCCTGCATTCTCTCCGGGAGTTTCTCCTTCTCAAAGACGCACACATTGCCGCCGTGGCATATAGCTCATCGACGCTCGATCTTGCACATCGCCATCTCCTCCCGCATCTCGCGGTTACGCGACGCTCGATGGAACGCGCTGATGACCACGGTAGGGTGGACATCTGGGATGTTGCGCTGCACTTGGCTGAATCTCTGAATGTACTTGCGCAGGGGCTCTCCTTCCTTCTGGGCGAGCAGATGAAGATCGCTTTCCTGGCCATGGGGTTTGTGTCCGCATGTGAAGGCGCCGACAAACTGTTGGCACAGATCCGCCCATGAGGAGATGGAGTCCTCCGGCAAGTGCATGAGCCAGGATCTGACATTGGGCTTGAGCACGAGTGGGTAGTAGTTGGCAAGGATCTTCTCGTCGCGCCCCCCGGCAGCTTGCACCGCGATGGTGTAGATGCTGAGGAACTCCGACGGATGCAACCTGCCGTCATACTTCTCTGGTACATCTGGCTTGAAGTTCTTTGTGCTGGGCCACTGGACATGCCGCAGCTCACGAGTGAACGCAGGGCAACCTATCACAGACAGCAAGTCGCTCGTTCTTCGGGCGCATGCATGTCGATAGCAGGCCCAGCGCGCTGGTCCGACCGACGCCGCTTTCTTCGACGCCGATGCGAAAAGAAGCGTCTTCTTGTTGTCGTTCTTGAAGAACTTGGCGTTGATCGCGACGAGCTCGTGGATCCGACGACGCCGTGGAGTCGGTGTCGGGGTTGACCCGGTGAGTCGGCGATCTTGGCCTTCGGGGCGGGGAGTGCACGGTGGTTACACCCCCACCAGTCTTGTCGCCATTGGCTCGCGCCGGGGCGTCTTGCCGCGGCTTCGATGTGCTCGGTTGCCGGGGAGTGTCACCGTTGGCGAAGCCGATGAGGCTCTGATCGGTGGCCCTCCAACCGTCGATTTTGTCCGCCGTTGGAGGATAGTCCAGGAGCAGTTGGGCTCGGGCCAACGCTTCTTCTGGAGTCTTTGGTGGCGGTGGTGAACGGTGCGAGGAGCGGGATATGCTCGGACTTCTAACTATGTTAGAAGGAGCAGGATCCTGTCCAGGCGACCGTGTCTTGCTCGTGCCAGCAGGCTGGCGCGCATGCTAGTCTTGAGCATCCCGAGATCCACCAGCTCGACCTCGCGAGTACCATGACGCTGTTGGTCTCGCGCCTCCTGAGATGGGCGCGGTGCGTGTACGGACGCCAAAGTTTGCGCGGCCTTGTCCTTGGACCTGGGGGCAGCTTGAACTTCCTCGTCGGCGCCCGTTCGCCCGCCGGCGTCTACCCCACCACCCGTTTGCTCCGGTGGCGGTCGGACCGACGCGGATGGAGCAGCCACCTCCGAAGCCTTCTTCTTCGGTGGCATGTTGATGAAGATGATGAAACAGATGAAGATCTTCCTCGCGTGAACGCCGGATCGGGTTCACACAACCCCCTACCTGGTGCGCCAAAGATGTCGTGGGAAACGAACACCTATGGGGTAGGGCCACTTTTCGGTCCGGCAGGGAGCGGAGGGCGCACGAAGAGCGGATCGAGACAGAGCACGCGAGCGATTTTACCCAGCTTCGGAGCTCTCCGGAGAGATAATACTCCTACTCCTGCTTTGTGGTTGTATTATGTTCTTGCCCAAGAGCGTGGGAGGGCTATGGTATCGAATGAGTCGAACCCCTTCTACGTTGCGCATGGGCCTCCTTTTATAGGCTCAAGGGGTCACCGACAGGTGGCAACGCAGGCAAGGGTACAAATGTAAAAAGGGTGTGGTTGGTACAACTGCTATCTACAGTAGATCCTACCTAACTCTGACGCCAGGGGACAAGAGCATTTAATGCCCGTCCGCGTCGCCCAAACAATGCAGAAAAGCGACCGTTAAGGGCGCCACCGTTCTCCACGATGGCCTTCTCGTCATCTCCACTCGCCACCTCGCACCGCTTGGCTGCACAGCTTCCCTCCACGTGTGTCTGGAACGATCTCAGGGCGACACGTCGACGGATGCGCTGGAGCGTGGGCACAGAGCGGTGGCTCTGGCGCGGCAAGCGCCTTGCCACCGTCGTTGCCTTGTCGCGCCCGGAAGCTTGTCACTGCTGGTCTTGCCGGACGCGCAAGGCGCCGTCCGCGGCAAGTTTCTTGAAATGCCTTGTTGGCCTTCCCCAAGCTCCTCTTGCCGGGTTTGCCCTTCCCGCAAGCTCCTCTTGCCGGGCCTTGTCTTCTTAGTCAAAAACACTTTGTTCTTGAATGGCTTCAATAGGAACTATGGAGGATCTTGGCGGGCACCCCAAGAAGCTTTGCTTGCTGGGCGCCAAGGATCGCCCAGTGCACAAGTTCGGGATACTAAGGTACACCGACACTCTATAACCTAGTACAAATAATTTTACACTACAATTGAACTATCTTTCTAACCAAGTACAAATGATTTTACACTTGAATTGAACTAGCTCTATAAGCTAGTACAAATAATTTTACCCTAGAAATGAACTAGCTCTATAACCTAATACACATAATTTTACACTAGCATTGTACTAGGGCTATAACATTGTAGAAATCATTTTACACTAGAGTTGAACAAGCTCTATGACCTAGTACACACAATTTTAGACTATAATTGAACTAGCTCTATAAGATAGTACAAATAATTTTAGACTAGAGTTGAACTAGCTCTATAACCTAGTACAAATAATTTTACACTAGAGTTGAACTAGCTCTATAACCTAATACAAATAGATTTATACTAGAGTTGAACTAGCTTTATAACCTAGTGCAAATCATTTTACACTATAGTTGAACTAGCTCTATAACCTAGTACAAATAATTTTACATTAGAATTGAACTAGCTCTATTACGTAGTACAAATAATTTTACACTAGAGGTGAACTAGCTCTATAGCCTAGTACAAATAATTTTACACTAGAAATGAAATAGCTCTATTATCTAGTACAAAATTTTTTACACTAGAACTGAACTAGCTCTATAACCTAGTACAAATCATTTTACACTATTGTTGAACTAGCTCTATGACCTAATACACACAATTTTAGACTAGAGTTGTACTAGCTCTATAACCTAGTACAAATAATTTAAACTAGAATTGAACTAGCTCTATAATCTAGTACAAATAAGTTTACACTAGAGTAGAACTAGCTCTATAACCTAGTACAAATCATTTGACACTATAGTTGAACTAGCTATATAACCTAGTACAAATATTTTACACTAGAATTGAACTAGCTTTATAACCTAGTACAAATAATTTTACACTAGAGTTGAACTAGCTCTATAAGGTAATACAAATAATTTTACACTAGAAATGAACTAGCTCTATAACCTAGTACACATAATTTTACACTAGCAATGTACTAGGGCTATAACCTAGTACAAATCATTTTACACAAGAGTTGAACTAGCTCTATGACCTAGTACACACAATTTTAGATTATAGTTGAACTAGCTCTATAAGATAGCAAAAATAATTTTACACTAGAGTTGAACTAGCTCTATAACCTAGTACAAATAATTTTACACTAGAGTTAAACTAGCTCAGTAACCTAGTACAAATCATTTTACACTATAGTTGAACTAGCTCTATAACCTAGTACAAATAATTTTACACTAGAGTTGAACTAGGTCTATAATCGAGTACAAATCATTTTACACTGTAATTGAACTAGCTCTATAACCTAGTACAAATAATTTTACACTAGAATTTAAGTAGAAGTACCAATAATTTTGCACTAGAGTTGAACTAGCTCTATAACCTAGTACAAATAATTTTACACTAGAAATCAACTAGCTTTATAACCTAACAAACATAAATTTACACTAACATTGTACTGGCTATAACCTAGTACAAATCATTTTACACTATAGTTGAACTAGCTCAGTAACCTACTACAAATAATTTTACACTAGAATTGAACTAGCTCTATATCGTAGTGTAAATCATTTTATAGTATAGTAGAACTAGCACTATAAACTATTACAAGTAATTTTAGACTACAGTTGAACTTGCTCTATAACCTAGTACAAATAATTTTACACTAGAGTTCAACTAGCTCTATAAGCTAGTACAAATGATTTTACACTGAAATGAACTAGCTCTATAACCTAGTACACATAATTTTACACTAGCATTGTACTAGGGCTATAACCTAGTAAAAATCATTTTACACTAGAGTTGAACTAGCTCAATGAGCTAGTACACAAAATTTTAGACTATAGTTGAACTAGCTTTATAAGATAGTACAAAAATTTTAGACTAGAGTTGAACTAGCTCTATAACCTAGTACAAATAATTTTACACTAGAGTTGAACTAGCTCTATAACCTAGTACAAATTTTTATACTAGAGTTCAAATAGCTCTATAACCTAGTGCAAATCATTTTACACTATAGTTGAACTAGCTCTATAACCTAGTACAAATAATTTTACATTTGAATTGAAATAGCTACATTACCTAGTACAAATAATTTTACACTAGAGTTGAACTAGCTCCATTGCCTAGTACAAATAATTTTACACTAGAACTGAATTAGCTCTATAACCTAGTACAAATCATTTTACACTATTGTTGAACTAGCTCTATGACCTAGTACACACAATTTTAGACTAGAGTTGTACTAGCTCTATAACCTAGTACAAATAATTTAAACTAGAATTGAACTAGCTCTATAATCTAGTACAAATAATTTTACACTAGATTTGAACTAGCTCTATAACCTAGTACAAATAATTTTACACTAGTGTTGAACTAGCTCTGTAACCTAGTACAAATCATTTTACACTATAGTTGAACTAGCTCTATAACCTAGTACAATAATTTTACACTAGAATTGAAATAGCTTTATAACCTAGTACAAATAATTTTACACTAGAGTTGAACTAGCTCTATAAGGTAGTACAAATAATTTTACACTAGAAATGAACTAGCTCTATAACCTAGTACACATAATTTTACACTAGCAGTGTACTAGGGCTGTAACCTAGTACAAATCATTTTACACTAGAGTTGAACTAGCTCTATGACCTAGTACAAACAATTTTAGATTATAGTTGAACTAGCTCTATAATATAGCACAAATAATTTTACACTAGAGTTGAACTAGCTCTATAACCTAGTACAAATAATTTTACACTACAGTTAAACTAGCTCAGTAACCTAGTACAAATCATTTTACACTATAGTTGAACTAGCTCTATAACCTAGTACAAATAATTTTACACTAGAGTTGAACTAGGTCTATAATCGAGTACAAATCATTTTACACTGTAATTGAACTAGCTCTATAACCTAGTACAAATAATTTTACACTAGAATTTAAGTAGAAGTACCAATAATTTTGCACTAGAGTTGAACTAGCTCTATAACCTAGTACAAATAATTTTACACTAGAAATCAACTAGCTTTATAACCTAACAAACATAAATTTACACTAACATTGTACTGGCTATAACCTAGTACAAATCATTTTACACTATAGTTGAACTAGCTCTATTACCTACTACAAATAATTTTACACTAGAATTGAACTAGCTCTATATCGTAGTGTAAATCATTTTATAGTATAGTAGAACTAGCACTATAAACTATTACAAGTAATTTTAGACTACAGTTGAACTTGCTCTATAACCTAGGACAAATAATTTTACACTAGAGTTCAACTAGCTCTATAAGCTAGTACAAATGATTTTACACTCGAAATGAACTAGCTCTATAACCTAGTACACATAATTTTACACTAGCATTGTACTAGGCTATAACCTAGTAAAAATCATTTTACACTAGAGTTGAACTAGCTCAATGAGCTAGTACACAAAATTTTGGACTATAGTTGAACTAGCTTTATAAGATAGTACAAAAAATTTTAGACTAGAGTTGAACTAGCTCTATAACCTAGTACAAATAATTTTACACTAGAGTTGAACTAGCTCTATAACCTAGTACAAATTTTTATACTAGAGTTGAAATAGCTCTATAACCTAGTGCAAATCATTTTACACTATAGTTGAACTAGCTCTATAACCTAGTACAAATAATTTTACATTAGAATTGAAATAGCTCCATTACCTAGTACAAATAATTTTACACTAGAGTTGAACTAGCTCCATTGCCTAGTACAAATAATTTTACACTAGAACTGAATTAGCTCTATAACCTAGTACAAATCATTTTACACTATTGTTGAACTAGCTCTATGACCTAGTACACACAATTTTAGACTAGAGTTGTACTAGCTCTATAACCTAGTACAAATAATTTAAACTAGAATTGAACTAGCTCTATAATCTAGTACAAATAATTTTACACTAGATTTGAACTAGCTCTATAACCTAGTACAAATAATTTTACACTAGTGTTGAACTAGCTCTGTAACCTAGTACAAATCATTTTACACTATAGTTGAACTAGCTCTATAACCTAGTACAATAATTTTACACTAGAATTGAAATAGCTTTATAACCTAGTACAAATAATTTTACACTAGAGTTAAACTAGCTCTATAAGGTAGTACAAATAATTTTACACTAGAAATGAACTAGCTCTATAACCTAGTACACATAATTTTACACTAGCAGTGTACTAGGGCTGTAACCTAGTACAAATCATTTTACACTAGAGTTGAACTAGCTCTATGACCTAGTACAAAAAATTTTAGATTATAGTTGAACTAGCTCTATAATATAGCACAAATAATTTTACACTAGAGTTGAACTAGCTCTATAACCTAGTACAAATAATTTTACACTAGAGTTGAGCTAGCTCTGTAACCTAGTACAAATCATTTTACACTATGGTTGAACTAGCTCTATAACCTAGTACTAATAATTTTACACTAGAGTTGAACTAGGTCTATAACCTAGTACAAATCATTTTACACTATAATTGAATTAGCTCTATAACCTAGTACAAATAATTTTACACTAGAATTTAACTAGTAGTACAAATAATTTTACACTAGAGTTGAACTAACTCTATTACCTAGTACAAATAATTTTACACTAGAAATCAACTAGCTTTATAACCTAATAAACATAAATTTACACTACCATTGTTCTCGGCTATAACCTAGTACAAATCATTTTACACTATAGTTGAACTAGCTCAGAACCTACTACAAATAATTTTACACTAGAATTGAACTAGATCTATATCCTAGTGTAAATCATTTTATAGTATAGTAGAACTAGCTCTATAAACTATTACAAATAATTTTAGACTACAGTTAAACTTGCTCTATAACCTAGTACAAATAATTTTACACTAGAGTTGAACTAGCTCTATAAGCTAGTACAAATAATTTTACACTAGAAATGAAGTAGCTCTATAACCTAGTACACATAATTTTACACTAGCATTGTAGTAGGGCTATAACCTAGTAAAAATCATTTTACACTGGAGTTGAACTAGCTCTATGACCTAGTACACACAATTTAGACTATAGTTGAATTAGCTCTTTAACCTAGTACAAATAATTCTACACTATAGTTGAACTAGCTCTATAACCTAGTACAAATAATTTTATACTAGAGTTTGTCATGGGAAAGCTGATCCACGAACACCTATGGGACCGGCGGACCGAGCCCCTTTCGGTTCGGCGGGGGGGCGGAGATCGCGCGAAGAGCAGATCGAGGCGAAGCACACGAGCGGTTTACCCAGCTTCGGAGCTCTCCGGAGAGATAATACTCCTACTGCTGCATGTCTGATTGTATTGTGTTCTTACTCTGGAGTGCTGACTGCTACAGTACACACTAGCTGCTAAAGAGACCGAGCGTGAGTGTTTTCTGGCCTCGAACCCTCCTCTACGTTGCGCATGGGCCTCCTTTTATATGCTCAAGGGTCACCGGCTGTGGCAACGAGACAAGGGCAAAATGGAAAAGGATTGTGGTTGGTACAACTACTTGTACAAAGGTATCATACCTAACCCCGACGGCAGGGGACAAAGGCATTAAATGCCCGTCTGCGCCCAAACAAAGGCAAAAAGGACCGTGTGGGTGCCACCGCCGCAACGATGGCAATCTTGTCAGCGTCGCTTGCCACCTCGCACCGCTGGCTGCACAGCCTCTCGCCACGCGTGCCTGGAAAGGCCTTAGGGCGACACGTTGGTGGATGTGCTGGAGCGCGGGTACAGAGTTGTAGCTTGCCGCGGCAAGCGCCTTGCCGCGATCATTGTCTTGTCGCGTTCGGAAGCTTGTCGCTCACCGGGCCTTGCCGGGACGCGTGGCGCGTCGCGCCAAGTTCCTTGAGATGCCTCGACTGGCCTTCCCGGCAAGCTCCTCTTGCCGGGGCCTTGTCTCCTTTGCTTGAATACTTTGTTCTTGAATGGCTCCAAAGGAACCACAGAGGACCTTGGCGATCACCCGGCAAGCCTTGTTGCGGGGTGCTGCGACTTCCCGTGCACAAGTTCGGGATACTAGGGTACCCTACTCTAGTACACCGACAGAGCCCCGGCCTGGGCCACACACTGCATCGAAGCGCTGTTGGGCCAGGCCCAAAACAGGCACGGCACGCTGCGGCCTGGCTACGCCAGATCTTACTCAGATTCACCGCGCCTCCCCGAACGGCACGCGCCGAATGCGGCGCCGTGGGAGAGATCGTGGGGGGTCTCTTTATTCGGAAAGGCGGAACGTCCGCCCCCTCCCTCTTTATAAGCAGAGAAAACAGGGGCAGTTCCCCCATCTCGCCAGTTGCTGTTCCAATCTTAGAAATCTTCTGCCGCTCCCCTCTTCTTCCCAAAGAGAGCAGCGCTCCGCCCCCCATCGCCACCAGCACCACCAACGCCGTCGATCTCCCCCACCACCTCCGCCATGGCTTCGAAAGCCTGCAAGGGGAAGGGCGTCATGTCGACCGAGGCGCAGCGGCTCGCGGCGCTGCGAAGGGAGCGGACAACCTCCCCCCCCCCCCAGCTCGCTGCAAAGGAGCTGAGAGAGTACTACTACCTCTTCTGGTCGACAGAGACGCGAACGCATCCGCACACGAAGGTACTCTCCGCCGCCGCTTCGGAACGGGCTCCGAATGGATATCCCTTCTTCGCGTTGTTCTTCTACTGCGGGCTCTGCCCGCCTTTCTCTCAATTCTTCTGCGATATCATGAACGCCGACGGGTTCCACCTCCTTGAATTTTTCTCTCTTTTCCCGGCAGTCAGATCCATCTTCCACGGAGCCGATGGAGACGGAGGCTACCGGCGAGGAGAACGCGCGCGGCAACACCAGCGACGCTGCCGCCACCGAAGAAGAAGCGGGCGCTGATGATCCTGCCGGCGATGAGGCCGCCAAAGCTGCCGCCGCAGAAGGTGGCGAGGGATCTGGCGATCGCACTGACGGCCCTGCTGCCGCAGGAGCGACAAGCGCTACGCCGACCGCCGATCCCTCCGCCGCTGCCGCAGCGTCAGGCTCTGAAGAGCCCCAGCCCGGGGCTTACCTGAAGGCCGGCGATGGCCTCTTCATCAAGCTCCCCTGGGAGTCAAGCTCCAGGGCGCCGGTTGAAGGAGAAATCTTGGATGGAGAGGTGCTCACCTCCGCAGGACTGACGCTGGTTGCCGCGCCGAGCAGCAGCAGCGGCGAGTCTGAGGAGGAGCAGCTGTTGCGGAAGCTGGTGTCACTCTACCGCGCTCGGCAGGCCAAGGTTGAATCCCGGGAAGCGCTTGTCGCGAAGGCGGGAGTGGACATCGAGAAGCGCTCGGAGGAGCTCCGGAGTCACAACCAGAAAGCTCTCCGGTCCCTAGCAGAGGAGCGAAATCAACTCGCCGAGGAGCGGAAAGCCTTCCTCCTCGAGAAGGCCGAAGCTGAAGAGCAACAGCGGCTTGCCGCCGAGGAGCTGTTTGCGCGGGAGGGTGAGTTGGCGCAGTGGAAGGTCAATCTTGACAGCCACGAGGAGGAGCTTGCCGCGCACGAGCAAACATTCGGCGGGGCTCTCAAGGAAGCAGAGGATGCCGCCGCAGCTGCCGAGGACGCCAAGAAGGAGCAGGAGACGAAGGTGGCGCAGCTGGAGGCCGATCTCAAGGTGAGCGGCGAAGAGCTTGCCGCGCTCAAGCGTGAGCGCGAGAAGGACGCCTACACTCTTGGCGAGCTGCAAGGTAGTCTTGCCGAGAAGAGCAAGGAGCTTAGCACCGCCAAGGACTCCAACGTAGATCTTGAGTTGAAGCTGACAACTTTGACCAAGACGCTGGACGGCGCCAGGGAGTAGGAGGTGGCCTTGAAGAAGGAGATCAAGGCCAACGAGGCACTGCTGGCGAGTGCTGCTGCCACCCAGAACACCTTTAGGGAGAATGTGGAGCACTGGACGGAGGGTCTCGTGGATGTTGCCGCAGCCATCGACGGGAGTCGGGCGCACTGGGATGGAGGATTTCGGGTATCCCTCCGATGAGAACCTCCAACCCAGCGCCAAGCTCAGCTTGTTCTTCAAAGGCGTGGCGACGGCCCTCCAACGACTCCGGGAAAGGATCCCAAAGCAGCTGGCCGACGAGTCGCGCACGATCTGCGTGGGAGTTCTTCAAAAGGTGTTGGTGAAGGCGGCCTTCCGCAACCCAGGCCTCAACCTCACCAACGTCCTCAAGAAGCTGCCGCCGGATGCTGATCTGGAAGCGCTCAAGACCCTTGTCGCACCCATTGTGGACAAGGTGAGCGAGATCAAGAGGGTTGAGGGCGATCGCGTAGATTAGGCCGCCCGTTTTCTCCTTTTCTTGTCACTGCTGGTCATGTTACGGGAACAATCTATTAGAGCTGCCACAACCTATCTTGTAATATAACTTTATTTTGGGTATCGATTGCTATGTTATTTCCTTTAGTTGATCCCTCCCTTTGTATGTTTTTGCCCTACGCTTTTGGGGAGCGCTGAGTGCGGAACGTTAGCAGCCTGCTGGCGGTGCCGCCACCGACAAGAAACCTTGTCGCAGCTAGTCGCAGCTCACTTAAGTTGTTGAGCGGACTCAAAACAAAGTAAGGGCGCAACTAGCTACGAGTTGGTTCCTCCGCGCACAGGTTTTCCATACAAAGCATGGTCGTTGGAGGAAGCTAACTTAAATTTTTTAAAATAGATTGCTCAAACTTTGGCAACTTAGCTTTTTTGTCGTTTGCTTCCCGGTAAGGCGAAACTTTCTTGAACGGCGCCTGGTCCACACCATTATCTCTCCTTTCCCCCCGGCAAACTTGTGGGCGAGGGAACCTTCCCTTTCTTTGAGAAAAAGAAAGAAGAGAAAATAAAGATATGGAGCCCTACGGCTCGTTATTGCTTACCGTGGGTAGGTGCTGCACAAAGTGTCAGATAATGCATGCAACAAGTAGAAAGCATGAAATTGACAAGATGTGCGGATCACATGAGCTTTATTTATGCACGGGTCAAGGCTCGGCTTTGTACAAAGGATTACATGCAACAAATGGCAAGACTTGTATAAAGGTGGTTGCTGGAACAGGTTCCAAGAACCGCGCCTTTACGGGTAAAACTTACGAAGATGCTCAATGTTCCAGAGTTGCTCACCGGAAAGCCATCTTCGGTCTCAAGGCGACAGCGCTTAGGCCTAGTGACTCGCTTCACCCGGTAAGGGCCTTCCCACTTCGGCGTCAACTTGTTGGAATTCTTGGCGGAGTGAACGCGCCGAAGAACAAGGTCGCCTTCCTCGAGACTTCTGGCACTACCTTTGCGGCTATGGTAGCGGCGCAAAGCTTGCTGGTAGCGAGCAGCTCGTACAGCAGCCTGAAGACGGTCTTCCTCAAGGAGCAGCACATCATCTTGTCGCAGCTGCTCTTGCTCAAGCTCATCATAAGCGAGCACTCGAGGTGACCCGTATACAAGTTCCATGGGGAGAACTGCCTCTGCTCCATATACTAGAGCATAAGGTGTCCGCCGCTGGCTCGATTTGGCGCCGTCCGATCGACCAAAGAACCACCGCAGCTCCTCAATCCAGCTTCTTTCCGCACTTGTGCAGCCCGTCGAAAGTCCTGGTCTTGAGCCCGTGCAGACTTCAGATTTGCCCTCTCCGCTGACCATTGCTTCGCTGGTGAGCATGTAAGTTAAGCGCACCTTGGCGCCAAGATCTTGGACATACGCATGAAGGTGCGGCTCGTGAATTGCGCGGTCGTTGTCGGTGATGATCCTATTAGGGACCCCAAACGGCAAACAATCGACCAAGAACTTGATCGCCGACCGCTGTCACCTTCCTCACAGCTTCCACTTCCGCCACTTTGTGAACTTGTCGATTGCAACGCATAAGTACTCAAAGCCCCGATAGCTCGTGGAAAGGGGACGAGGATGTCGAGCCCCTGCATCAAAATGGCCAGGATAAAGGGATCGCCCTGGAGAGCTTGAGCTGGCTGGTGTATCTCGCTGGAATGGAACCGCACGCTTCACACTTGGTTACTTGTGCGATTGCATCCGGAGGGCTGTAGGTTAAAAGAAACCTTGCCGGAATGCTTTGCGGCAAGTGTTTTGCGCCAATGTGGTGACCACATATGCCTCCATGTATCTCCGCCAACAGCTCTTGTCCGTCTTCCCGGGGAATACACTTCAATTTCACACCATTGAGCCTTCTTCTGTACAGTGCGTTGTCGACAAACTGATACATACTTGACTGCCGGGCTACTCTTTCCACTTCTTCTTGCTCTTTGGGAAGCTCTCCTGTCTGAAGGAAACGGACGATCTGTTGTGCCCATGCTGGAGCTTGTGGCTCGACAACAAGGACTAAACGCACATATGCTGCTGTGGGAACATCTGCTTCTACGGTGAGAACCTGCGGCTCAGCCGGAGCTTGACATTCCCCGGCAAGCTTGCCGGAGCAAAACTTGTCGGTAGTGTCTGCTTCAACGGAACAAACCCTAGGGCTTGCCGGAGCAGACTGCTCCTCAGCACTCTTGGTGTTGATCTTGGGGACCTTCTTGGCCGCGGCTTCGGGAAGTTCTGCCGGAAAATAGTCACCAGAAGTCAACTTCCTCTTCTTGCTCTGTCCGCTTGATGGCGCCACGGATGGTTGAGTGAGTTTGAGCACAAAGATACCGGTTCCATTGTAACTTTAGTGCAGCGACTTTGACAAAGCCATCAAGCAATGTCGCTCGAGCTCTCGGAACATGTTCCATCTCGTAGGCTGTCAAAGTGCTCTTCTAACTTTCTCACTTCATCAACGTAAGCTTCCATCAACGGACTTTGATAATTCTTGTTCACTTGGCGGACGATAAGCTGCGAGCCACCCCTATCAATGAGCTTCTTGATCCCAAGGTCTCCCGCGATCCTGAGACCGGCAAGCAAACCTTCATACCTCGCGGTATTGATTGTTGCTTGCTCCTTGGGAAAGTGCATCCGAGTACGATTTGAGGTGCTCTCCGTGGGTGCGACAAGAAGCACGCTCGCACCGGCGCCTTGTAGCGAAAAGGCACCATCAAAGTACATGAGCCACTCTTTGCTTGCTTCCTTGACGGGATACTCGCTTCGAATCTCTTCATCCGTGTTGGCGCCCACTCGCTATGAACTCGCCAATGCTCGCTCGATAGTTGAAGTGCTCTCAAACTTGAGGCCAAAGCTTGACAATTCCAATGCCCACTCGACAATCCTGCCTGTTGCTTGTGGATTCTGCAGTATCCTCTTCAGCGGAAAACGAGTGACAACTGTGATCTCATGTGCTTGGAAGTAATGGCGCAGCTTTCTCGAGGCCATGAGAAGGCCGAAAAGCAATTTCTGCACACTAGAGTACCTCGACCTAGCCCCCTGCAGAAGGGAACTGACAAAGTAAACTGGGCGCTGTACCATTTTCTTCTGCATCTCCTCACGCGCCTGCGCAGATCCACCCTTGTCGGGACCAGAGCTTGTCGGCAAAGCCCCTTGCTTGTCGCTGGATGCCTCTGCCGTGGTTGCTGGCTCATCATCCGTCTCCCTCTCTGCTACTAACGCAACACTAACCACTTGATTGGTTGCCGCTATATACAGCAGCAACTTCTCTTGTGGCTTAGGTGCGACAAGTGTTGGAGTGGAGGACAGGTATCTCTTCAAGTCCTGCAGCACAGCCTCCGCTCGAGTCCATTTCATTGACCTGCCTTTTTCAATATTTTGAAAATGGCGGGGCGCCAGCAGACTTAGAGATAAACTCGCTGAAAGCAGCCACGCAACCGCAAGTCTTCGACATCCTTGACGCGCTTTGGTGCTTCAATCTGCTCAATGGCCTTGATCTTGTCGGGATTGGCTTCAATTCCGCCTCGAGATGAAGAACCCGAGAAGCTTGCCGGAGGGGACTCCAAACACACACTTCTCGGGTTAAGCTTGAGGTTGATCTTGCGCAGATTTGCAAAGCTTTCGTCTAAATCTTGTATCCGGAGTTACCTTGTCCTTGTTCTTGACCACTATGTCATCCATGTATGCTTCTACATTTCGTGTATTTGTGGTTCAAAAGCGCCATGGACTACCCTTGCAAATGTTGAACCAGCATTCTTTAATCCGAAAGGCATCCGTAAAAAAAAAGATGTGCCACATGGAGTGATGAATGCGGTCTTCTCCTCATCCTCTTCGCCATGAAGATCTGATGGTATCCTCGAGTATTCGCCAAGAAATGAAAGCAAGTCACATCCAGCCGTGGAGTCAACAATCTGGTCAATGCGCCGCAAGGAAATGGATCTTTGGGACAGGCTTTATTAACATCGGTAAAGTCGATACAAAGCCTCCATTTCCGCTTGCCTTGCGCACGACTACGTGATTGGCCAGCCACTTAGGATGGAGCACCTCCGACAAGGCCCGCTGCTTCCAACTTCTTGATTTCTTCGCGATGAATTCTTGGCGCCCACCGCTTGTTTCGACTTTCGCTTGACGGCCGCAAGATGAGGACAAACGGCAAGATGGTGCTCGATTACTTTCCGGGAACACCGGGATGTCGACGGTTGCCATGCAAACACGCCGACGTTACCGCAGAAAGCAACGAGCGCTTCCTATTTAGGGTCGAGCGTGGCAATCGATGGTGAAGGTACCACCGCTGCCGTCCTCCTTGGCGGACACCTTCTTGGTTTCTGGTGAAGCTGTCATCATCTTCTTACACTTGCCGGTGGAGCTCGATGGTGCGTCCTCGATGGTAGCGCAGCACTCCGAAGAGGTGCGCTTGCCGGAGTGGGCATCAGAACTCTTGCCGGACTTGGTCTTCTTCTTCCCCCCGGGAGCTTCAGCTGCAAGTGTCTTGCGTTCAGTTACGGCTGCTGCTTCCCGGTAGATCTTGTCGGCGCAGATAAGAGCATGCTTCTTGTCGCCAGGGACAGAGATGACACTTATCGGGCCTGGCATCTTCAGTACGTTGTATGCATAGTGAGAGGCTGCCATGAATTTGGCGAGTGCTGGACGGCAACGTGACCCTCTCAGTCCTGAAGTTCAACTCGCTGCCAAATGTCACCAGCAACGTGATCTTTCCCTTCGGCTTGCTCCTTCCCGGATTGATTCCTTGGAATGTGCCAGTCTCTTCGAGCTCGCTGTCCGGGATCTGGAGTTTCTGGAGTACCGCGGAGGAGATCAGGTTCAAGCCGGCCCCGCCGTCAACTAGCATCTTAGTGACCTTGAGGTTGCGGATAGTTGGTGAAACCAACATCGGCAAGCACCCGACCGCAGTTATGCGATCAGGGCGGTCCTCAATATCAAATATGATAGGCGTGCTGCACCATTTCAGAGGCTTGCGTGACTCGACGGGTGGTTCGCCAAGATTGACTTCCCACACCCACCGCTTGAGCTGGCGTGTGAAGTATGCGAGAAGCACCGCCGCCAATGCACAAGACCTCTCGTGGCTTTTCAAACTCCCGCTCATCGGTCTCGACATCATCCATATCCTCATCATCGCCGCCATCTTCATCCTTGTCGCGCCGCTGGGAGGCCTGTCTCCGCGCCGCTGCTTGGCCTTGCCATGGCGCCCTCCCCGCCGGACGCTTCTGCCGGATCCTCCAAGACCTTCTTTGGCCTTCTCCTTGTCGCGTCGCTCGTACTCAGCCTTTTGCTGCTCCACAAGCTGCTCGACCTTCTTGCAGCTCTGGAGATCATGGCCCTTGGTGCGGTGGATCTTGCAGTACTGCTTGCCGGTGCCGTCCTGCTTGTCGGCGGCCGCCACAGCTTTGGCTTCCTTGGTGCCACCTCCATTGCCGGACTTCTCAACGACTAGCACATCTTTGCCCTTCTTCTTCATATTGTTCCGCCGCCGGTTTTTCTTTGCTGGGGCAGCATCCTCGCTGTCAGATCCTCCTGCTCCAGTATTCTCTCCGGGAGTTTCTCCTTCCTCAAAGACGCGCACACTTGTCGGCCAGGCATATAGCTCATCGACGCCTTCGATCTTGCACATCGCCATCTCCTCCGCGATCTCGCGGTTTCACGCTGCTCGATGGAACGCTACCGATGACCGTGGCGTGGTGGACATCTGGGATGTTGTGTTGTACACGGCTGAATCTCTGAATGTACTTGCGTAAGGGCTCTCCTTCCTTCTAGCGAGCAGATGAAGGTCGCTCTCTTGGCCATGAGGCTTGTGGCCGCATGTAAAGGCACCGACAAACTGATGGCATAGATCTGCCCAGGAGGATATGGAGTTATCCGGCAAGTGCATGAGCCAGGACCTGACATTGGGCTTGAGCACCAGTGGGAAGTAGTTGGCAAGGATCTTGTCGTCCCGCCCCCCAGCAGCTTGCACCACGATGGTGTAGATGCTGAGGAACTCTTACGGATGCGACTTGCCGTCGTACTTCTCTGGTACATATGGCTTAAAATTCTTCGTACTGGGCCACTGGACTTGCCGCAGCTCACGAGTGAACGCAGGGCAACCTACCGCGTACGGCAAGTCTCCTGGTTCCCCTGGCGCATGCATGTCGACAGAGGGCCCAGCGCGCTGGTCCGATTGACGTTGTGCTTCTCTTTGGCGCTCGATGCGAGTACGAGCGTCTTCTTGCTATCGTTCGTGAAGAACTTGGCGCTGATCGCGACGAGCTCGTGGATCTAACGATGCGGTGGAGTCGCTGTCGAGGTAAATCCGGTGAGTCGGCGATCTTGGCCTTCGGGGCAGAGAGTGCACGGTAGTTGCACCCCCACCGGTCTTGTCGCCATCGGCTCATGCCTGGCAATCTTGCCGCGGCTGCGAGGTACTCGGCTGCCGTGGAGTGTCGCCGTTGGCGAAGCCGATGAGACTCTGAATGGTGGCCCTCCATTCATCGATCTTGTCCGCCGTTGGAGGGTAATCCAGGAGCAGTTGAGCTCGTGCCAAAGCTTCTGCTGGAGTGCTTGGCGGCAGTGGTGAACGGTGCGAGGAGCGGGATATGCTCGGACTTCTAACTATGTTAGAAGGAGCAGTATCCCGTCCAGGCGACCGTGTCTTGCTCGTGCCAGCATGTTGGCGCACATGCTGGTCTTGAGCATCCCGAGATCCACCAACTCGATCTCGGTCCAACGAATGTATGGTACCGCGGACGGTGCGAGGAGCGGGATATGCTCGGACTTCCAACTGGGTTGGAAGGAGCAGTATCCCGTCCAGGCGACCATGCCACGCTCGTGCCAGCATGTTGGCGTGAATGCTGGTCTTGAGCATCCCGAGATCCACCAGCTCGATCTTGATCCAACGAACGTATGGTACTGCGAGTACCATGACGTTGTCGGTCCCGCGCCTCCTGAGATGGGCGCAGTGCATGTACGGACGCCGAGGTCTGTGCAGCCTTGTCCTTGGACCTGGCAGCACCGTGAGCTCTGGCTGCCAACGCCTGCTTTTTCGCTGGCGTCACCCCACCACCCGTTTGCTCCGGTGGCGGTGGGATCGACGTGGATGGAGCAGCCACCTCTGAAGCCTTCTTCTTCGGTGGCATGTCGCGTGAATGCCGGATCAGGTTCACACAGCCTCGACGCCCCCTACCTGGCGTGCCAAAGATGTCGTGGGAAAGCTGATCCACGAACACCTATGGGACCGGCGGACCGAGCCCCTTTCGGTTCGGCGGGGGGCGAAGATCGCGCGAAGAGTAGATCGAGGCGAAGCACACGAGCGGTTTACCCAGCTTCGGAGCTCTCCGAAGAGATAATACTCCTACTGCGGCATGTCTGATTGTATTGTGTTCTTGCTCGAGAGTGTTGAGTGCTACAGTAAAAAACTAGCTGCTAGCGAGACCGAGCGTGAGTGTTTTCTGGCCTCGAACCCCCCTCTACGTTGCGCATGGGCCTCCTTTTATATGCTCAAGGGGTCATCGACAGGTGGCAACGTAGACAAGGGCAAAAATGGAAAAGGATTGCGGTTGGTATAACTACTTGTACAGTGTATCATACCTAACCCTGACGGCAGGGGACAAAGGCATTAAATGCCCGTCTGCGTCGCCCAAACAGTGCAAAAAGGACCGTCAAGGGCGCCACCGCTCGCCACGATGGCAATCTTGTCGTGGTCGCTGCCACCGCACCGCTGGCTGCACAGCCTCTCGCCACGCTACCGAAAGGCCTCGTGGCGACACGCTGGTGGATGTGCCGAGCGCTGGCAGAGTGGTAGCTTGTCATGTCGTTGTCTTGTCGCGTCCAGAAGCTTGTCGCTCACCGGGACTTTCCGGGACGCGTGGCGCGTCGTGGCAAGTTCCTTGAGATACCTCGATTGGCCTTCCCGGCAAGCTCCTCTTGCCGGGGCCTTGTCTCCTTTGCTTGAATACTTTGTTCTTGAATGGCTCCAAAGGAACCACGGAGGACCTTGGCGATCACCCGGCAAGCCTTGCCGCGGGGTGCTACGACTGCCCGTGCACAAGTTCGGGATAGTAGGGTACCCCTACTCTAGTACACCGACAGAGTTGAACTAGCTCTATAACCTAGTGCAAATCATTTTACACTATAGTTGAACTAGTTCTATAGCCTAGTATAAATAATTTTACAGTAGAAATGAACTAGCTCTATTATCTAGTACAAATAATTGGACACTAGAACTGAACTAGCTCTATAACCTAGTACAAATCATTTTACACTAGAGTTGAACTTGCTCTATGACCTAGTACGCACAATTTTAGACTAGAGTTGAACTAGCTCTATAACCTAGTACAAATAATTTTAAACCAGAGTTGAACTAGATCTATAACCTAGTACAAATAATTTTACACTAGAGTTGAACTAGCTCTATAATCTAGTACAAATAATTTTACACTAGAGTTGAACTAGCTCTATAACCTAGTAAAAATCATTTTACACTATAGTTGAACTAGCTTTATAACCTAGTACAAATCATTTTACATTAGAATTGAACTAGCTCTATTACCTAGTACAAATAATTTTACACTAGAGTTGAACTAGATCTATAACCTAGTACAAATGATTTTAAACTAGAAATGAACTAGCTCTATTATCTAGTACAAATAATTTTACACTAGAACTGAACTAGCTATATAACCTAGTACAAATCATTTTACACTAGAGTTGAACTAGCTCGATGACCTAGTACACACAATTTGAGTTGAACTAGCTCTATAACCTAGTACAAATAATTTTACACTAGAGTTGAACTAGCTCTATAACCTAGTACAAATAATTTTATACTAGAGTTGAACTAGCTCTATAACCTAGTGCAAATCATTTTACACTATAGTTGAACTAGCTCTATAGCCTAGTACCAATAATTTTACACTAGAAATGACCTAGCTCTATTATCTAGTACAAACAATTGGACACTAGAACTGAACTAGCTCTATAACCTAGTACAAATCATTTTACACTAGAGTTGAACTTGCTCTATGACCTAGTACACACAATTTTAGACTAGAGTTGAACTAGCTCTATAACCTTGTACAAATAATTTTAAACTAGAGTTGAACTAGAGCTATAACCTAGTACAAATAATTTAACACTAGAGTTGAACTAGCTCTATAACCTAGTAAAAATCATTTTACACTATAGTTTAACTAGCTCTATAACCTAGTACAAATCATTTTACGCTAGAATTGAACTAGCTCTATTACCTAGTACAAATAATTTTACACTAGAGTTGAACTAGCTCTATAACCTAGTACAAATAATTTTAAACTAGAAATGAACTAGCTCTATTATCTAGTACAGATAATTTTACACTAGAACCGAACTAGCTATATAACCTAGTCCAAATCATTTTACACTAGAGTTGAACTAGCTGTATGACCTAGTACACACAATTTTAGACTAGAGTTGAACTAGCTCTTTAACCTAGTACAAATATTTTTAAACTAGAGTGTAACTAGCTCTATAACCTAGTACAAATAATTTAAACTAGAATTGAACTAGCTCTATAATCTAGTAAAAATAATTTTACACTAGAGTTGGACTAGCTCAATAAGCTAGTACAAATAATTTTACACTAGAAATGAACTAGCTCTATAACCTAGTACACATAATTTTACACTAGCATTGTACTAGGGCTATAACCTAGTACAAATCATTTTACACTATAGTTGAACTAGCTCTATGACCTAGTACACACAATTTTAGGCTATAGTTGAACTAGCTCTATAAGATAGTAAAAATAATTTTAGACTAGAGTTGAACTAGCTCTATAACCTAGTACAAATAATTTTACAAAAGAGTTGAACTACCTCTATAACCTAGTACAAATAATTTTACATTAGAGTTGAACTAGCTCTATAGCCTAGTACAAATAATTTTACACTAGAAATGAACTAGCTCTATTAACTAGTATAAATAATTTTACACTAGAACTGAACTAGCTCTATAGCCTAGTACAAATCATTTTACATTAGAATTGAACTAGCTCTATTACCTAGTACAAATAATTTTACACTAGAGTTGAACTAGATCTATAACCTAGTACAAATGATTTTAAACTAGAAATGAACTAGCTCTATTATCTAGTACAAATAATTTTACACTAGAACTGAACTAGCTCTATAACCTTGTACAAATCATTTTACACTAGAGTTGAACTAGCTCTATGACCTAGTACACTAAATGTTAGACAAGAGTTGAACTAACTCTATAAACTAGTACAAATAACTTAAACTAGAATTGAACTAGCTCTATAATCTAGTACAAATAATTTTACACTACAGTTGAACTAGCTCTATAACCTAGTACAAATAATTTTACACTAGAGTTGAACTAGCTCTATAACCTAGTACAAATCATTTTACACTATAGTTGAACTAGCTCAATAACCTAGTACAAATAATTTTACACTAGAATTGAACTAGCTTTATAACCTAGTACAAATAATTTTACACTAGAGTTGAACTAGCTCTATTAGGTAGTACAAATAATTTTACACTAGAAATGAACTAGCTCTATAACCTAGTACACATAATTTTACTCTAGCAAGGTACTAGGGCTATAACCTAGTACAAATCATTTTACACTAGAGTTGAACTAGCTCTATGACTTAGTACACACAATTTTAGATTATAGTTGAACTAGCTCTATAAGATAGCACAAATAATTTTACACTAGAGTTGAACTAGCTCTATAACCTAGTTCAAATAATTTTACACAAGAGTTGAACTAGCTCAGAACCTAGTACAAATCATTTTAAACTAGAGTTGAACTAGATCTGTAACCTAGTACAGATAATTTTACACTAGAGTTGAACTAGCTCTATAACCTAGTACAAATAATTTTACACTAGAGTTGAACTAGCTCTATAACCTAGTAAAAATCATTTTACACTATAGTTGAACTAGCTTTATAACCTAGTACAAATCATTTTACATTAGAATTGAACTAGCTCTATTACCTAGTACAAATAATTTTACACTAGAGTTGAACTAGATCTATAACCTAGTACAAATGATTTTAAACTAGAAATGAACTAGCTCTATTATCTAGTACAAATAATTTTACACTAGAACTGAACTAGCTATATAACCTAGTACAAATCATTTTACACTAGAGTTGAACTAGCTCGATGACCTAGTACACACAATTTTAAACTAGAGTTGAACTAGATCTATAACCTAGTACAAATAATTTAACACTAGAGTTGAACTAGCTCTATAACCTAGTAAAAATCATTTTACACTATAGGTTAACTAGCTCTATAAACTAGTACAAATCATTTTACGTTAGAATTGAACTAGCTCTATTACCTAGTACAAATAATTTTACACTAGAGTTGAACTAGCTCTATAACCTAGTACAAATAATTTTAAACTAGAAATGAACTAGCTCTATTATCTAGTATAGATAATTTTACACTAGAACTGAACTAGCTATATAACCTAGTCCAAATCATTTTACACTAGAGTTGAACTAGCTGTATGACCTAGTACACACAATTTTAGACTAGAGTTGAACTAGCTCTTTAACCTAGTACAAATATTTTTAAACTAGAGTGTAACTAGCTCTATAACCGAGTACAAATAATTTAAACTAGAATTGAACTAGCTCTATAATCTAGTAAAAATAATTTTACACTAGAGTTGGACTAGCTCCATAAGCTAGTAGAAATAATTTTACACTAGAAATGAACTAGCTCTATAACCTAGTACACATAATTTTACACTAGCATTGTACTAGGGCTATAACCTAGTACAAATCATTTTACACTATAGTTGAACTAGCTCTATGACCTAGTACACACAATTTTAGGCTATAGTTGAACTAGCTCTATAAGATAGTAAAAATAATTTTAGACTAGAGTTGAACTAGCTCTATAACCTAGTACAAATAATTTTACACAAGAGTTGAACTAGCTCTATAACCTAGTACAAATAATTTTACATTAGAGTTGAACTAGCTCTATAGCCTAGTACAAATAATTTTACACTAGAAATGAACTAGCTCTATTAACTAGTATAAATAATTTTACACTAGAACTGAACTAGCTCTATAACCTAGTACAAATCATTTTACACTAGAGTTGAACTAGCACTAGTAGAAAAGGGGCAATGGTCCAGCCGGTCCAGCCCATTAGTCCCTGTTCAATCCGTAATCGGACCAATGGGGCATCGGACCTGTTCATGAGCCCCGGGGCCGGCCGGGCCACGTGGGCCATTGGTCCTGGTTCGTCTGGACCTTTGGTCCCGGTTGAGGGACGAACCGGGACCAATGGGCCTCGCCTGCCCATCACCATTGGTCCCGGTTGGTGGCTCGAATCGGGACCAAAGGCAAACCTTTAGTCCCGGTTCATGAGACCAACCGGGACCAATGGTGGTGTTTATATATACCCCTCAGCAAGAGCAGAGCACACCGCCTGCTTTTTCCGCCGAGGGGAGAGGGCTTGGTGGTGCTCTAGCTCACCTCATATGCACACAAGGTGTTCGATGGAATGCCCGAGCCACACTACTTAAGGTTTCTCCTTTCCAAGCTCGACCGCCAAGCTCCATTTTCCTCCATATTTGTCTAGGTTTAGCGGTCCGTCACGCCCCGTCCCCATCTTCAACGTTGTCGATCACCCGCACCGATCTCATCGCCGGCACCACCGTGGTGAGCCTCTTGTTCTTATCTTCTTTCCGAAAGGAAAAATATTCTTATTTGTATGTTTAGATGGATATATACTTGTATAATTTTCTTACTTTTATTATTGCATCTTATATAGTGCGATGGTTTTGGTATCCGCCTCGTCGGCCCTCGCCCCGCTCTATGATTCGGATGTGGTATATATTATCTTTTCATAACTATTGGTTCATTTATTGTTTATAACAATTATGCCGACCAACGTGACATAGATTTTATTCATCTAGGAGGTTGTTGAACCGGAAATTCCAACCGACCCTATTGTCGAGAGGTTAAATTTAGTTGAAGAAGAAAACAATTTGTTGAAGGAAAAAATTAGAAAAATTGAGGAGGAGAAGATGATATTGGAGTTGCATGTTGCGGATGTCGTCGATGATCACAAGATCTAGATGGATGCAATGCGCTTGAAGATTGGAAAGATTAGAAAATATGCCATTCATACCGAGGCTTGGTATCATTATGTCGTTGGATCAGTTGTTACATTGGTTGCGATTATGATCGCATTTGTTTTCGCATTGAAATGTTTTACATAGTTTCAGTGTATGGTTTAATTAATTTAGATGCTCTGTAGAGCTTTATGTTGTTAGATGAGAACTATGTATGTACTTTGATTTTAATGTGATGATGAACTTCTATTAATTTCGTCACTTAATTAATTATCTATTCATGATGTTCTCTAATGATTTTTGACACACTTAATTATATATAATGCACACAGATGAACCGGCAATGGATGTACGGGTCAAGACACACCTCCGAGTACATTAAGGGCGTGCATAATTTTCTCGAAGTGGCTGAGGCAAACAAGCAGAATGGTTTTATGTGTTGTCCATGCCCTATATGTGGGAATATGAAGTCTTACAATGACCGGAAAATCCTCCACACCCACCTGCTTTACAAGGGTTTCATGCCACACTATAATGTTTGGACGAGGCACGGAGAAATAGGGCTTATGATGGAAGACGGCGAAGAAGAAGAGTACGATGACAACTATGTGCCCCCTGAATACGGTGATGCTCCAGAAGATCAAGAGGAACCAGACGATGTGCACGATGATGTCGCAACGGAGAAGCTGCTGAAGATCAAGAGGAACCGCATAATGTGCCGATGATGATGATCTCCGCCGGGTCATTGTCGATGCAAGGACGCAATGCGAAAGTCAAAAGGAGAAGCTAAAGTTCGATCGCATGCTAGAGGACCACAAAGAAGGGTTGTACCCCAATTGCAAAGATGGCAACACAAAGCTCGACATCAGATCGAATTGCTGCAAAGTGGAAGGCAGAGAATGTCAGGCTCGATAAAGGATTTGAGAAGCTACTTAAAATATTCAAGAAGAAGCTTCCAAAGGATAACGATTGCCCGACAAGACATACGTAGCAAAAAGGTCGATGCCCTCTAGGATTGAGGTGCGAAGATACATGCATGCCCTAATGATCTGATCCTCTACATGTGCGTATAAGGATCTGAACGCATGCCCGGTATGCGTGCATTACGGTATAAGATCGCACGAGATGACCTCGGTGATGTTGACGGCGAGCCCCCAGAAGAGGGTTCTGCGAAGGTGATGTGGTATGCTCCTATAATACCACGGTTGAAACGTCTGCTCGTAAACGGAGAGCATGCCAAGTTGATGCGATGGCACAGTGAGGACCGTAAGAAAGACGGAAGTTGAGAGCACCCGCCGACGGGTCGAGTGGAGAAAAATCGAGAGAAAGTATCGGGATGAGTTTGCAAGTGAGCCAAGGAACGTATGGTTTGCTTTAAGCGCGGATGGCATTAATCCTTTCGGGAGCAGAGCAGCAATCACAGCACTCGCCCGTGACTCTATGTATGTATAACCTTCCTCCTTGGATGTGCATGAAGCGGAAGTTCATTATGATGCCGTTCTCATCCAAGGCCCTAAGCAACCCGGCAATGACATTGATGTGTACCTAAGGCCATTAGTTGAAGAACTTTTACAGCTGTGGAATGGAAACGGTGTACGTACGTGGGATGAGCACAAACAGGAGGAATTTAACCTAAAGGCGTTGCTGTTCGTGACCATCAACGATTGGCCCGCTCTAAGTAACCTTTCAGGACAGACAAACAAGGGATACCACGATGCACGCACCTGCTTACTTGACACCGATAGTATATACCGCAAGCTGCGGAAGAATGTGTACTGGCCATCGCCAATTTCTTCCGACCAACCATCAATGTCAAAAGAAAGGCAAGCATTTCAAAGGCGAGGCAGACACGGAAGAAGCCCGCCATGCGCATCGGTGATCACGATTTGCTATGGTCAATGATTTACACGTAATCTTTGGAAAGGGTCCGCGGACTAGCTGTTCCGAGTGACGCCGAGGGACACGCACCCATGTGGAAGAAGAAATCTATATTTTGGGACCTACCCTACTAGAAAGACCTAGAGGTCCGCTCTTCGATCGACGTGATGCACGTGACGAAGAACCTTGCGTGAACCTGCTAGGCTTCTTGGGCGGTATGGGAAGACAAAAGATACAAATGAGGCACGAGAGGACCTGCAACGCTTGCACGAAAAAGACGGCATGCCTCCAAAGCAAGATGAAGGTCCCGCCACTATGCTCTTACCAAAGAAGAGAAGGAAATCTTCTTTGAATGCCCGCTTAGTATGAAGGTCCCGACCGGCTTCTCGTTGAATATAAAAGGAATAATAAATATGGCGAGAAAAAGTTTCGTAACCTAAAGTCTCATGATCGCCACGTGATTATGACGCAATCGCTTCCGGTTGCATTGAGAGGGCTTCTACCGAAAACGTCCGATTAGCCATTGTGAAGCTATGTGCATTCCTCAATGCAATATCTCAAAAGGTGATCGATCCGAAACCATACCAAGGCTAAGGAGTGATGTGGTGCAATGTCTTGTCGGGCTTCGAGCTGGTGTTCCCACCATCCTTCTTCAATATCATGACGCACGCTCTAGTTCATCTAGTTGACAAGATTGTCATTCGGGCCCCGTATTTCTACACAATATGTACCCCTTTGAGAGGTTCATGGAGTCCTAAAGAAATACGTCAGAATCGCTTAGGCCGAAGGAAGCATCTCCATGGGCCATCAAACAGAGGATGTCATCGGGTTTTGTGTTGACTTCATTCCCGGCCTTAAGAAGATAGGTCTCCCTAAATCGCGGTATGAGGGGAGACTGACCGAAAAGGCACGCTTGGAAAGGACTCAATAATATGCAGGACGGATATTCTTGGTCTCAATCCCACTACACGCTTCTGAGAACTCTACCTTGGTGACCCCAGATGTCGACGAACACAAGAACAAATCTGCGCTTAAAACACCTTGAGCAAAGGCGACGATCGGATTACATGTGAACACATCAGACTTTCAGCAGTTGGTTGGAAGCACGATCGAGGTGACAAGACTGTTTGTGAGGAGCTGTAGTTGTTATCCAGGGACCATCTTTGATTGTATTGATTTGGAAAGGATACGAGATAAATGGGAATACATTTTACATGATCGACCAAGATCAAAAGAGCACCAACCAAAACAGCGGTGTCCGCTTTGATGCAACAACCGAGAGGGAAAGGACACATATTATGGTTACATAGTGGACATATGGGAACTTGACTACGGACATGATTTTAAGGTCCCTTTGTTTAAGTGCAAATGGGTCAATCTGTCAGAGGCGGGTATGTGTAGACCCACAAGACGGAATGACAACAAGGATCTGAAAAATCTTGGGTACACCGACGAACCGCTCGTCCTAGCCAATGATGTGGCACAGGTTATCTATGTGAAGGACATGTCCAAGAGACCGAGAAAGAGAAAAGATAAGGAAGCAAATACATCATACGATGAGCCAAAGCGCCACATAGTTCTTTCAGAGAAAAGGGACATCGTGGGAGTGGAGGACAAGATGACATGTCTCAAGATTATGAAAAGTTTCATGAAATTCCTCCTTTAAAGTCAAGGCTGACCCAAAGATCCCGATAAACGATGAAGATTATTCATGGTTACGGCGCAATAAGCAAATGACACAAGCGAAGAAAAAGTGAAGACTTTCTCCCGCAACTATTGTTCGTTTATGATACCATTGTTCGTTTTGTACATGCACATGCTATGTGTGGGTCAATTTATGATACCATGCCAACTTTCAACTTTTTCAGAGTTCATTTGAAATGCTTTAATGTCTTATGGTTCGGCCCTCATAATAATTAAATAGCAACAATAAGTATTTTTTTTGTAAGTAGAAACAAAATAAAACAAATAAAGCAAGAAAGAAAACAAAAAAAAGTGTTTTCAAATTTGAAAAGTAATGGCACTAACAGAAAGTTTATAATTTTCCTAAAACTAAAAGCAAAAAGAATTAAAAAATAAAACAAAAAACAAAAGAAAATAAATAATGCAGAAAACAAAACAAAAAAAAACAATAAGTATTTTTTTGTAAGTAGAAATAAAATAAAATAAATAAAGCAAGAAAGAAAACAAAAAAGTGTTTTCAAATTTGAAAAGTAATGGCACTAACAGAAAGTTTATAATTTTCCTAAAACTAGAAGCAAAAAGAATTAAAAAATAGAGCAAAAAAACAAAAGAAAATAAATAATGCAGAAAACAAAACAGAAAAACAACAATAAGTATTTTGTTGTAAGTAGAAACAAAATAAATTAAATAAAGCAAGAAAAAAAAAGTGCCACCTACTGGGCCACCACGGCCTGAATACAACTTGTATCCCTAATTTGGGCCAGGATTCAGGCCCGCAGAAGGCCCAGAAGGCCCAACAGGCAAAGAAGTAGCAAGTAGGCCCATAAGCCTGCAGTAGGAAGGAGTTCAAGAGGGAGCGGTGGGGCTTATAAACCACCGCGCCCCTCTCAACTAGCGAGGTGGGACTAAACTTTGGCCCCGGCGCGGGCAGCGTGAGGGTTTTGGTCCCGTTGGTGGCATCAACCGACTAAGGGGGCTTTAGTCGGTTGGTGCCACCAACGGGACCAAAGGTCGCAGCTTCCCGCCTTTGGGCTGCCGAAAAGAGGCCTTTGGTCCCGGTTGGTGGCTCCAACCGACTAAAGGTGCATTAGTCCCGGTTGGTGCCACCAACCGTGACCAATGGTCCTTGTATATAAGTGGCACTTTGCAGTTTTGTAGTTCATCGCCACATTGCCCCCCCCCCCGACGACGCCGAACGGATCGACGCCGCTTAGGCTGCCCCGACGCCGCCGCCGCCGCCTTCGCCGTCGCCGCCGCGTCGCCGTCGCTCGCGCCCGTCATCATCGCCGTCCTCCCCGAGCCAAGGCTGTCGTTGTCGCCGCCCAGCTCTGTCCAGATCGCCGCCAGTTCGCCAGAGCGCCGCTCGCCGCCGCGCCCAGCGCCCGCCTCCGCTGTCGCCGGCCGCCCCGCAGCTCCGCCATTGTGAGCCGCCAGCAGCACCGGCTCTTTTTTTTTTTAATTTTTATTAGTTTTATTTTTTGTTCAATGTATGTATATATATGTGTATGTATATATGTGGCTATATATATATGCAGCTCTGTTTTTTTCATTTTTATTAGTTTAGTTTTTTGTTTATATATATATATATATATAATGTATATGTGTATGTATGTGGCTATGTGTATGTAATGTTTAAAATTGTTCAGATTATGTTTTTGTTGATATATGTATTTATTGTTCATATGTGTATTAATGTTTTCATATATGCAAAAATAGATTTTAGAAAAGTTCGGTTTTTTTTCTGTTCATAGATTTTTTTGTTGATATTAATTATTGTAGAATATGCAAATGTTTGTATATTCATATGAACAATGCATTAGGCAAAACCTTTGTTTTTTTCAAATTTTCTATTTGAACATTTTTTTAAAACAAGCAATACTAAAAGAATGAGAGGAAAAGGAAAATAAGAAGAGGAAGAAAGGAGAAAAGAGGAGAGGAAGAAGAGGAGAAATAAATAAGAAGAGGAAAAAGAAGAAAAGAAGAGGAGAAGAAGAAAGGAATAGAGGAGAAAGGAGAAATTCTATTTTTCTTCTTCTCCTCTATTCCTTTCTTCTTCTCCTCTTTTTTTCTTCTTTACTTCTTCTTCTTCCTTCTTCCTTCTTCCTATTTTCTTCCTTTTCCTTAATTATTTTCCTTTCTCGAGGGAGAAGAAGAAAAAGAAGAGGAGAAGAAGAAAGAAAGGAAAGGAGAAAGAAGAAACTTCAACACGAGGGGTGGTACCGATACCCCTCCCCGATAACATTATTTTCCCATGTATATGTATGTCGCGTCGTTGTCGATATAACCCCTCTAGATACAACTGCAGCACCCCCTCGGCCCTCTCGCCGACCAAAACTCTCGAGGACACCCAAACCCTTGAGAGAAAACGATGTTGCAGGTCTCCCACGCATCTCTCCCTTGGCGCTCCTACCCGACAAATTAACTCTCTCGAGGCCACCCAAATTTATCAAGTTAAAAGAGCGTTATCGTCGAGGCCACCCCAAACCCATGAAGCTTTGTGTCGAGGCGACCCCAAACCCTAGAGAAGCAGCGTCGAGGCCACTAACATGATTCCTTATTGTGATTAGCTTGCTAGTTCTACGTTTGCCACTATGTACCATGTGTAGGATCGAAAGTATGTCTAGAGGGGGGTGATTAGACTACTTGACAATATAAAAATTCAGCCTTTTGATAAAGACAAGTTTTTGGCAGATTCACGATTATGATCAAGTCAAGTATCACCCTACACATGCAATTCTAGTGTATAGGCAGCGGAAAGTAAATTGCACATGTAGTAAAGAGAGGTGGAGAAGAGCAAACGCAATTTGGAGACACGGAGATTTTTTCTCGTGGTTCCGATAGGTGGTGCTATCGTCAATCCACGTTGATGGAGACTTCAACCCACGGAGGGTAACGGCTGCGAGAGTCCACGGAGGGCTCCACCCACGAAGGGTCCACGAAGAAGCAACCTTGTCTATGCCATCATGGCATACGCCCACGGAGGACTAGCCTTACTGGGGTAGATCTTCACGAAGTAGGCGATCTCCTTGCCCTTACAAACTTCTTGGTTCAACTCCACATCTTGACGGAGGCTCCCAAGCGACACCTAACCAATCTAGGAGGCACCACCTCCAAAAGGCAATAGATGGTGTTGATGATGATGAACTCCTTGCTCTTGTGCTTCAAATGATAATCTCCCCAACACTCAACTCTCCTCACCGATTTGGCTGTGGTGGAAGAAAGGATTGAGTGGAAAGCAACTTGGGAAGGCTAGAGATCAAGCTTCATATGGTGGGAGTGGAGCTACTTGATCTCAACACAAGGGTAGGTAGTTTTCTTCGTAAATGTAAGGTAGGAGTGGTAGTTCTTTCGATGGCTCTCTCCACGAATGAAGAGGGGTGGAGGGTATTTATAGCCTCCACACAAAATCCAACTGTTACACACATTTGACCAATCTCGGCCGACCGAAGTTGACAACTCGGTGAGACCGAAAGTTCAAATCATGTGAACGTTGGGATTTTCGTGGGACCGAAAATACGATCTCGGTGAGTCCGATTCTTCCAAAGACTAGAGCTTGCCAATCTCGGTGGGACCGACTTCATCATCTCGGTGACACCGATTTGATGATGAAGGTTACAAAAGCTATAACTCAAGTTTCGTGAGACCGAGTTCGAATCGGAAAATCCGAAATTTCTAGGGTTTGGCTTTGTGGTGAGGTGGTTCATCTCGGTGTGACTGAGTTTAGGAAATCGGTGGGACCGAGATTACTTATGAGTGTATTATGGAAGTGAGAGTTGCTGATAGTTTAGGAGATATATCACTAAGCACTTTGAGCAACCAGATCATTATCATAACCTCATCCCCTTTTAATAGTATTGGCTTTCCTATAGACTCAATGTGATCTTGAATCACTAAACCAAAAATGGAGTCTTGAGCTTTTGCCAATGCTTGCCTTAGCATTTTGAGGGGTCCACTTCTTAAGTCATTGCCATACCCATATCACTGAACTTTCTGAAATGATTCTCAAGAAACTATTAGTTCAATGATATATATGTTGTTATTAATTACCAAAACCACCCGGGGATTAGTTGCACTTTCAATCTCCCCCTTTTTGGTAATTGATGACAACATATAGATCAAAGCTTCGACAAATGATATAATCAATGAATAATATCGTCGCTTTGAGAAGTATGTGATAAGCAAGAGCTCCCCCTAAATTTGTGCATTATTTAAGATTTGCGTTTGAATGCAAATGCACAATCGATTAGGATCATGGGTCACTCTTCCATGTCACATACATCTTGGTGGAGCGCACAAAATGATAAGAATGAATAACATGCACCCAAACACCAAGACATGAGTAAATGGTCATACAAGATATGAATAGCATATGATAAGCATTAAGCACACATTAAGGCATAGTACGACCAAGCACTCATCAAAGTAGAACAAATGTAGTATCAAACACACGGAATGTCTCGAAAATCTCAAAAGTATCTCAAAGAAACCGCAAAAGAACGAAAGAGCAAAAGCGAGCACTCTCTCTCTCGAAGTCCTATGATCTATACAATTTCTCCCCCTTTGGCAACAAGTTACCAAAAAGTTCAAAAAAGGTATAGAGCTAAGCGTCACTGGGGACTCTGCTGGTGGCTCCTGTCTGGGTTGATGGAGTTGAGATGGCAGCATCAGCGAAGACTTCAGCTGATGTCTGTGGAGCTGGAGGAGTGGTCACTTGAGCTGGAGCTGAAACCGATGGAGCTGTGGAGGTGCCGAGGCTGTAGTCCCGTGTGTCATCCATCGAATAGCAGCTGATCGGGTCTTGTGGGAACCGGAGCAGCTGTTCATAATCATCTGGACTAGGTCATCCTGCATCTCACGCATGAGCTCTTCCTTCTCCGCTCTTTGCTTCCTCTATATCTCGCCTCAAGCTTGTTGACAAGTGACTTGCACTTCAGCCACTTCACATCCAGAGCATGGATCTTGTCTTCAACAATCCTCTCAAGACTCTCCCGAGATCGCACAATGCTGGCCAGCGTTGTTCAATCCTCCGGTAGCTTCAAGGAGCTGCTCTCCAACACTCTTGGTTTAGCTGCTGCTGCCGCTTCCTTCTCAGCTTTGGCTTTCTTGGCAGCTTCAATCTTTGCTTGACCTTCAACCGACGTTGATCCTCCTTATCCATCACAACTTCATTGTCCTCATGCTCAGCTGCAAAGTGGCAAGTGTGGTCTATCCAACAAGTATGTGCCCGTGCCAAACTTGGCATTGATAAGCATCCGAATGTGCGGGCAAATCCACATGACCTCTTCTCGTCACCGCAGTCCTCTTGATAGTCTCAACTATCGTGTCCATCACCTTGAAAGGTGCCTTCTCATCAAGTATATGCAGCATGTTGATAGAATATCCTCCGATCATGCGATGATCTCCGCACTTGGGCATCAAGGTATGCCTCGAATTGTGTTTGTGGTAGGTAGACCTGCTCGAGATGATACATCGAGCCGAGCTTCCAGATTTCCACATCCTTAGCTGGTACCTCGTTGTACATATTCTTCATAGATTCATGATTCTTCTTGGGAATACCATAGACATCAACATCATCCTCTCTCTGACTTTGGAGCATTCAGCAAGGCAGCCCATTCTTCAACAGTTGAAGAGAATCTTTGGCCTTCACCATCCATGTGATCTTTCCATCCGGATAGAAATGAGTCGTGGCATAGAATTGCATTATCATTTCATCATTCCAATCTGTCGACCGACCTACAAACTCAGCAACACCACATGCAAGTGAAGCTCTCATGCACATGTGGAAAGAAGTCTCTGTGCTCTTCATGTCAATGTATGCCCAATCAACATAGCGAGTGTCCGCAACTATGGGCTTCTTGTCCATTAGCACAGCCTCATAGAAGTCCTGCCGCTCTCGGTGTGGAATCTTGGATCAACAGCAGTTCTTCTCCTCACAGCATATGGATCAGCTTGTCTCCATAGCCTGAGACCTCTATCCTTTCTTTCCTTCATGTTCTCAGCTTGAGGATGAGCATCATTGTGAAGTGGCAGTTTCTGACGAAGTTTCAGCAATACAGGTGCCTCATCATCTGACTCAGCTGGTGGCACATTATCTTTCTTCTTCTCTGAAGCTGGAATGTTCCTGACAGTCTTCTTGGGCTTGGCAGCAGGCTTTGCTTGAGCTGCCTTGACTGGAGCAGATGGCTTGGACTTTGAAGGGGCTCCAGCCCTGATTGCATCACCCATGAACTTAGACTTCTGAGGAGGAGGCTGGGGTGCTTCCTCATCCTCATCTTCCTCTGCTGCATCATCATGCACAATCCTCTTCCTCTTGGAAGTTTTCTTCACCTTGCTTTTAGTTTCCTCTTCCAAACTCAGCTTCTTGGCAACAGTGGACTTCTTCACTTTACTTGTGCCTTTCTTGGTTTGCTGCCCTTGATGCTCTTTGGCAACAACTTTTTTCTTTGGCTTGGAGGAGACCTCTTCCTCAACCATGAAATCAGAATCTTCTTCATCAGAGTTCCTCTTCTTTGTGGCCCTGGTGGCTGCAGGAGGCAAAACACTTGGTGTGCTCCTCTCACCATCATCTGAAAAGCTGCTGGACTCAGGACTAATGCCTGCCTCTGGAATATCAGCAATTGGTGACTCAGACCTGTTTTGGCTGTCACTGGCATCTGACATGGCTGACAACCTGTGAATAGATAAGGTGTAGGCAGAGTAGAAGAGTTATCACAAACTGCAGAAGATTTTGCAAACAAAATGAGTTCAAATTCTAGTATTAGGTTTTCACAGAAGACATTTCGGTCGACCGAGTTTAAAATTCGTGAATCCAAGTGTTCAAGGTACATTCACACCACTTTCGGTTGGACCGATGTGGGTTTCGGTCCCGCCGAAAACACTAGGGTTTCACTAAATCCTCATTTCGTCGCACCGATTTGCACAACTCGGTTGGACCGAAGGTGCTGAGACAATGGCAGAGGCCAAATCGGTCATACCGAGAATGTAAAATCGGTCTCACCGAGATGTGTTCGCGAAACCTAACCCTAAAACTTTTACTCTAATCTCGCTCTAACGAACTAATCTGGTGTTAAGGAAGATCTCAAACGTGGCAAGATGTTAGGCAAACCAATCGTGCATTGAATCGGAGATGGGAGCACGAGGGATCAAACTCACCCTAACTTGGTGGAGTTCTCACGGCGGCAACGGAGCGGAGAAGATGTCCGTTGACGGCGACGGAGACCTGCGGCGAGGGCCCACAGGCGACGACGGAGACGATCCGGAGACCACGGCGACGGTAGCAAGGGGTGTGGGGGCGAGACGTTTTGAAGTAGAAATCAATGTGCGCTGCCCTCGGAGTATATATACCCCTTTGCTGTCGGTGGGACCGAGTTGTAAAACTCGGTGGCACCGAGATGGATAACTGCAGGCAGTTACACACTTCGGTCACGCCGAAAATTGCAACTCGGTTTCACCGAGGTGAAAACCTAGATCAATCCAAATGCTTTCGGTCTGACCGAGTTTGAGTGGGTTGGTCTGACCGAAATCACTTAGAAGGTTTTGGAAGTTAGCCCTTGACGGATCGGTGGCTCCGAGTGCTCCTCACTCAGAGGGTCCGAAAATGACTTGTTCAAAGTTTGTGATGTAAGCATGAATAGAATTTGAGACAAGAAAGCATAGATAGCTAGGGGAGGAACTTAGGCATTCTTGTTCATCCATTTGGTCAGAAAATCCAAAAAGACCAAAACAACAAATGGATGTCCTCGAATGGATAAAATCATGCATCCAACATGCTCACACAATAAGATAGCAAATGAAATATGTGTCAAACATGCACAAACAAAACTCTAGCTACTATCACACAATTTGTCGATGACTAGGTCATCTTTATATGAGTATATTGACTTAGGAGTCAAATGAGAACATTTGATCATAGGTCATACTCATCGTTTAAGCACAAGTGGGGTTACCACTTTTACATAAAGCATTAATGTGTTCACATCATTTGAAGATGCTTTAGCTCAATTCTTTAGAGCAAAGCTCCCCTTGATGTGAGAACCCCTTTTAAAGGGTCAAACTAACCTTGGGTTGTCGTAGAAGACTTCATGTAGATGTTGAAGATGTGGATGCTCAATGTTGATGAAGATCATAAAGAGTTGGGAGCAATCCTTTGGATTCGGGCACTTTCAAAACCTACATGGGTTAGTCCCACAAGGAACAAACAAGGATATCCATGGACATAGATTGAAGTTCACAATAGATGATGTCCATGAAAGCAATGATTACCTTGTCCCTTGACTTACCAACAAGAGGGTTTGTGACTCCATGAACTAGTGCAAGATGTGGAAGTTGGTTGCACAAGTTCTTGCCAAAATGAATGTGAGTGAAGTATGTTGGCGGAGTCACCCTCAAGAACTCTCTAGTTCTTCTTCTTCGGGATCCACATCATCTTGATGGGAATCCTTGGGGTTGTAGTTGAGCTTGACGAAGTAGAACTTGACGTTTCCTTGGGAACCCACTTGACCATGGCTTTAGGTGCTTCAATAAATGCATCAATCTCCTCTTGAAGCTTGTCCTTGCCTTTTAGCTTGTGGTCTTGTGGTGGAAGGTCATCTTGAGCTTGTTCCACATTGGAAGAAGTAGGATCATACTTCTCCTTCTGAGAAACAAACTTTGGAGTGGGATATTGACCTTCTTCCCATTCAACACACTCGGCGTTGAACTTTCGCTCAAAACCAATTCCTTGATTCTTCGGTGCCTTCCTTGCTTAAGTAACAATTTCTCAAAGTTCTTGCTTCCGCAAGGCTCTTGTAGACACCTTTTCTATAATCCCTTTCAATAAACTATTTTCTTGCTCAAGTGTAACTTGGCTTGAAACATTGTTAGTGGAATCAAGAGAACTACTAGAAGCAACAATATTGGATTTAGCATGGTTATTGTTACTACTAGATGAAGAATTTTTCTTATGCTTGTCATGCTTAGTTTTAATAGGTGGCAAGAAATTAGACAAGAGAAGTCGTTTGGCAAGATATGAAGAACTCTTCTTTCGAAGATCGTCATTGATAGCTTTTAGAAACTCATGTTCTTGCTCTAGATTGAGCTTCTCGAAGCGTAGCTTCTCATGAGATCTTAGGAGCTCTCTATGATCTTCTTGAGTTGTTTCATGAGCTAACTTAAGATTGTTTAGTTCTTTAGTTATACGCTCAATCTCCTTCATAGCATTGTCATTCGACTCTTCTCGACTATAAATACTACTAGCATGTTCATCATTACTAGGCTCACTAGATTTGTCATGTAAAAGCTCATCTCCACCAAGCAAGTCATCCTCATCACTATCAAAGTCAATAAATTCAGGGTGTGATACCTTGGGGCCTTTAGCCATGAAGCATCTTCCAATTCCCTCATTTGGTGAATCAAATAAGTCATAGGAGTTGGACTTGGAGGATACGAGAGCAAGACCGGCAACACCTTCATCTTGACTGTAGTCGAAGTTGGAGTGATAGCTTCTTTCGAATGATTGTTGAGTCGGAGCCGAGACCCATTCACCTACATGAGCTTGATGTTTTCTTCTTGTGTAGCTCCTTGATGACTTGTCTTTCCTCTCCGAATCCTTGCTTCTCCGAGAGGGTCTTCGTTCATAACGATCATCTCTACTCCTTCTCTCTTTCCGAGGTGACTCTTCTCTTGAGCTTCTTCTTCTTGGAGATTCTTCTCTTCTCTTGTGGGGAGCCGAACACTCATTTGAGTAGTGTCCGGGTCTTCCACAATTGTAGCAGTTTCGATCACGACTAGAAGATCTCTTTTCATCATATGATCTAGACTTTGAGCTTCTCTCCTTGCTTCTATTCTTGTAGAATTTGTTGAAGTTCTTCACCATTAGGCTTATCTCTTCATTGGAAACTAGCTTGTCACTTGATGTTGTGGGAGCATCACTTGTAGCTTTGTAAGCACCACTTGACTTGTTGTGAAGCTCTTCCTTATCTTTAAGTGTCATCTCATGAGCAACAATTCTTCCAATGACTTCGGTTGGCTTGAGATCCTTGTAGTTTGGCATCATTTGGATCAAAGTGCACACGGTGTCATACTTTCCATCCAAAGCTCTGAGAATCTTCTTTATGATGAATCGGTCGGTCATTTCTTCGCTTCCTAAGCCGGCAATCTCATTTGTGATGAGAGCAAGCCTAGAGTACATTTCAGCGATTCCTTCACCTTCCTTCATCTTGAATTTGTCAAGTTGACCTTGAAGAACATCTAGCTTTGATTCCTTCACGGACTCGGTACCTTCGTGCATTTTGACCAAAGTATCCCAAATCTCTTTTGCATTCTCAAGACGGCTGATTTTGTTGAACTCCTCGGGACACAAGGCATTGAAGAGAATGTCACAAGCTTGAGCATTGTTTTGCAACATCCGCAATTCATCCGCTGTAGCTTCACGATCCGAACTTTTCCTTCCTCAAGAATTCACCTTGCAAACCAACACAAATAATGCCCCATGCGGCGGGGTTATGTGCAAGAATATGCATTTTCATTTTATGCTTCCAACTAGCAAAGTTTGAACCATCAAAGTAAGGACCTCACTTAAAATTACCCTCACTAGACGCCATACTCTCCTAGGTTGTGAAACCAAGCTTATGGAGTCCAATGCAATGGAAACCAATACAATGGAGACCAAAGCTCTGATACCACTTGTAGGATCGAAAGTATGTCTAGAGGGGGGTGATTAGACTACTTGACAATATAAAAATTTAGCCTTTTGATAAAGACAAGTTTTTGGCAGATTCACGATTATGATCAAGTCAAGTATCACCCTACACATGCAATTCTAGAGTATAGGCAGCGGAAAGTAAATTGCACATGTAGTAAAGAGAGGTGGAGAAGAGCAAACGCAATTTGGAGACACGGAGATTTTTCTCGTGGTTCCTATAGGTGGTGCTATCGTCAATCCACGTTGATGGAGACTTCAACCCACGGAGGGTAACGGCTGCGAGAGTCCACGTAGGGCTCCACCCACGAAGGGTCCACGAAGAAGCAACCTTGTCTATGCCATCATGGCATACGCCCACGGAGGACTAGCCTTACTCGGGGTAGATCTTCACGAAGTAGGCGATCTCCTTGCCCTTACAAACTTCTTGGTTCAACTCCACATCTTGACGGAGGCTCCCAAGCGACACCTAACCAATCTAGGAGGCACCACCTCCAAAAGGTAATAGATGGTGTTGATGATGATGAACTCCTTGCTCTTGTGCTTCAAATGATAATCTCCCCAACACTCAACTCTCCTCACCGATTTGGCTGTGGTGGAAGAAAGGATTGAGTGGAAAGCAACTTGGGAAGGCTAGAGATCAAGCTTCATATGGTGGGAGTGGAGCAACTTGATCTCAACACAAGGGTAGGTAGTTTTTTCTCGTAAATGTAAGGTAGGAGTGGTAGTTCTTTCGATGGCTTTCTCCACGAATGAAGAGGGGTGGAGGGTATTTATAGCCTCCACACAAAATCCAACTGCTACACACATTTGACCAATCTCGGTCAGACCAAAGTTGACAACTCGGTGAGACCGAAAGTTCAAATCATGTGAACGTTGGGATTTTCGGTGGGACCGAAAATACGATCTCGGTGAGTCCGATTCTTCCAAAGACTAGAGCTTGCCAATCTCGGTGGGACCGACTTCATCATCTCGGTGACACCGATTTGATGACAGAAGGTTACAAAAGCTTGGCAACTCAAGTTTCGGTGAGACCGAGTACAGAATCGGAAAATCCGAAATTTCTAGGGTTTGGCTTTGTGGCTGAGGTGGTTCATCTCGGTGTGACTGAGTTTAGGAAATCGGTGGGACCGAGATTACTTATGAGTGTATTATGGAAGTGAGAGTTGCTGATAGTTTAGGAGATATATCACTAAGCACTTTGAGCAACCAGATCATTATCATAACCTCATCCCCTTTTAATAGTATTGGCTTTCCTATAGACTCAATGTGATCTTGGATCACTAAACCAAAAATGGAGTCTTGAGCTTTTGCCAATGCTTGCCTTAGCATTTTGAGGGTCCAATTCTTCAATCATTGCCATACCCATATCAATGAACTTTCTCAAATGATTCTCAAGAAACTATTAGTTCAATGATATATATGTTGTTATTAATTACCAAAACCACCCGGGGATTAGTTGCACTTTCACCATGTTTGAATAATAATTGACATGTTGTCAATATTTGCAGAAACTATGGAGCACTCCCGAGACGAAGAAACAGAAGCGATGTTGGGGGAAATAATCGCAAATGGAAGTGATGATGTTGCATCATTTCTCATCGACACCGTTGGTCAGATGGATGAAGAAGAGGGCTATGATTATGATGGCTTCGACCCATTAATGCCGGTACAAGAGGAGGACTATGTTCATGATGGCTCCGGTGACACAATGGAGGTACAAGACAAAGGAGACCATGCCGAGCCGAGTCACCGAACCGAGTCCGGCCAGGTATATATATATTAGTTAAGCACGTGCTGACAAGTTAATTGATGCATCCATTGTTTTGGTATATGTACACATATTAAGTAATCGCTGCCTTTCTTCCTTATAATTTCTAGCCTCCGGATCGAGCACAACTTCGGTAAGGAGACGAGGCCCAAGAAAAGTTGAGCTCGGATGAAAAGTTTGAGATCATAGAAATCGCGCCCGACGGCGAACCGATTGAACCCATCCGGACAAAGAAGGCATTTTCGCTCGGTCTGGGGTTCTTGTTAGGGACAGATCCCGATCAAGATCCAGCAATGGTATAAGCTGCTAAGGATGAAGACGCTGAGGTGTCTTATGTCAATGATATGCAGAAAGAAGATCTTTGGAATGAGCTGAAGGCAAATTTCACCCTACCGCCAGAGGAGGATCCGGAGAAGCCAGTTAAAGAGCAATTAATCAAGTCTTGTGCTCTTAAGAAGATGGCTGGACTAATGAGGAGGTGGAGGAAAGAGCTGAACCAGTTTGTCACGAAAAAAGAGACACCAGAATTCATCGGCAAATATGAGAAGATCAAAGATCACTGGCCCGCATTTGTGGCCCACAAGACATCAAAAAAGAGTAAGAAGATGTCGGAGACAAACAAGAAAAATGCTGCGAAGAAGAAGCTTCACCATCGCACGGGTCGTGGCTACCTCAAAGCCCGCCTAAGTGGTCCAAGGCTGAGCATGATCTGCTTGAAAAGGGATCGAACCGAGAGACGATGCGCTGGCTGCACCGTTGCGGACTTGGTTCTTCGGGCTGGCGGAACCTTGGACCTCGTAATGAGGCGGTGTCGATGGACGGACGAGCAACCGCAAACACCAGTCAAGAAACTTCGACACTATATCGATGCAGCAGCAGCGAGGGACGCTCCTTCCAAACAGGAGAAGGACGAGCTCACAATGGCCCTTGGGAATCCCGAGCACCCGGACGGACACGAGGCATGCCAGCTCCCTTCCGTGGAAGGTTGGTTTTCCGGACGCAGGGGTTACAAAACCCATGAGAGGAGGAAGAAAGTGGAGCAGACCAAATGCAGCGCTGCTTGGAAGGGTAATGGGGCTAGAGGATCGAGAAGAGGAACGAGAAGCAGCAGATCGCAACAAATGACATGCCGAAGCTTCCCCGGTTACCCCACCATCTCAGCGGAGAAGCAGCGTTGCTTCCACCGAGCTGCTTCAGCCGAGCATGTCTTGACGGCTCGCCAGCTATCCCGTGGATGGTATCACGAGTCTCAAAATTGCCACATTATGGCGCGGTGCATGAATTTGAAGGTCAAGGCGGCTGTTGGCCAAGTTTATCCTAGTGGACCCGCACAACTTATCACCGCCACCGATTCGAGAAGGATTTGCTAAGGTGATGGTGGATGAAATAACGGAGGATTTGAGGACCTCGAGCTTGAGCACCCTACCGGTGAAGGGAGACTAGGCTGGGTTCTCGCTCAAGACTCCATGCCTATGGTCAAGGAGCTCATCGACCTTCTCAACTGGATGCCTTCGCCTCCTCCTCCTCCTCCGCGAGTCAGGGCACTCCGCCTCCTCCACCGCCTCCTCCGGGCGAGTGACGATCAGGCACACGCGTGGCGGCACTCCGCCTCCTCCGCCTCCTCCTCCCGCGAGTGAAGATCGGCACGCGTGGCGGCACTCCGCCCCTTCTCCGGCGTGGCGGCACTCCGCCTCCTCCTCCGCCTCGCCAAGAAGGGCGGAAGAGACCCGCCGCCCGCCCGGCTGCTCCGACGATCGTAGTCCTTCTCCTCCGCCTCATAAGCAAGCACGAAGAAGACAGACGCCGCAGCCGCCGCCTGCCTGCCCCCAAGGCCTAGCAGACAAGAAGAGAGAGGCAATACAGACACGGTCCACCTCTAAAGCCTGTAGAGATGTTACCGTACGAGAGGAGCAAGGAGGAAAACGATATGATTGTGTAGACCCAAGTGAAGGAGTTCTTTGAAGGGGTTAAAGCAAAGATACATCCACCTCTGGAGGAGAAGGTCGATCCGGTGAAAGCAAAGCACACTCTTGATGCCCTGAGGAAACCACCAAAGTCTCCGCCGAGAACCAACTATGAGCGCATTACTGAACAGACATATCTCCAAGCCAAGCGGTCGGGAACTACTGTCAGTGATAAAAGGTCAAAAGAACAACGGGCAAAGGGGAAAAAATTGCCCATCTCGGCGAACAAGCACAGCAATCGTGCCCCCCGCTGAATGTGTCTAATCCTCCGGGGACGGTGGCCGGTTATGGCAATCTTGGAGATTACCTACCTGACGATGCACTTCCTGATTTCATGGAGGTGGACTTATTCAGATACGAGGACGGGAAGCCTCTCGTCAAAGATGAAAAGTCTCTGACAACAATGATGCTAAGATTCCACAGTTGGTACATGAAAACCCGCAGAGAGTCCGAGGGACGAACACTTTGTATCTGAAAATTAAAGAGGAGCACGACCTCGCTTCAAATGATCTGTTGTCTATTCCATTTGAGGAGTTCTTCGAGTTCTTCAATCAAAAGGCCCTCGATAAATTAATGGTCTTTTGCTACTGCTGTAAGTACTATTTTCGTCATTAGTCTCGTATATATAGCTCGGCTCTTTCATTGCATGTATTTATAATTAATTATCCTCAATATATTATGCAGATTGAAGATCGTCGAAAAAAAATGAAATCTATGATATTGGGTTTCTTAACACAAATATCATAGATGTTTTTCTGGTTGAAAAGCGCTACCAAGAGGCCGAGGACAACTTGCTACAATCATTGATAAAAATCAAAACAAAGATACCATACTCTTTCCTTACCACGGCCCGTGAGTGTTCTTGTCGTGTGCATATTCGGTTTTCCTTATTACTCGAGCGAGGTTAATGTAATTGATGAGTTATGCATGCGTGCAGGTTCCACTATATTCTTCTCGAGATTAAGCTTGAGCGTGGACTAGTAGCCGTCTTAGACTCAGACGGAAAGATCCCAGCACCTATGCGGACATGACCTGAAATGCTCGGCAAGTAAGTTCAATCGATCATTATCGCACCATATCGGCAACTTTTGTTCATTTCCTGATATCTCAAGTAATAACAAATATTTTCTTTGTCTTGCAGGGTTTGGAAACAGTTCACCGCACAAGCTTCGGACTGCCAAGGAGCTGCGATATACATACCTGAAAGTAAGTACTATTTGGCGCATCTCCGTTGATTCTATAGCTATACTTTCATCAATGCCATTTATATAATGCTTCATTATCAGTTTGATTGACCTCTATTTCTCGTAAAGTGCTTGTGGCAGGAGGAAGGAATGATTTCGTGGATACTACGTGTGAGTTCATCCACAACGCGACTTTGAAAAACAAGCGGGCTACTCTAGAAGACAATATGAAGTGCGAAGCAATAATATTCACAATTTCATTTTATTACACCATCATTTCTGTTGAGTTTCATTCATATATATGTATTAATTAACCCCTTCTTCAAATTAATTAGACGTGGCAGATGCGGATGAACTCCTAGAACCAGATCGCATGAAAGCAATTCAAGAGGAATTGGCGGATTCTTTCTTGAACATGTCATCAAGAAAGCCGGAGAATACCATGTGGAACTTCAATTCAAATGCTAGTGGTTTGTAATTAAGAGATCTTATATAGATTGTACATGTATGTAGCCAAGTAAAACATGTTGTTCGACCAATCTCTCGGAGAAGGAGAGGTCGATCGATCACTTCTCTCGGTATGCATGACTTAACTTCAGATGAATGGTTCTCTCGATCATTTATGTATATATACTACGAAGGCGTCGAGCAAGCACGGACATAAGAGAGGACACTTTCTCTATTAATTAGCTAGCTAACACAATATACTGAAACACCTAAATTAACCCCCAAAACCCCCAACCCCCTCCTTTCAAAAAAAAACAAAACCCCAGCCATGGAATGCAGACACGTGGATGCCTTTTGGTCCCGATTGAGCCACCAACCGGGACCAAAGGACCCCGACCGGGCTCGACGACAGGCCACGTGGAGAGCACATTGGTCCCGGTTCGTGTTTGAACCGGCCTAATGGGTTGAGGTATTAGTAACGACCCATTAGTCCCGGTTCCTGAACCGGGACTAAAGGCCCTTACGAACCGGGACTGATTGGTGGTTTTCTACTAGTGTAGCTCTATGACCTAGTACACGAAATTTTAGACAAGAGTTGAACTAGCTCTATAACCTAGTACAAATAATTTTACACTAGAGTTGAACTAGCTCTATAATCTAGTACAAATAATTTTACACTACAGTTGAACTAGCTCTATAACCTAGTACAAATAATTTTACACTAGAGTTGAACTAGCTCTATAACCTAGTACAAATCATTTTACACTATAGTTGAACTAGCTCTATAACCTAGTACAAATAATTTTACATTAGAATTGAACTAGCTTTATAACCTAGTACAAATAATTTTACACTAGAGTTGAACTAGCTCTATAAGGTAGTACAAATAATTTTACACTAGAAATGAACTAGCTCTATAACCTATTACACATAATTTTACACTAGCAGTGTACTAGGGCTATAACCTAGTACAAATCATTTTACACTAGAGTTGAACTAGCTCTATGACTCAGTACACACAATTTTAGATTATAGTTGAACTAGCTCTATAAGATAGCACAAATAATTTTACACTAGAGTTGAACTAGCTCTATAACCTAGTACAAATAATTTTACACAAGAGTTGAACTAGCTCTGTAACCTAGTACAAATCATTTTAAACTAGAGTTGAACTAGATCTGTAACCTAGTACAAATAATTTTACACTAGAGTTGAACTAGCTCTATAACCTAGTACAAATAATTTTACACTAGAGTTGAACTAGCTCTATAACCTAGTAAAAATCATTTTACACTATAGTTGAACTAGCTTTATAACCTAGTACAAATCATTTACATTAGAATTGAACTAGCTCTATTACCTAGTACAAATAATTTTACACTAGAGTTGAACTAGATCTATAACCTAGTACAAATGATTTTAAACTAGAAATGAACTAGCTCTATTATCTAGTACAAATAATTTTACACTAGAACTGAACTAGCTATATAACCTAGTACAAATCATTTTACACTAGAGTTGAACTAGCTCGATGACCTAGTACACACAATTTTAGACTAGAGTTGAACTAGCTCTATAACCTTGTACAAATAATTTTACACTAGAGTTGAACTAGCTCTATAACCTAGTACAAATAATTTTATACTAGAGTTGAACTAGCTCTATAACCTAGTGCAAATCATTTTACACTATAGTTGAACTAGCTCTATAGACTACTACAAATAATTTTACACTAGTGAACTAGCTCTATTATATAGTACAAACAATTGGACACTAGAACTGAACTAGCTCTATAACCTAGTACAAATCATTTTACACTAGAGTTGAACTTGCTCTATGACCTAGTACACACAATTTTAGACTAGAGTTGAACTAGCTCTATAACCGTGTACAAATAATTTTAAACTAGAGTTGAACTAGATCTATAACCTAGTGCAAATAATTTAACACTAGAGTTGAACTAGCTCTATAACCTAGTAAAAATTATTTTACACTATAGTTTAACTAGCTCTATAACCTAGTACAAATCATTTTACGTTAGAATTGAACTAGCTCTATTACCTAGTACAAATAATTTTACACTAGAGTTGAACTAGCTCTATAACCTAGTACAAATAATTTTAAACTAGAAATGAACTAGCTCTATTATCTAGTACAGATAATTTAAACTAGAACTGAACTAGCTATATAACCTAGTCCAAATCATTTTACACTAGAGTTGAACTAGCTGTATGACCTAGTACACACAATTTTAGACTAGAGTTGACCTAGCTCTATAACCTAGTACAAATATTTTTAAACTAGAGTGTAACTAGCTCTATAACCGAGTACAAATAATATAAACTAGAATTGAACTAGCTCTATAATCTAGTAAAAATAATTTTACACTAGAGTTGAACTAGCTCTATAAGCTAGTACAAATAATTTTACACTAGAAATGAACTAGCTCTATAACCTAGTACACATAATTTTGCACTAGCATTGTACTAGGGCTATAACCTAGTACAAATCATTTTACACTATAGTTGAACTAGCTCTATGACCTTGTACACACAATTTTAGGCTATAGTTGAACTAGCTCTATAAGATAGTAAAAATAATTTTAGACTAGAGTTGAACTAGCTCTATAACCTAGTACAAATAATTTTACACACGAGTTGAACTAGCTCCATAACCTAGTACAAATAATTTTACATTAGAATTGATCTAGCTCTATTACCTAGTACAAATAATTTTACACTAGAGTTGAACTAGCTCTATAGCCTAGTACAAATAATTTTACACTAGAAATGAACTAGCTCTATTAACTAGTACAAATAATTTTACACTAGAACTGAACTAGCTCCATAACCTAGAACAAATCATTTTACACTAGAGTTGAACTAGCTCTATGACCCAGTACACACAATTTTAGACAAGAGTTGAACTAGCTCTATAACCTAGTACAAATAATTTAAACTAGAATTGAACTAGCTCTATAATCTAGTACAAATAATTTTACACTAGAGTTGAACTAGCTCTATAACCTAGTACAAATCATTTTACACTATAGTTGAACTAGCTCTATAACCTAGTTCAAATAATTTTACACTAGAATTGAACTAGCTTTATAACCTAGTACAAATAATTTTACACTAGAGTTGAACTAGCTCTATAAGGTAGTACAAATAGTTTTACACTAGAAATGAACTAGCTCTATAACCTAGTACACATAATTTTACACTAGCAGTGTACTAGGGCTATAACCTAGTACAAATCATTTTACACTAGAGTTGAACTAGCTCTATGACCTAGTACACACAATTTTAGATTCTAGTTGAACTAGCTCTATAAGATAGCACAAATAATTTTACACTAGAGTTGAACTAGCTCTATAACCTAGTACAAATAATTTTACACTAGAGTTGAACTAGCTGTGTAACCTAGTACAAATCATTTTAAACTAGAGTTGAACTAGATCTATAACCTAGTACAAATAATTTTACATTAGAGTTGAACTAGCTCTATAACCTAGTACAAATAATTTTACACTAGAGTTGAACTAGCTCTATAACCTAGTAAAAATCATTTTACACTATAGTTGAACTAGCTTTATAACCTAGTACAAATAATTTTACATTAGAATTGAACTAGCTCTATTACCTAGTACAAATAATTTTACACTAGAGTTGAACTAGATCTATAACCTAGTACAAATGATTTTAAACTAGCAATGAAGTAGCTTTATTATCTAGTACAAATAATTTTACACTAGAACCGAACTAGATATATAACCTAGTACAAATCATTTTACACTAGAGTTGAACTAGCTGTATGACCTAGTACACACAATTTTAGACTAGAGTTGACCTAGCTCTATAACCTAGTACAAATATTTTTAAACTAGAGTGTAACTAGCTCTATAACCGAGTACAAATAATTTAAACTAGAATTGAACTAGCTCTATAATCTAGTAAAAATAATTTTACACTAGAGTTGAACTAGCTCTTTAAGCTAGTACAAATAATTTTACACTAGAAATGAACTAGCTCTATAACCTAGTACACATAATTTTACACTAGCATTGTACTAGGGCTATAACCTAGTACAAATCATTTTACACTATAGTTGAACTAGATCTATGACCTAGTACCCACAATTTTAGGCTATAGTTGAACTAGCTCTATAAGATAGTAAAAATAATTTTAGACTGGAGTTGAACTAGCTCTATAACCTAGTACAAATAATTTTACACAAGAGTTGAACTAGCTCTATAACCTAGTACAAATAATTTTACATTAGAATTGATCTAGCTCTATTACGTAGTACAAATAATTTTACACTAGAGTTGAACTAGCTCTATAGCCTAGTACAAATAATTTTACACTAGAAATGAACTAGCTGTATTAACTAGTACAAATAATTTTACACTAGAACTGAACTAGCTCCATAACCTAGTACAAATCATTTTACACTAGAGTTAAAGTAGCTCTATGACCTAGTACACACAATTTTAGACAAGAATTGAACTAGCTCTATAACCTAGTACAAACAATTTAAACTAGAATTGAACTAGCTCTATAATCTAGTACAAATAATTTTACACTACAGTTGAACTAGCTCTATAACCTAGTATAAATAATTTTACACTAGAGTTGAACTAGCTCTATAACGTAATACAAATCATTTTACACTATAGTTGAACTAGCTCTATAACCTAGTACAATTAATTTTACACTAGAATTGACCTAGCTTTATAACCTAGTACAAATAATTTTACACTAGAGTTGAACTAGCTCTATAAGGTAGTACAAATAATTTTACACTAGAAATGAACTAGCTCTATAACCTAGTACACGTAATTTTACACTAGAACTGTACTAGGGCTATAACCTAGTACAAATCATTTTACACTAGAGTTGAACTAGCTCTATGACCTAGTACACACAATTTTAGATTATAGTTGAACTAGCTCTATAAGATAGCACAAATAATTTTACATTAGAGTTGAACTAGCTCTATAACCTAGTACAAATAATTTTACACTAGAGTTGAACTAGCTCTGTAACCTAATACAAATCATTTTAAACTAGAGTTGAACTAGATCTATAACCTAGTACAAATAATTTTACACTAGAGTTGAACTAGCTCTATAACCTAGTACAAATAAATTTACACTAGAGTTGAACTAGCTCTATAACCTAGTAAAAAATCATTTTACACTATAGTTGAACTAGCTTTATAACCTAGCACAAATCATTTTACATTAGAATTGAACTAGCTCTATTACCTAGTACAAATAATTTTACACTAGAGTTGAACTAGATCTATAACCTAGTACAAATGATTTTAAACTAGAAATGAACTAGCTCTATTATCTAGTACAAATAGTGTTACACTAGAACTGAACTAGATATATAACCTAGTACAAATCATTTTACACTAGAGTTGAACTAGCTCGATGACCTAGTACACACAATTTTAGACTAGAGCTGAACTACCTCTATAACCTAGTACAAATAGTTTTACACTAGAGTTGAACTAGCTCTATAACCTAGTACAAATATTTTTATACTAGAGTTGAACTAGCTCTATAACCTAGTGGAAATCATTTTAAACTATAGTTGAACTAGCTCTATAGCCTAGTACAAATAATTTTACCCTAGAAATGAACTAGCTCTATTATCTAGTACAAACAATTGGACACTAGAACTGAACTAGCTCTATAACCTAGTACAAATCATTTTACACTAGAGTTGAACTTGCTCTATGACCTAGTACACACAATTTTAGACTAGAGTTGAACTAGCTCTATAACCTTGTACAAATAATTTTAAACTAGAGTTGAACTAGATCTATAACCTAGTACAAATAATTTAACACCAGAGTTGAACTAGCTCTATAACCTAGTAAAAATCATTTTACACTATCGTTTAACTAGCTCTATAACCTAGTACAAATCATTTTACGTTAGAATTGAACTAGCTCTAATACCTAGTACAAATAATTTTACACTAGAGTCGAACTAGCTCTATAACCTAGTACAAATAATTTTAAACTAGAAATGAACTCGCTCTATTATCTAGTACAGATAATTTTACATTAGAACTGAACTAGCTATCTAACCTAGTCCAAATAATTTTACACTAGAGTTGAACTAGCTGTATGACCTAGTACACACAATTTTAGACTAGAGTTGAACTAGCTCTATAACCTAGTACAAATATTTTTAAAATAGAGTGTAACTAGCTCTATAACCGAGTACAAATAATTTAAACTAGAATTGAACTAGCTCTATAATCTAGTAAAAATAATTTTACACCAGAGTTGAACTAGCTCTATAAGCTAGTACAAATAATTTTACACTAGAAATGAACTAGCTCTATAACCTAGTACACATAATTTTACACTAGCATTGTACTAGGGCTATAACCTAGTACAAATCATTTTACACTATAGTTAAACTAGCTCTATGACCTAGTACACACAGTTTTAGGCTATAGTTGAACTAGCTCTATAAGATAGTAAAAATAATTTTAGACTAGAGTTGAACTAGCTCTATAACCTAGTACAAATAATTTTACACAAGAGTTGAACTAGCTCTATAACCTAGTACAAATAATTTTACATTAGAATTGATCTAGCTCTATTACCTAGTACAAATAATTTTACACTAGAGTTGAACTAGCTCTATAGCCTAGTACAAATAATTTTACACTGGAAATGAACTAGGTCTATTATCTAGTAAAAATAATTTTACACTAGAACTGAACTAGCTCTATAACCTAGTACAAATCATTTTCCACTAGAGTTGAACTAGCTGTATGACCTAGTACACACAATTTTAGACAAGAGTTGAACTAGCTCTATAACCTAGTACAAGTAATTTAAACTAGAATTGAACTAGCTCTATAATCTAGTACAACTAATTTTATACTACAGTTGAACTAGCTCTATAACCTAGTACAAATAATTTTACACTAGAGTTGAATTAGATCTATAACCTAGTACAAATCATTTTACACTATAGTTGAACTAGCTCTATAACCTAGTACAAATAATTTTACACTAGAATCGAACTAGCTTTATAACCTAGTACAAATAATTTTACACTAGAGTTGAACTAGCTCTATAAGGTAGTACAAATAATTTAACACTAGAAATGAACTAGCTCTATAACCTAGTACATATAATTTTACACTAGGAGTGTACTAGGGCTATAACCTAGTACAAATCATTTTACACTAGAGTTGAACTAGCTCTATGACCTAGTACACACAATTTTAGATTATAGTTGAACTAGCTCTATAAGATAGCTCAAATAATTTTACACTAGAGCTGAACTAGCTCTATAACCTAGTACAAATCATTTTACACTATAGTTGAACTAGCTCTATAACCTAGTACAAATAATTTTACACTAGAATTGAACTAGCTTTATAACCTAGTACAAATAATTTGACACTAGAGTTGAACTAGCTCTATAAGGTAGTACAAATAATTTTACACTAGAAATGAACTAGCTCTATAACCTAGTACATATAATTTTACACTAGGAGTGTACTAGGGCTATAACCTAGTACAAATCATTTTACACTAGAGTTGAACTAGCTCTATGACCTAGTACACACAATTTTAGATTATAGTTGAACTAGCTCTATAAGATAGCACAAATAATTTTACACTAGAGTTGAACTAGCTCTATAACCTAGTACAAATAATTTTACACTAGAGTTGAACTAGCTCTGTAACCTAGTACAAATAATTTTACAATGTAGTTGAACTAGCTCTATAACCTAGTACAAATAATTTTACACTAGAGTTGAACTAGCTCTGTAACCTAGTACAAATAATTTTACAATGTAGTTGAACTAGCTCTATAACCAAGTACAAATCATTTTACACTATAGTTGAACTAGCTCTATAACCTAGTACAAATAATTTTACACTAGAGTTGAACTAGGTCTATAACCGCGTACAAATCATTTTACAATGTAGTTGAACTAGCTCTATAACCTAGTACAAATAATTTTACACTAGAGTCTAACTAGTAGCACAAATAATTTTACACTAGAGTTGAACTAGCTCTGTAACCTACTACAAATAATTTTACACTAGAATTGAACTAGCTCTATATCCTAGTGTAAATCATTTTACAGTATAGTAGAACTAGTTCTATAAACTATTACAAATAATTTTAGACTACAGTTGAACTTGCTCTATAACCTAGTACAAATAATTTTACACTAGAGTTGAACTAGCTCTATAACCTAGTACAAATAATTTTACACTAGAAATGAACTAGCTCTATAACCTAGTACACATAATTTTACATTAGCATTATACTAGGGCTATAACCTAGTAAAAATCATTTTACACTAGAGTTGAACTAGCTCTATGACCTAGTACACACAATTTTAGACTAGAGTTGAATTAGCTCTATAACCTAGTACAAATAATTTAACACTAGAGTTGAACTAGCTCTATAATCTAGTACAAATAATTTTATACTAGAGTTGAGCTAGCTCTATAACCTAGTGCAAATCATTTTACACTATAGTTGAACAAGTTCTATAGCCTAGTACAAATAATTTTACAGTAGAAATGAACTAGCTCTATTATCTAGTACAAATAATTGGACACTAGAACTGAACCAACTCTATAACCTAGTGTCGGTGTCAAAACCGGCGGATCTCGGGTAGGGGGTCCCGAACTGTGCGTCTAGGCGGATGGTAACAGGAGACAAGGGACACAATGTTTTTACCCAGGTTCGGGCCCTCTCGATGGAGGTAAAACCCTACTCCTGCTTGATTGATATTGATGATATGGGTAGTACAAGAGTGGATCTACCACGAGATCAAGGAGGCTAAACCCTAGAAGCTAGCCTATGGTATGATTGTTGTAATGGTTGTTCGTCCTACGGACTAAAACCCTCTGGTTTATATAGACACCGGAAAGGGCTAGGGTTACACAGAGTCGGTTACAATGGTAGGAGATCTACATATCCGTATTGCAAAGCTTGCCTTCCACGCCAAGGAAAGTCCCATCCGGACGCGGGACGGAGTCTTCAATCTTGTATCTTCATAGTCTTGGAGTCCGCCGATGATGATAGTCCGCTATCCGGACACCCCTAGTCCAGACTCCTCAAGAGCCCTCGAACCAGGCTTCAATGACGATTTAGTCCGCACGCATATTGTCTTCGCATTGCAAGGCGGTTCCTCCTCCGAATAATTCATAGAAGATTGTGAACACCAGGATAGTGTCCGGCTCTGTAAAATAAATTCCACATATCACCGTAGAGAGAATAATATGTACACAAGTTCAATCTGCTGACGTATTTTGTGGCGTGACGTCACGCCACTACCAAGCCTTTACTTGAATTGTTTTTACTATACCACCTCAGCGTGTTTAGCGAAGCGGTTTCCTTGGCACGTCTTGTCGAAGCAGAGATTGTGTTCCCCTTATTCCGGGATTCCCATCAATACGGACGTGGGTAACCCAACCGCGCCATTGTTTGTGGCGCTTGGGAGATAAGTTAGTTTTACCAGGCTGGTGGGGACGCATAGTCTTTGTCAACCCATATATAAGGGGATAAGGATCCACCCTTTTTACCTATGCCTTCTTCCTCCTTTGCCTATCCATCTCCGTGCGCTCGAGCTCCAGCGCCCAAGTCCGCACATCTCGCCTCAACCTTCTCCAGCCATGTCCGGAGCGGGAGGCAAGTGGATGGCCTCCTCCGTTACAGAGGAGCACATCGAGAAGCTGAGCGGCGTCGGATACCTGTCCAGCGACATCACGCGACCGGCCGCCTGACGACGGGCAGCTCATCCCCACCCCAGTGCCCCATGAGAGGGTCGATTTCTTCCCACTTCCTCCGTGGACTGGGCTTCCCACTTCACCCCGTCGTCCCAGGGCTCATGTACTACTACGGCACTGGAGGTCCACGATCTGGCGCCAAACTTCATCCTCAACATCTCGGCGTTTATCGTCGTGTGCGAGGCCTTCCTCTGCATCCAGCCCCACTTCCGCTTGTGGCTAAAGACCTTCAATGTCAAGCCGAAGGTGATGAAGGGCGTCCAAGCGGAGTGCGAAGGTGCCATGGTGGGCAAAATGCCCAACGTCATTTGGCTCGAGGGTGCCTTTGTGGAGTCCATCAAAGGGTGGCAATCGGGGTGGTTCTACATCACCGAGCCGCGAGACCCTAAATGGGCAGTGGCCCCCGAGTTCAGATCTGGTATCCCCATGCAGCTCACCTCCTGGAAAGAGAAGGGCTTGCTATGGGGTAGTTCGGAGGAGTTGACCGAACTCCAGTCCTATCTCCAGACCCTGGTGAACAAGAAGCTCAAGCTTGTCAATGTGATCCAGGTCATGCTCGTCCGCCGGATTCTCCCCTGCCAGCAATGGGCTTTCAACTTGTGGGAGTTTGATCCGGCACAACACCGGACCTTGAGCGGGATCTTCGACACGACGTACGAAGCTGCCTGGAGGGTGCTGTTCAAGGGCGGAGAAGCCCCCACATCCGCAACTGAAGATCGCAGATTCAGCACGCAGCGCCCGGCCGATGAGGTAAGCTATGTTATCCTTTATGGGACACTCATTTCTTTCATAGTTTGATTCTATGTGGGATCTAAAACTCCCAATGCCTTTAATAGGACTGGTAGAAGATGTCCGGACAGGTTAACTGTCCGGCTCCCCTTCCCGAAGACCCAGCGGACACCCGTTTGCTGGGGCTGCTAGTTCCGGCCCTTTACATGGTGCCGGAGAAGAAGGCTAAGAAGAAGGCCATTGGAACCCGAAGGAGTTCCCGGCGCCAGGTGATATTGGACTCATCATCCGATGACTCTGAGGCGGACTCCTCCCCCGAGGAGGAGGAGAAAGAGGCCTCTTCCCTAGCGGGGGGAGAGAAGAAGATGAAGGCCTCCCCAACGGGGGCGGCCGAAGGGTACAAGAAAGGACGGACCCTTTCTCCGGACTCCTCCGCCAATGCCGACGATGGCGACGAGGAGTGGCCCTCAAGGGCCAAGCCCCTGGCAAGATCGTAAGTGTCCGAATTCCTGGGTGATTTATAATTTCTCTTTTTGCCACGTGGTGTCCTTCTAATGCCGCATACAACCTGTAGTCCGGCCAAGGACGATCGGCCCGCTTCATCGAGCGGGACCTTGGCTCCGTCGGATGTGGATTCCCTTCAGACTGCCTCCACCCCTCGTGATGCTGATGACGCCGAGGTGGGATCCCAGGAGGGTACCCGCCAGGAGGGGGAGGCTCCGGAGGTGCCACAGGGCAACCTCTCGGACTTTGCACCGGACTCTGCGCAGGAACCCGCAGTGGTTCCGGAGTCCGGCAGGCGGCCCCTTCGTAAGAAGGGCAAGACTGTGACACCGGCGGCCGCCGTCCAACCAGAGGCGCCGGATAACTTGTTGGAGGCGCTCAACGGCGCTTCCATCGAAGAAGAACACCGCACTATCATGAGTGCGGTGATTCAGAAGGTTCAGCTCGCCAAGAGCGGGGCCTGAAGCTTCAAAGCAGCCTTCTAACAGGCTTTGAGGTAAGAATTTTAAGACATGTAATATAATACCGCAAGACAGTAGCCCTTGATGCTCGGTTCAGTGTTCGGAAAGAAAAGCCGAACTGAGGGTCTTACAAAGATATACGCATGAGTTAAAAAATATGTCAATATGGGATTGTAGGCTGCGCTGCTGACCTCTGTCGCACTGACTGTGAAGGTCGATGCTTTGAAGTAGAACCTCGAGTGGTCCAAGAGCGAGCTCGGCCGTGCCAAGAAGCAGCTTGAGGACAAGGAAGGTGAGTGACACTGTATTAATTTTTTACCTTATTGAAAAGGATTTTGGTTGCAAGAGAAGTAATAAGGATAATGTGGGTACTCCAGGGGCCACGAACGAGGTGGCGACCCTGAAGGAGGCTGTGTCCGCGGCCGAACGTAATGCGGCCACAGAACGAGCTGAGCGAGAGAAGCAGGAGGCGCGGGTGGCGGAGGTGCAGCAAGAGCTCCAGGCTCTCGTGAAAAAGCATGAGAGTTTGGAGCGCGACTCGAAGATTCGAGAGTCCGAGCTTGCATTGGCTCTTGAGTGTGCCAAAGCCGCTAAGGCCGAAGCCCATAAGGCCCTCCAGGAGATTGAGGCGGTGAAGAAAATAGCGACGGGTAAGGCATTTTTCATGCAAAGCAAGCATGTGAATGTGAATTACCTGTTGCTTACCTGAATTCGGAGCTCTCCAGGAGCGTTTGCAGATCTGCCTCGCAGCGTGTCTGATGCTGCCGCATTCTACCGGGCCGAGGAGGGGAGCTCGACGAAGAAGGTCTTCTGGTCTCAGTATGCTAAGGCCGGACATCCGGTGCCCCTTAACGACCAGCTGAAGCAGCTGGTCGAGCTCCACAAGGTAGCCGAACAGGCCATGAAGGGCCTCATAGTTCGGCTGTGGCCCAAGGAGGCCATGCCTGGGAGCTACTTCGGCCTGGTGCGGCGGCTGGTGGATGCGTGTCCCTGGGTGGAAGTCGTCAAGCACTCCGCCTGCATTGAAGGTGCCCGTCGGGCCCTTGCCCGTGCAAAGGTGCACTCGGGCAGGATGGACGCTAAGAAGTTTCTGACGGACACGCCGCCGGCGGGCAAGGAGTATCGCACGCCCGAAATGTATTATAAGAGTGTCCTGAAGGGAGCCCGCATGATTGCGGATGAGTGCTCAAAGGATGTACTATTTGAGTAGAATCGCATTATGTTATCCTGTGCGCTGAAAACTGTGTTCATATGCGCTAAGCAACGCTTATTAATTTAAAATATTACCTTTTGTGCGGCCGTTTATCAAATCTGAGAGATGGCAAGTCGTCGGCTTCAGCCCCCATGCCACTAGTGCTGGGGTGTTCGGGATAAACTTGAGCACTCTTGTTCCCATGTTTGGGTCCATCTAGGGAGGCGCTCAACACAACGAACGAGGCAACCGGACTTATAATGCTTGAACACTCTCACTTAGCCATAGAACTCTATAATTTTAAATTTTGGCGAAGCCCCTAGTGTTCGGAATACCGAATTCGGGGCGCTATCCACGCCTGGGCCGGACAAAACCGGTTCCTCGCTCTAAGCGGCATAAGCCTTTAGGGACTCGAAAAGACCTCTCGAACAGCGACCAGCTCTCGCCTTATCATGACGATCACTTTTAGCTTTCTCCACTGAGGCGCTCACCCAGCTCAACCGGGGCGCAATCGCAGTGGTTCTCCCAGTGCTACCTTAGCCGATAAAACGGAACGTAAGGCACCAAAACATGGGAGCCGGGCAAACCCTACTATTGACCCAAGACATGATTCAGAGCCGATGCATATAATGCTATAAGTTCGGGGTGCCGCACTTGTGAAAGTGTTCGGACTTATCACACCATAATGCGGGGAACTTAAGCCCCTATTGTATTCGGCCGTACCAAAGTGTACAGATGCGAGATGTCATAGATGAACATATATATAAGAAAGAAATGCAATTATAAGCGAAAAGCGATGCATTGTTTATTCAAGGGATTCTGTGATGAATGCAGAATGATACAAATAGTGCGGTAAGCAAGGGGTAAGACTATTAAACATGTCCCCCTCCAGGGGTAGGCTACAGAATGGTGTATGAAAACGGATTTAATGCTCGTAATGGAGACCACCTGGATACTCGCCGTAGCCCTTCTTCTCCCCTAGCTGTTGCATCGTGTGTTCGGCAGGTCTACTTCCGGACAGGACCTCTGGTGAACGAAGTCCTGTGGGAAAGAAAAAACAAAAAGGAAAGAGAGCGACACACTTGGGAGCCCCTGGTGTGGTTTAACCGCACTCTGGGCCTGTCGTGGTCGTGCCCCTCCCCCTATGCCCATGGTATTTCCAGAGCGTAATGATGTACGTGAAGGACTGGTCTTGCAATTATGCAAGGGCTGGGGTTGGGGCCGCATTACTACGCATGCTCGGAACGTGCCAGGTGGTCTTGTTGTATGTTACTCCGGGCGCGTTTGGCCGTGTCCGGCCGCTTAACGGCCGGACTCGAAAATTGCCTTAAGAGGCTGCTCTGTACTTCTGCGGCGAGAGCCGCTATGTGTTCCTCCATTCGGAGGGAGCGTGCAGTGTTTCTGTTGACCGTGATGACTCCTCGAGGGCCTGGCATCTTGAGCTTGAGGTATTCGTAATGCGGCACCACGTTGAACTTTGCAAACGCGGTCCATCCGAGCAGAGCGTGATAGCCACTGCTGAACGGGACTATGTCGAAGATTATCTCCTCGCTTCGGAAGTTATCCGGGGATCCGAAGACCACTTCCAGTGTGACTGAGCCTGTACAATTGGCCTCTACACCTGGTATGACGCCTTTGAAGGTCGTCTTTGTAGGTTTAATCCTTGAGGGGTCTATGCCCATCTTGCGACCGTGGTCCCGATAAAGCAGGTTCAGCAGCTCGCTGCCGTCCATCGGGACTCGGTGAGGTGAAATCCATCCACGATTGGGTCTAAAACCACGCGCAAATCCGCCATGACGGATCTTGGTGGGTGGTCCTTCGATCAAAAGTGATCGGGCAAGAGGATCATGGATTGAACTTTGGGGCGATCGCTCCATCGCAGATACGTCCTCGAGTGCACGCTTCCGCTCCCTCTTGGGTATGTGGGTTGTGTATATCATGTTTACCGTCCGCACTTGTGGGGGGAAACCCTTCTGTCCTCTATTGTTCGGCGGCCGGGCCTCTTCCTCGTCTTCGCTATGAAGCCCCTTGTCATTGTTTTCGGCGATTAATTTGACTGCCTGCTTGAATACCCAACAATCCCTGTTGGTGTGATTGGCTGGCTTTTCGGGGGTGCCGTGTATCTGGCACGAGCGGTCGAGTATTCGGTCCAAGTTGGACGGACCCGGAGTAGTTCTTTTCAATTGCTTTTTCCGCTGACCGGGTTTAGAGCCTCTGAATCCGGCGTTGACTGCCGTATCCTCAGTGTTGTCGCTGTTAACGCGACATTTGTTTTTGTTTCGACGCGACCTGCCATTGCGGTCCTTGGTATCCGGACTGCCAGAATTTTTGCTGAGGTTGTTAGTGCGGGCTAGCCAGCTGTCCTCCCCCGCACAGAAGCGGGTCATGAGTGATGTGAGGGATGCCATGGATTTCGGCTTTTCCTGTCCTAGGTGCCGGGCCAACCACTCGTCGCGGATGTTATGTTTGAAGGCTGTGAGGGCCTCTACATCCGGACAGTCGACGATTTGATTTTTCTTTGTTAAGAACCGTGTCTAGAACTGTCTGGCCGATTCGTCTGGCTGCTGAATTATGTGGCTTAGGTCATCGGCGTCTGGTGGTCGCACATATGTGCCCTGGAAGTTGTCGAGGAATGCGGCTTCTAGGTCCTCCCAACATCCAATTGACTCTGCTGGCAAGCTGTTAAGCCAATGCCGAGCCGGTCCTTTAAGCTTGAGTGGGAGATACTTGATGGCGTGGAGATCATCACCGCGGGCCATATGGATATGAAGGAGATAGTCCTCGATCCAAACTACGGGGTCTATTGTGCCATCGTAGGATTCAATGTTCACGGGTTTAAACCCTTCAGGGATTTGATGATCCATTACTTCGTCTGTGAAGCATAGTGGATGTGCGGCGCCTCTGTATTGGGCAATATCACGATGTAGCTCAAGCGAGCTTTGTCTACTGTGTTCGGCACGGGCGGAGTTACTGTATCCGGCGCGACGGTAGTCGTCGCGCATCGTGGGGCGCCCACGTGATCCATAGATCGATCTTGATTGTCTTGCATTGTCCTCCAATATGTCTCGCAAGTCCGGCCCATCCCCCCGTGGCTTCATACTTTTAGAGCGGTGCCGGGGTACGGTCCTGGTGGAGGGCCTAGATGCCTCTCTGTGGCGGCCACGAGGTGGTCGGTCTGCCTATTGTGTGCTGGTGATGAAGGTTTATATGCCTCCTCCTCTAATCGGGGGAGCAACTTGCGTTTTGGGTAGCTTTTGTAGGGGCGTTCAAGTTCATACTCTTCGGCCGCGAGGACTTCAGTCCATCTGTCGGCTAGCAGGTCTTGATCAGCTCGGAGCTGTTGCTGCTTTTTCTTTAGGCTGTTTGCCGTGGCCATAAGCCTGCGTTTGAAACACTCTTGTTCGACGGGATCCTCGGGCACAACAAATTCGTCGTCGTTGAGGCTTGCCTCGTCTCCGGAGGGAGGCATGTAATTGTCATCCTCTACCTCTTCGTCTGCCGCTCTCTCGAGAGGGCTGGCTTCTCCGTCCTCCTGTGCTGAATCTTGCTGGAGGGGGTTGTCTTTGGCACTCTCTGGGTTGTTATTATCTCCGATGCCGGAATCTCCATTCTTGCTGTGGCGGGATTTAGAGCGCCGCCGCTGACGCCGACGCTTGGGCTGTTTCTTGGAGGAATCGGCCTCCGCTGCTTCTTCGCCATTCCCATCCTTTGGGATGTCCACCATGTATATGTCGTATGACGAGGTGGTCTTCCAGTGCCCTGTAGGTGCTGGTTCTTGGTCGTCTCCGGCATCGTCGTCCATACCGTCGATGTCTTCGGAGTCGTAGTCTAGCATGTCAGTTAGATCATCGACAGTGGCTACAAAGTGGGTGGTGGGTGGGGTTTTGAATTTCTTCGTCGTCCGCATCCCAACCGTCCTGGCCGCAGTCCGGCCAGGGCTCTCCTGATAATGAGAGATACTTTAGCGAATTCAGGATATCGCCAAAGGGTGAGTGCTGAAAGATGTCCGCGGCAGTGAACTCCATGATCAGCGCCCAATCGGATTCGATTGGTAAGGGCGCAGGAGGTTCGGAGTCCGGCGAGGAGTCCGGCACCTTGGAGTCACGAGCTTTATAAGGGACAAGGTCAGTATTCGGCTCAATCGCCGCAGAAGTTGCAGCCCCCGAGGCGGTGTCTAGCCACCCGTCCTCGATCTGCGCGGTCGGCTCCGAACTAAGGGTCGGAGCGGACTCATGTGCGGCCTCCAGGACACTGTCCGGCAGCAGAGCTAAATCATGCCCATCGTGACAGTGCGGCGCGCTTGGCTGTGGCTCGAATCCGTCGAAGATCAAGTCTCCGCGAATGTCAGCTGTGAAGTTTAGGCTTCCAAATCTGACCTGATGGCCAGGGGCGTAGCTTTCGATCTGCACCCGGATGGCTGCTTAATTGCCCGATGCAAAGCCGCCGAACACGAAGATCTGTCCGGGAGAAAAGTCTCACCTGGACTGCGTTGTTGTTGATGATTGAAGGAGCCAGCAAGCCTATCGGTGACGACACAGAGGAACTCTCAATGAAAGCACCAATGTCGGTGCCAAAACCGGCGGATCTCGGGTAGGGGGTCCCGAACTGTGCATCTAGGCGGATGGTAACAGGAGACAAGGGACACGATGTTTTTACCTGTGTTGGGCACTCTCGATGGAGGTAAAACCCTACTCCTTCTTGATTGATATTGATGATATGGGTAGTACAAGAGTGGATCTACCACGAGATCAAGGAGGCTAAACCCTAGAAGCTAGCCTATGGTATGATTGTTGTAATGGTTGTTAGTCCTACGGACTAAAACCCTCCGGTTTATATAGACACCGGAGAGGGCTAGGGTTACACAGAGTCGGTTACAATGGTAGGAGATCTACATATCCGTATTGCCAAGCTTGCCTTCCACGCCAAGGAAAGTCCCATCCGGACACGGGACGAAGTCTTCAATCTTGTATCTCCATAGTCTTGGAGTCCAGCCGATGATGATAGTCCGGCTATCCGGACACCCCCTAGTCCAGGACTCCCTCACCTAGTAAAAATCATTTTACACTAGAGTTGAACTTGCTCTATGACCTAGTACACACAATTTTAGACTAGAGTTGAACTAGCTCTATAACCTAGTACAAATAACTTTAAACTAGAGTTGAACTAGATCTATAACCTAGTACAAATAATTTTACACTAGAGTTGAACTAGCTCTATAACCTAGTACAAATAATTTTAAACTAGAGTTGAACTAGATCTATAACCTAGTACAAATAATTTTACACTAGAGTTGAACTAGCTCTATAACCTAGTACAAATAATTTTACACTAGAGTTGAACTAGCTCTATAACCTAGTAAAAATCATTTTACACTATAGTTGAACTAGCTTTATAACCTAGTACAAATCATTTTATATCAGAATTGAACTAGCTCTATTACCTAGTACAAATAATTTTACACTAGAGGTCAACTAGATCTATAACCTAGTACAAATAATTTTAAACTAGAAATGAACTAGCTCTATTATCTAGTACAAATAATTTTACACTAGAACTGAACTAGCTATATAACCTAGTACAAATCATTTTACACTAGAGTTGAACTAGCTCTATGACCTAGTACACACAATTTTAGATTAGAGTTGAACTAGCTCTATAACCTAGTACAAATATTTTTAAACTAGAGTGTAACTAGCTCTATAACCGAGTACAAATAATTTAAACTAGAATTGAACTAACTCTAATACGTTGTAAAATAATTTTACACTAGAGTTGAACTAGCTCTATAAGCTAGTACAAATAATTTTACACTAGAAATGAACTAGCTCTATAACCTAGTACACATAATTTTACACTAGCATTGTACTATGGCTATAACCTAGTAAAAATCATTTTACACTAGAGTTGAACTAGCTCTATGACCTAGTACACACAATTTTACACTATAGATGAACTAGCTCTATAAGATAGAACAAATAATTTTACACTAGAGTTGAACTAGCTCTATAACCTAGTACAAATAATTTTACACTAGAGTTGAACTAGCTCTATAACCTAGTATAAATCATTTTACACTATAGTTGAACTAGCTCTATAACCTAGTACAAATAATTTTACACTAGAGTTGAACTAGGTCTATAACCAAGTACAAATCATTTTACACTGTAGTTGAACTAGCTCTATAACCTAGTACAAATAATTTTACACTAGAATTTCACTAGCTCTATAACCTAGTACAAATAATTTTACACTAGAGTTGAACTAGCTCTATAACCTAGTACAAATAATTTTACACTATAAATCAACTAGCTCTATAACCTAATAAACATAAATTTATACTACCATTGTACTCGAGCTATAACCTAGTACAAATCATTTTACAATATAGTTGAACTAGCTCTATAACCTACGACAAATAATTTTACACTAGAATCGAACTAGCTCTATATCCTAGTGTAAATCATTTTACAGTAAAGTAGAACTAGCTCTATAAACTATTACAAATAATTTTAGACTACAGTTGAACTTGCTCTATAACCTAGTACAAATAATTTTACACTAGAGTTGAACTAGCTCTATAACATAGTACAAATAATTTTACACTAGAAATGAACTAGCTCTATAACCTAGTAATCATAATTTTACACTAACATTAAAACTAGGGCTATAACCTAGTACAAATCATTTTGCACTAGAGTTGAACTAGCTCTATGACCTAGTACACACAATTTTAGACTATAGTTGAACTAGCTCTATAAGATAGCACAAATAATTTTACACTATAGTCGAACTAGCTTTATAACCTAGTACAAATAATTTTACACTAGAGTTGAACTAGCTCCATAACCTAGTACAAATCATTTTACACTATAGTTGAACTAGCTCTATAACCTAGTACGAATAATTTTACACTAGAGTTGAACTAGGTCTATAACCAAGTACAAATCATTTTACACTGTAGTTGAACTAGCTCTATAACCTAGTGCAAATAATTTTACACTAGAATTTAACTAGCTCTATAACCTAGTACAAATAATTTTACACTAGAGTTGAACTAGCTCTACAACCTAGTACAAATAATTTTACACTAGAAATCAACTAGCTATATAACCTAATAAACATAAATTTACACTACCATTGTACTCGGGCTATAACCTAGTACAAATCATTTTACACTATAGTTGATCTAGCTGTGTAACCTACTACAAATAATTTTAAACTAGAATTGAACTAGCTCTATATCCTAGTGTAAATCATTTTACAGTAGAGTAGAACTAGCTCTATGAACTATTACAAATAATTTTAGACTACAGTTGAACTTGCTCTATAACCTAGTACAAATAATTTTACACTAGAGTTGAACTAGCTCTATAAGCTAGTACAAATAATTTTACACTAGAAATGAATTAGCTCTATAACCAAGTACACATAATTTTGTACTAGCATTGTACTAGGGTTATAACCTAGTACAAATCATTTTACAGTAGAGTTGAACTAGCTCTATGACCTAGTACACACAATTTTAGACTATAGTTGAACTAGCTCTATAAGATAGTACAAATAATTTTAGACTAGAGTTGAACTTGCTCTATAACCTTGTACAAATAATTTTACACTAGAGTTGAACTAGCTCTATAACCTAGTACAAATAATTTTATACTAGAGTTGAACTAGCTCTATAACCTAGTGCAAATCATTTTACACTATAGTTGAACTATCTCTATAACCTAGTACAAATAATTTTACATTAGAATTGAACTAGCTCTATTACCTAGTACAAATAATTTTACACTAGAGTTGAACTAGCTCTATTATCTAGTACAAATAATTTTAAACTAGAACTGAACTAGCTCTATAACCTAGTTGTAGGACCTTGAAGTATGTCTAGAGGGGGGGTGATTAGACTACTTGACCAATTAAAAACTTAACCTTTTCTCAATTTTAGAGTTTGGCAGATTTTAGCTATCTTTGGACAAGTCAAGCAATCATCACACAATTCAAGCAAGCATGCAAAGAGAAGCGGAAATTAAAGCATGCAACTTGCAAGAAAGTAAAGGGAAGGGTTTGGAGGATTCAAACGCAATTGGAGACACGGATGTTTTTGGCGTGGTTCCTATAGGTGGTGCTATCGTACATCCACGTTGATGGAGACTTCAACACACGAAGGGTAACGGTTGTGCGAGTCCACGTAGGGCTCCACCCACGAAGGGTCCACGAAGAAGCAACCTTGTCTATCCCACCATGGCCGTCGCCCACAAAGGACTTGCCTCATTAGCGGTAGATCTTCACGAAGTAGGCGATCTCCTTGCCCTTACAAACTCCTTGGTTCAACTCCACAATCTTGTCGGAGGCTCCCAAGTGACACCTAGCCAATCTAGGAGACACCACTCTCGAAGAACTAACAAATGGTGCGTTGATGATGAACTCCTTGCTCTTGTGCTTCAAATGATAGTCTCCCCAACACTCAACTCTCTCCCATAGGTTTTGGATCTGGTGGAAAGAAGATTTGAGTGGAAAGCAACTTGGGGAAGGCTAGAGATCAAGATTCATATGGTAGGAATGGAATATCTTGGCCTCAACACATGAGTAGGTGGTTCTCTCTCAGAAATGGTAAGTTGGAAGTGTAGGTTTGTTTTGATGGCTCTCTTCACAAATGAAGAGGAGGTGGAGGGGTATATATAGCCTCCACACAAAATCTAACCGTTACAGACAATTTACCAAACTCGGTGGGACCGATTCAACATACTCGGTCAGACCGATTTGATAAACCTAGTGACCATTACGATTTTCGGTGGGACCGACATGCAACTCGGTAGGACCGATATGGTTAGGGTTAGGGCATAACGTAATCTCGGTGAGACCGATTACACAAACTCGGTGAGACCAATTTTGGTAATAAGCTTTCCAAAGAGTTGGTCAGGTAAACTCAGTGGGACCGATTCGCTCATTTCGGTGAGACCGAAATGTTACGAAAGGGAAACAGGGAGTTTACATTGCAATCTCGGTGGGACCGATCGCTCACTTCGGTTAGACCGAAACGTTGCGAAGGGAAACAGAGAGATTACAATCCCATCTCGGTGAGACCGAGATCCCTATCGGTAAGACCGATTTGCCTAGAGTTTGTGGCAGTGGCTATGACATTTGAACTCGGTGGTGCCGGATAGAAAGAATCGGTGGGACCGATTTTGACTTTGGGTTTAGGTCACACTAGTAGAAAAAGGGTCAAACGTGAAGCACATTAGTGCCGGTTTGTATTAGAGACGGCACAAATGTATACATTAGTGCCGGTTCCAACGGCTAGCCGGGCCGCTCTCATTAGTACTGGTTCGTGGCTAACCTTTAGCACCGGTTCATGCCACGAACTGGTACTAATGAGGGTGGTGGCAGGATGTTGTCAGTCTAGGCGCCCTCCAGCACCTTTAGTACCGGTTCGTGCCACGAACCGGTACTATAGGTCCTCCTGCATATAAACCCTTCGTCCAGCTCGCTCTGTTCTCCCCCCTTTCCCCTCTCCTCTCCTCTCTGTTCTTCCTCTTCCCCTCGAGCTCATCACACATTTTGCCCAAAATTTGTCAAGATTTGAAGGCCCCCATCCATTCAAGTGATCACAAAGGTTAGCAACTTTGTCCTTTCATCTCTCATTGCTAGATTAGCTCTTGCAATGCTTTATATAGTTATTAATTTGTGAGTTTAGTAATTTGGGAGGAAATATATATATATATATATATATATGTGCTAGTATTTGATTTATATGCAATTTGAGGTCAAAAATAACACTTAGTTTGCATATGTAGGTGTGGTTTACTTAGTGCCTTCTAAATCTCCGTCGTAACCACCGTCGATCGCCCAAGACCGTCTCTGTCATGGCACCACCTTGTGGTGAGCCTCTTGTTCATGAAATTTTATATAACAAATTGATGTTTGTGTGATTTGGATATATAGTTAATCATGTAATAATTATCTTACCCGTACGTTGTTTGTTATACATAGTGCCATGGTTTTGATATCCGTCCCCGTCGGCCCTCGTCCTTGTTATGATTCGGATGTGGTATATTCTCTTTTAAAACTATTTGTTGCATTTCGTGTTTATGACAAATTATGCCCATCAAGTTGACATAGATATTTTTATCTAGGAGGTATGTGAACGGAAATTCGACCGACCCTATTGTCGAGAGGTTAAATTTAGTTGAAAGAGAAAATGAGTACTTGAAAGAAAAATTGAAAAGAATTGAGGGGGAGAAGATGGAATTGGAGTTGCATGTTGCCGATGTCGTCGATGATCACAAGATCAAGATGGAGAAAATGCGCTTGAAGATTAGAAAGATTAGAAAATATGCCATCGATAGTGAGGCTTGGTATCATTATGCTGTTGGATCAATTGTTACCTTGGTTGCGATCTTGATTGCATTCGTTGTTGCATTTAAATGCTTTAGCTAGAGAGTTATTTGTTTGTTGCATTTAAGTGTTGTATAAACTTTATGTATGAACTTGTATTAATCTGGTCTATTCAGTGTTGTGTAATGATGATGAGTCGGCAATGGATGTACGATGACCGATGCTCTCCCCAGTTTGTTGAGGGTGTGCATACTTTTCTGCTTGCGGTTGAGGCAAACAAGCGGGCGGATGGTTTTATGCCTTGTCCATGTGCTGGCTGTAAGAATGGTCACAATTACTATACGTCAAGAACCATTCACGTCCACCTGTTTGAGTCCGGTTTCATGCCCCACTATAATGTTTGGACCAAGCACGGAGAAAGAGGGGTTATGATGGAAGACAATGAAGAAGAAGAGGACGACGACAGCTATCCTGGCCATGGGTTCCCTGAATACGATGATACAACAATGGGGGAAGAAGCTGAGCCGGTAATGCGGGAAGAAGCTGAGCCGGCAATGCGGGAAGAAGCTGAAGAAGAGGCATCAGATGAGCCCGTTGATGATCTAGGTCGGGCCATTGCCGATGCAAAGAGAAACTGCGCAAGTGATTTGGAGAAGAAGAAGTTGCAGCGCATGTTAGAGGATCACAAAAAATTGTTGTACCCGAATTGCGTAGGTGACAAGAAAAGCTGGGCACCACACTGGAATTGCTGCAATGGAAGGCAGAGAATGGTGTATCTGACAAGGGATTTGGAAAGTTCTTTGGTAATGATAAAGGATATGCTTCCAAAGGACAACGAATTGCCCGAGAATGCGTCTGAAGCAAAGAAGGTTGTCTGCCCTCTAGGGTTAGAGGTGCAGAAGATACATGCATGCCCTAATGATTGCATCCTCTACCGCGGTGAGTACCAGGATTTGAACGCTTGCCCGGTATGTGCTGCATTCCGCTATAAGATCAGCCGCGATGAGCCTGGTGATGTCGAGGGCGAGCGCCCCAGGAAGAAGATTCCTACCAAGGTGATGTGGTATTCTCCTATAATACCACGGTTGAAATGTTTGTTCCAAAATAAAGAGCATGCCAAGGCGATGCAATGGCACAGAGAAGACCGTAAGAAAGACGGAAAGTTGAGAGTACCCGCTGACGGGTCGCAGTGGAGAAAAATCGAAGAAAGTACGGGAAGGAGTTTGCCGATGATGCAAGGAGCGTATGGTTTGGTCTAAGCGCAGATGGCATTAATCCTTTTGGGGAGCAGAGCAGCAACCATAGCACCTGGCCTGTGACTCTATGTTTGTATAACCTTCCTCCTTGGTTGTGCATGAAGCGGAAGTTCATTATGATGCCAGTGCTCATCCAAGGCCCGAAGCAACCCGACAACGACATTTATGTGTACCTAAGGCCATTAGTTGACGAACTCTTACAACTGTGGAATGGAACAGGTGTACGTGCGTGGGATGAGCACATGGGGGAAGAATTTGAGCTAAAGGCGTTGCTGTTCATGACCATCAATGATTGGCCTGCTCTCAGTAACCTTTCAGAACAGGCAAACAAGGGATACCGCGGATGCACGCGCTGTTTGGATGATACCGATAGTATATATTTGAATAGTTGTAAGAAGAATGTGTACCTGGGACATCATCGATTTCTTCCGAGCAGGCATCCCGTAAGAAAGAAAGGCAAGCATTTCAAAGGTGAGGCGGATCACCGGACGAAGCCTCGCCACCGTACTGGTGCTGATGTACATGATATGGTCAAGGATTTGAAGGTGATATTTGGAAAGGGTCCTGGCGGACAACCTGTTCTGAAGGACGCGGACGGACGCGCACCCATGTGGAAGAAGAAATCTATATTTTGGGACCTGCCATATTGGAAAGACCTAGAGGTCCGCTCCGCAATCGACATGATGCACGTGACGAAGAATCTTTGCGTCACCCTGCTTGGCTTCTTGGGCATGTATGGGAAGACAAAAGATACACCTGAGGCACGGGAGGACCAGCAACGTATGCACCGAGAAGACGGCATACATCAGGGTCATGCAAGCTACGCTCTTACCAAAGAAGATAAGGAAATCTTCTTTGAATGCTGCTTCGATATTAAGGTACCGTCGGCTTCGTCGAATATAAAGGGAATAATAAACATGGCAGAGAAAAAGTTCCAGAACCTAAAGTCTCATGACTGCCACGTGATTATGACGCAACTGCTTCCGATTGCGTTGAGGGGGCTTCTACCAGAAAACGTTCGATTAGCCATTGTGAAGCTATGTGCATTTCTCAATGCAATCTCTCAGAAGGTAATCGATCCAGAAATCATACCAAGGTTACAAAATGATTTGGTGCAATGTCTTGTCAGTTTCGAGTTGGTGTTCCCACCATCGTTCTTCAACATCATGACGCACGTCCTAGGTCACCTATGCGAAGAGATTAACGTTTTGGGTCGTGTATTTCTACACAATATGTTCCCCTTTGAGAGGTTCATGGGAGTCTTAAAGAAATATGTTCATAACCGTGCTAGGCCAGAAGGAAGCATCTCCAAGGGCCATCGAAATGAGGAGGTCATTGAGTTTTGTATTGACTTTATTCCTGACCTTAAGCCGATTGGTGTTCCTGAATCGCGCCTAAGGGCGCATGGATGGAAAAGGCACGCTAGGAGGAACAAATAATATGTATGGACGGACATTCTCTCACTAAAACACACTACACAGTTCTCTGAGAATTCCACCTTGGTGGCTCCGTATATGGATGAACACAAGAATTTGCTACGCTCCAAACACCCGGGCGGTCGATGATCAGATTACACGTGAACAAACCAGGAGTTTCGCCAACTGGTTGCGAGACACGTACCATGCATGACACCTCTATTGAAGATGACCTGTACTTCTTGTCCCGATTACCATCTTGAATATAATGACTTTCAAAGGGTGCGAGATAAATGGTAATACATGTTACACGATCGCCCAAGATAAGAAGAGCACCAACCAAAACAGTGGTGTCCGCTTTGATGCAGAAACCAAGACAGGAAAGGAAACATATTATGGTTATATACAGGACATATGGGAACTTGACTATCGATGTGGTTTAAAGGTCCCTTTGTTTCGGTGCAAATAGGTCAATATGACACGAGGCGGGGTAACAGGAAGACCCGCAGTACGGAATGACAACAGTGGATCTCAATAATCTTGCGTATGCAGACGAACCATTCATCCTAGCCAATGATGTGGCACATGTTTTCTATGTGAAGGACATGTCTACCAAGCCAAGAAAAAGAAAAGATAAGGAAGCGAATGCATCGTACGATGAGCCAAAGCGGCACATAGTTCTTTCTGGGAAGAGAAACATTGTGGGAGTGGATGACAAGACAGACAAGTCAGAAGATTATGAAAAGTTTGATGAAATTGCTCCATTCACAGTGAATATTGACCCGAGCATCCCGTTAAATGATGAAGATTTTCCATGGTTCTGGCGCAAAGGACACACGCGAAGAAAAAGTTTCACACCCAAAGATCTGGGATGTGATCGGCTTCACTATCATCACTTTCTTTTGTGTTTCACACCCAGGAGGGAATGTCTGTAATAGTTAGGGTAGTTTTTTGTTTTGGCATTTGAAACGTGAAGAAATTTTATGTGCAAACAAATTCTTTTCATGCATTTACTGATTTTTTTTTCCAGCTAAATGACCCTGAAATTGAAAAGCAATTCAAATGAACTCAGAAAAGGTTGAATGTTGACATGGTATCATAATTTCATACAAATAGCATGTGCAAGAAAGTAGACAGGGTTACGGCAAAAACTGGATGCACGTCATGTACAAAATGGACAATCTCTTTCGAAGTATCAGGGTTTCCGACCAAAACTGAACTGTTACAAAGGCATTTCATTTTTTAAATAACCTAAGCATTACTAAATTGAATATAATGATAAAACACACTAATATTAAACATAAGAAAAAAGAATCACTGAAAAAACTTTTTCCAAAGTTAAGTTATTCACAAACTAGTGATTCACACAAATTTCAAATAATTCAAAATTTAAACTATTCAAATTTGAAATCTACCAGCACTAACAGAAAGTTTATAATTTTTTGTACCTAAAGCAAAAATATTCACAAAGAAACTCTAAATAGAGCAAAAAACAACTCAAAAATAAATAAAACAAAAAAAACAAGCAAAAAAAATAAAGCAAAAAAAATTAAGAAAAAAAAGCCCGCCTACTGCGCCAAAGCGGCCTGCATACGACTAGCGACACAACCTTTCGTTGGGCCAGGATGCAGGCCAAGGCTTGAGAGGCCCACTAAGCGAACAGGACAGGTAGGCCCAAGAGGCTGGTTAGGAGAGGAACTCGAGAGAGCTACCGACTTGGGGCTTATAAACCGGTCTGGTAGCCCTCGACTAGCGAGGTGGGACTAAACTTGCCGACAAGACTGCTTGGCAACCCCCTTTAGTACCGGTCGTGGCACAAACCGGTACTATAGGGGCCTTTAGTACCGGTTTGTGCCACCACCCGGTACTAAAGGGGTCGCTTCCGCCCGCTTGGCTTGGCCAAAACAGGCCTTTAGTACCGGTTGGTGGCTCCAACCGGTACTAAAATGCCCTCTATATATGCTAGAGTGCGAAAATTTCGTTTTCCCTCTCTGTTCATTCCTCTGTTTCCGTCTCCGTCGCTGTCGCCGCCACCCTCGATCGTCTCCGTCGCCGCTAGTCTCCGTCGCCGCCCCCGTCCCCGTCGCCGCCCGTCCCGTTGCCGCCCTTGTCTCCGTCGCCGCCCGGGCCCGTCCCGTCGCGCCGTCCCGTCCCCGTCGCCGTCCCGTTATCGCCGCTTGCCGTCCTTTGTCCGTCGCCTCATGATCGCCTCGCCTGCCGTAAATGCCGCTGCCTTGCCACTGTGAGCCCTCCTAGAGCCCGTACACACACACACAAGCATGTTTAATAAGTTTAGATAATTAGTCTTTAATTAGTTTAGATTATTTAGATTATTATTTTGTATGTTTAATTAGTTTAGATAATTAGTGTTTAATTAGTACACACACACACACACACGTATTTTGTATGTTTAATTAGTTTAGATTATTTAGATTATTATTATTTCACTATTATATATGTATGAATGCATGTTAGATGGATATAATTAGTGTTTAATCAGTTAGAAATTAGTGTTATATTGAAATGTTAGAAATTAGTGTTATATAGAAATGTTAGAAATGTTAGAAATTTTAGTGTTATTTAGATTATTTAGATTATCATAATTAGTGTTATATAGAAATGTTAGAAATTTTAGTTATCAAAATCCAATCATTAAAAAATTGTTACTTTTTGGTGGCATATAGCTAGTATTTGTTCTCGATGATGCCCGGCCCGCATCCTCGCCGTCGACCCGTCCGCGACGACATCCAGCCGACCCATGTCCGGGACTGGGCTCCGCCGGGCTGGCACTGGGAGGTGCTTCCTGGAGGGCGCGCCGCTTGATGAGGAACCCGGCCCCGGGTCCGTCGTCGACCCGATCTTGTTTGGTGGCGTTCGCGTGGGCGATTTGGTGCGGAGGGCTCAGCCCGCGGAGGTGGTCGTCGCCGTGTCGGGGAGGAGGGCGAACACGTCGATCGCTACATGGTTGCGTTAGAGGCGGCGGAGTTCTCCAATACGTGGCAGTTTCTTGGGATCTCACTTCAGCTATGATCTGTGAGGGTTCCTTCTCTTTCGATGTCCACCGCTTGCCGGAGGAACCGCGAGTGTCCTAGATTCTTCGTAGTATTTGATCTTTATTAGCTAATAGCGGTGATGTACTATTCAATATTATATATTATTCGAGGCGATGTATTCGAGATTATATCTATTATTCTAGACGATGTATTCGAGATTATATCTATTATTCGAGGCGATGTAATTTGAATACTAAATTGTTTTATATTTCTTTTGGATTAGTTAAACAAAAGCTATGCGAGACAATACCGACGAGAGAGGAGAAGCAGACCATGTTCGATATGATACGTGGGCGAGATGATAATCGAATGAAGAAGATTATGAGGGCTCGAATTTCTAAACAACACGGAGAGGGTGATATGATATTCGATCGCGACGACCAAATTGATGAAGTCATGAACTACGATTATGACGATGACGAAGAACATGTTGATCCTGAAACAACAAAGACCGGCGAGGTATATATATTTATATAAGCAGGCATCTGGTGATTATCACATGTTTTAAATGACTTGAAGATATATTAACGAATCGATCTTTGTTCTTTCAGCCATCCGGATCGAGCAAATCTTCAGGCAAAATGATGAAACGAGGCCCGAACAAGAAGTTGAAGCTGGGCGTAAAGTACAATATCGAGGCATGCAGCCCTACTGGCAAACCATTAGCGCCTAAGAAGATTGCGGACAAGTTCGTTCGTCAGTGCGAAGTTCTTGTGAAGGACCAACTCCCGATCAAACTTCAAGAATGGAGAGAGCTAGCAAAGCCACGTCCAGATGTTACTTTTGTCGACAAGAATCAAAAGGATCTGCTTTGGGATACTCTCATGGAACATTTCACCCTACCAGATCATTTCACAGAAGCAGATGTGCAGAAAGTCAAGGAGGCTGCTCTTAGGATGATGGCGATTGCATTCAAGAACCACAAGAATCATGAATGGAAGAAGTACGTCAAGGGAGGAAGGAAGACTCCAGTATTCAAGGGAACACTAGAGAACCAACGTGATCATTGGGATGATTTCGTGAAATTCAAGGATTCGGAATTAGCTAAGGAACGGTCGAGAATAAACAAGAAGAATGCCGAAAAAAGGATAAGTTCCATAAGCTGGGGCGGTGGCTATCGGTGGCAATGCCTAAGTGGGATAAGTCGAGAAAGAGATGGAGGATGCGGTGTCACTCCGGCTACTAAGAGCTGGCCCCAGTCGGGACTTGGTTCTATGCGCATGGGGGGAGTTGGACCCGGAGACAGGCAATGTTTTGACGAGGGCAAGTCTGAAGGGAGCCAACGATGCGATACTTGTTGCAATAGAAGAGGCACGATCGGGGTGTTCCAGCCCAACAGAGAGAACAGCGAGCTTCTGCGTGCCGGGAAATCCTGAACACCCGGGAAGAACATGAGGCAAGGGCGCTATTCCGTGGTATGAGGGGTTTTCAGAATGGAACACCGACTACAGAACCCGTGCGAGAAAGAAGATTGCGGAGGAGAAGAAGAGGAAGATGGAGGAGGAGCAGAGGAAGCGGGACTATGAATGCCTTCAAGGCCTAGAAGCAAGTCAAGCGGAATTGGCAGTCAAATTCCAGCGGCAGCAGGAGCAGATCGACTCACTTACCCATCACGGGGGTCTCAGCGATTCAGCAGCTAGCGGATGATCCAGCATTGGATAGCACGGCCCATCCATGCCGAGAAGCGGCGTGGGTTCCGTCCGGACGATGCAATGCTGGGTAGATACCCGTAGATGACATCACGGAGAACACTAGCTGCGAGCTACACGTCAAAATGAAGAACATATCCATGAAGGTGGTGACGGCTTTGCTTTTACAAATCCCTCGAGGCAACCTTCCATTGCAACCCGATTCCAGCGGGCTATGCTCGTGTCTTGGTTGATGAGGTGGTGGACCCACCATATTGAGCTACAGACTTGACATTCTTTGGAGGTGACGGCGGCGCTTTCCCGGAGAGGCCAAACATCGTATCATCCTATGGAAAAAGGATTGCATCATCTTTTGAAGGCCACCGACACCGCGTCAGTCGAGTCCTCATCGAAGTCCGCCACCGAGTCAGCAGACTCCCGCTCCTGCAGGTCCACCAAGTCCGCAAAGTGTCAGGCCACTCCTCCTCCTCCAAGTCCGGCAAAGTGTTAGGACAATCCTCCTCCTCCAAGTCCGCCACAGCGTCAGACGTCCACTCCTCCTCCAAGTCCGGCACAACCTCAGGCCACTCCTCCTCGTCCAACTCAGCCCCGTCAGCCGTCTCCGCCGCCTCAGCAATCGTAGAAGAGACACCCCGCAGCTATGGTGCGTAGCGGTACGAGTCAAGGTTGTACAGGAAGTACAGGCGGAGGCAAGCGATATAAATATGGTCCAAGCCTCAAGCCTCTTCCGCAGAGGTCTTATGACAGGTCCGAGGAGGAAATCACAGCCATATCGAAGGCCGAGGTGGAAGCCCATTTTGCACCGAAACCGCCACCGCCGCCAAGGGAGAAAGTGCCTGAGGAAACGATTGACCACTTCATTCGTATGGCTCAACCACCAGCTCCCAAGCCTATTGACACAGACTATGAGCGCCACATCAGGAAGTTAAATCGAGCACGTCTACGAAGGGAGGCGAGCACGTCTACATCGGGATCGAGCAAACAAGAAGCAGCTGCCAAAAAATGCGGGAAAACCATTCCCAATTTGGGAGAACAGCGGTATAATCGATCCCTCGCTTGTTGTGCCAACAACGGGTGACAAGACGTGCCCAATATTATTGTGGGCAAGCGATTGCATGTTCGAGGTGGGCAATGTGGTAATAACGGAGGAGCATATAATGCAGGCTGAAGTTCTCAACATCACTGTTGGACAACTCCTCTAGATCGAGCCCATGCCTTTGCTTAGAGAGGATGAAATAAAACGGAAATATGTCCGGGGCCAAACTTTGGTCGCGCCAGACAAGGTCAAGAACCTCCCAACAAGAATGTATGAATTGCATCAATGGTACATTAACATTACCAAGATTTCAGATCGATTGTCCCTCATGGTGAATGTCAAGGAGGAGCATTACTTCCATGAGAAAGCTGTGTCCATTGAGTATTTAGAACTGTTTCAGTTATACAATCAAGACGCACTCGACAAATCTATCGTTAGTTGCTATTGTATGTAAGTGATTTCTTTCTATAATTTAAGTCTCAAGCTAGCTGTAGTGATCCTTTTGATCAATCATTACCTGTAATTATCCTCACTATATTCTTTTATGCGGTATTATGCAGGATGAAGATATATGAAATGAGAAAAGGTGGACGCTTTGGCATTGGGTTCATTGACCCAAACACTGTTAATGAATACACATGGAATATAAATCAACGTCAGGAAAAGAACGTAGAGGACAGCATGCTAGAGTTCTTGAAGCGCCTCAAATACAATGAAGATATACTACTTCCTTACAACTTCCAGTGAGTCACACTGTCTTGTACTACAAATTCTCTGTTTTTGCCTACTATCTAGCTACATGTTTTTGCTTACATATGCCCGCTTAATTAAGACATGCAAACGTGTGTGCATGCAGATTTCACCGGTCTTGTGTATCATTAAAGTTGACGCCGAACAGTTTGAATCTTGGACTCACTAATCTCAGAAAAAACTGACAATAACATCTTGTATGGGATAGTCAACAGGTAATTTCAATCATTATTAACTATATATCTCGGCCTATTTAGTTCGTCATTTCATGATATGAACTATTTAATAACCCCTTTATTCATTTTATTTGTCGGCGGGCAGGGCTTGGGCAAGGTTCATCGCCGTCACGCCCGGCGAACGGAAACAAAAGCTTCAATGGTTTCGACCCAAGGTAAGCAGTTAAGTAGTACTAGCTAGCTAGCTAGCTGCCATCTCTTTAATTATCATGCTTGATTAGTTTTTATCTAATCAAATTCCATTCTTGTAAAGGCCCTGAAGCAGGCGCAGGGGACTGATCTGTGTGCTTTCTGCGTTTGCGAGAACATTCGCATGATGGCGTCCTAAAGGAGCAGATCTCAAAGACAGGAATGGGTACGCTTGTCAGAACACTATTCACAATTTTTACACCATTATCGATATCTAGTCACACAACTAATATACATGCATATTGATCTCCTTCTTAACAGTTCAAAGAGGTGCGGGAGAAGCTCATAGAAACGGAGCGCGTAGAAGCACTTCAAGAGGAAATAGCGGGATTTTTGCTCGACCGGTCATAAACCGAAGGAGAATTTTATTACCGCTACCGCCCCATGAAAACCACTTCCAATTGTCATCGTGCTCAAGGCACCAATTAGGCTAATGCCACTGGCTCCGAAGGCAACATGCATATGTAGGAGAAATTGTATATAGCTATACATGTGTGTATGTGTGAATTAATTAATATGGTGGTTTGTGAGACACTGATGATATATATATGCATGATTGGTTCTACTAGAAATTCTATATATATATATATATATATGTGTGTGTGCATAACGTGTACAATGTGTAGTATCGTAAAATACCAGCAAATGAAAAAGAATTAAAATGGAAACACAAAATTAAATGAAAAAGAAATCATAAAACTAAACCCCCCCAAACCTTATAGTACCGGTTGGTCTTACCAACCGGTACTAAAGGGCTCCAGGCCCCCAGAGCTGGCTCGTGCCACGTGGTTGCCCTTTAGCACTGGTTCATGCTGAACCGGTACTAAAGGGGGGGGGCCTTTAGTGACCACAATTTAGTGTCGGTTATGTAACCGGCACTACAGGGCCTTACGAACCGGTGCTATTGACCGGTTCTGCACTAGTGTCATATGAGGATGTGAGAAAGTAGTTGAGGGTATTTGGAGCATATCACAAAGCACTTGAAGCAAGAGTGTCGGTGTCAAAACCGGTGGATCTCGGCTAGGGGGTCCCGAACTATGCATCTAGGCGGATGGTAACAGGAGACAAGGGACACGATGTTTTTACCCAGGTTCGAGCCCTCTCGGTGGAGGTAAAACCCTACTCCTGCTTGATTAATATTGATGATATGGTTAGTACAAGAGTAGATCTAGCATGAGATCAAGGAGGCTAAACCCTAGAAGCTAGCCTATGGTATGATTGTTGTTCGTCCTACGGACTAAAACCCTCCGGTTTATATGACACCGGAGAGGGCTAGGGTTACACAGAGTCGGTTACAATGGTAGGAGATCTCCATATCCGTATCGCCAAGCTTGCCTTCCACGCCAAGGAAAGTCCCATCCGGACACGGGACGGAGTCTTCAATCTTGTATCTTCATAGTCTTGGAGTCCGGCCAAAGATGATAGTTCGGCTATCCGAACACCCCCTAGTCCAGGACTCCCTCAGTAGCCCATGAACCAGGCTTCAATGACGACGAGTCCGGCACGCATATTGTCTTCGGCATTGCAAGGCGGGTTCCACCTTCGAATAATTCATAGAAGATTTTGGACACCAGGATAGTGTCCAGCTCTGCAAAATAAGTTCCACATACCACCGTAGAGAGAATAATATTTACACAAGTTCAATCTGCTAACGTATTTCGTGGCACGACGTCACACCACGGCCAAGCCTTTATTCGAATTGTTTTTATTGTTCCACCTCAGTGCGTTTAGCGAAGCAGTTTCCTTGGCACGTCTTGTTGAAGCAGAGATCGTGTCCCCTTATTCCGGGATTCTCATCAATACGGGCGTGGGTAACCCAACCGCGCCATTGATTACGGCGCTTGGGAAATAAGCGAGTTTTACCAGGCTAGTGGGGACCCACAGTTTTCATCCGTCCATATAAGGGGATAAGGATCCACCTTTTTACCTACGCCTTCTCCCTCCTTTTCTTATCCATTTCCACGTACTTGAGCTCCAGCGCCCAAGCCCGCACATCTCGCCTCGACCTTCTCCAACCATGTCCGGAGCGGGAGGCAAGTGGATGTCCTCCTCCGTCACGGAGGGGCACATCAAAAGGCTGCGCAAGGCCGGATACTTGTCTAGCGACATTGCGCATCGGCTCCCCAATGAGGGGCAGCTCATCCCCACCCCCAGGCCCCATGAGAGGGTGGTGTTCCTTCCCCATTTCCTCCACGGACTGGGCTTCCCACTCCACCCATTTGTCCGGGGGCTCATGTTCTACTATGGCCTGGATTTCCATGATGTGGCCCCGAATTTCATCCTCAACATCTCGGCGTTCATCCTCGTGTGCGAGGCCTTCCTCTGCATCCATCCCCACTTCGGCTTATGGCTGAAGACTTTTAACGTCAAGCCGAAGGTAGTGGGCGGCCGCCAAGCGGAGTGCGGAGGCGCCATGGTGGCAATCGGGGTGGTTCTACATCACCGAGCCGTGTGACCCTGAATGGGCAGCGGCCCCCGAATTCAGATCTAGCATCCCCACACGGCTCACCTCCTGGAAAGAGAAGGGCCTGACATGGGGCGATTCGGAGGAGCTGACCGGACTCCAATGCTGTGTCCAAACCCTGGTGAACAAGAAGCTCAAGCTTGTCAACGTAGTGGTCATGCTCATCAGCCGGATTCTCCCGTGCCAACAAAAGGGCTTTCAACTTGTGGGAGTTCGATCCGGCACAGCACCAGACCTTGAGTAGGCTTTTCGACACTACGTACGAAGATGCCTGGAAGGTGCTGTTCAAGGGCGCCGAGGCTCCCGCATCTTCTACCGAAGATCGCGGGTTTAGCTCGCAGCGTCAAGCCGGCAAGGTAAGCTATTTTACCCTTTACGGGACACTTGTTTTCCATAGTTTGACTCTATGAGGGATCTAAACTCCCTTTACCTTTAACAGGCCTGGCAGAAGACGTCCGGGCAGGTTAACTGTCCGGCTCCCTTGCCAGAAGACCCAGCGGACGCTCGATTAATGGGGCTGCTGGCTCCTGCGCCTTATGTGGTGCTGGAGAAGAAGGCCACGGGAACTCGGAGGAGTTCCCGGTGCCAGGTGTTATCGGACTCATCATCCGACGACTCCGAGGCGGACTCCTCTCGTGAAGAAGAAGAGGAGAAAAAAGAGGCCTCTCCCCTAGCGGGGGGAGAGAAGAAGAGGAAGGCTTCCCCAACGGGGGAGGCCGAAGGGTCCAAGAAGGGAAGGACCCTTGAGGTAGTCTTGGACTAGGGGGTGTCCGGATAGCCGAACTATCATCATTGGCCGGACTCCAAGATTATGAAGATACAAGATTGAAGACTTCGTCCCGTGTCCGGATGGGACTTTCCTTGGCGTGGAAGGCAAGCTTGGCAATGTGGATATGTAGATCTCCTACCATTGTAACCGACTCTGTGTAACCCTAGCCCTCTCCGGTGTCTATATAAACCGGAGGTTTTAGTCCATAGGACAAACAACAATCATACCATAGGCTAGCTTCTAGGGTTTAGCCTCTTTGATCTCGTGGTAGATCCACTCTTGTACTACCCATATCATCAATATCAATCAAGCAGGAGTAGGGTTTTACCTCCATTGAGAGGGCCCGAACCTGGGTAAAAACATCGTGTCCCTTGTCTCCTGTTACCATCCGCCGAGACGCACAGTTCGGGACCCCCTACCCGAGATCCGCCAGTTTTGACACCGACATTGGTGCTTTCATTGAGAGTTCCTCTGTGTCATCATCTATTGGCCCGATGGCTCCTTCGATCATCAACAACGACGCGGTCTAGGGTGAGACTTTTTTCCCCGGACAGATCTTCTTATTCGGCGAATTTGCACTGCGGGCCAATTCGCTTGGCCATATGGACCAGTTCGAAAGTTACGCCCCTGGCCATCAGGTCAGATTTCACGGCCGACATCCACGGAGACTTGATCTTCGACGGATTCGAGCCACAGCCGAGCGCGCCGCACTGTCACGATGGGCATGATCTAGCTCTGCTGCCGGACAGTGCCCTGGAGGCCGCACAAGAGTCCGCTCGACCCTTAACTCGGAGCTGACTGCGCCGATCGAGGATGGGTGGCTGAACACGCCTCGGGGCTGCTACCTCTGGCGATGGAGCGAATACCGATCTGCCCCTTGTGAAGCTCGTGACTCGAGGTGCGGACTCCTCGCGGACTCGAGCCTCCAGCGCCCTACCAATCGAATCCGATTGGGCGCCGATCATGGAGTTCACCACTGCGGACATCTTTCAGCACTCGCCTTTTGGCGACATCCTGAATTCACTAAAATATCTCTCGTTATCAGGAGAGCCCTGGCCAAACCACGGCGGACGATGAAGAAATTCAAAGCCCACACACCACCCACTTTGTAGCCACTGTCGATGACCTAACTGACATGCTAGACTTCGACTCCGAAGACATCGACGGTATCGACGACGATGCCAGAGACGACCAAGAACCAGCGCCAACGGGGCACTGGAAAGCCACCTCGTCATACGACATATACATGGTGGACATCCCAAAGGATGGGAATGGCGATGGAACAGCGGAGGAAGACGCCTCCAAGAAACAGCCTAAGCGCCAACGTCAGCGGCGCCGCTCTAAATCCCGCCACAGCAAGAATGGAGATTCCGGCACGGGAGACAACAACACCCCGACAAAGGTGCGAAGACAACCCTCCAGCAAGATTCAGACAGGGAGGATGAAGAAGCCAGCCCTCATGAGAGAGCAGCAGACAAAGAGGTAGAGGACGACAATTACATACCTCCCTCCGGGAGGCGAGGCAAGCCTCGATGATGCCAATTAATTCGTGCCTGAGGATCCCGTCGAACAAGAGCGTTTTAAACGCAGGCTTATGGCCACGGCAAGTAGCCTCAAGAAAAAGCAGCAACAGCTTAGAGCTGATCAAGATTTGCTAGCCGACAGATGGACTGAAGTCCTTGCGGCCGAAGAGTACGAACTCGAACGCCCCTCCAAAAGCTACCCCAAACGCAAGTTGCTCCCCCGATTAGAGGAGGAGGCATATAAACCTACATCACTAGCGCACAATACGGCCGACCGGCCACCTCGTGGCCGCGACATAGAGGCCTCTAGGCCTTCCACTAAATCTGTACCCCGGCATCACGCGAAAAGCACAAAGCCACGGGGGAATGCGCCGGACTTGCGAGACATATTGGAGGATAAGGCAAGACAATCAAGATCGATCTACGGATCGTGTGGGCGCCCCACGTTGTGCGATGAGGACCATCGCGCCGGATATAGCAACTCCGGCAGGCCGAACACAATAGACAAAGCTCGCTTGAGCTACGTCGTGATATAGCCCAATATAGAGGCGCCACACACCCGCTATGCTTCACAGATGAAGTAATGGTTCATCAAATCCCCGAAGTGTTCAAACCCGTGAACATTGAATCCTCGACGGCTGTGAGACCCGCGGTTTGGATTGAAGACTATCTCCTTCATATCCACATGGCCCGCGGTGATGATCTTCACGCCATCAAATACCTCCCACTGAAGCTTAAAGGACCAGCTCGGCATTGGCTTAACAGCTTGCCAGCAGAATCAATTGGGTGTTGGGAGGACCTGGAAGCCGCATTCCTCGATAACTTCCAGGGCACATATATGCGACCACCAGATGCCGATGACCTAAGCCACATAATTCAGCAGCCAGACGAATTGGCCAGATAATTCTGGACACGGTTCTTAACCAAGAAAAATCAAATCGTCGACTGTCCGGATGCACGGGAGAAGACAGCTGGCTAGCCCGCAGTAACAACCTCAGCAAAAATTCAGGCAGTCCGGATACCAAGGACCGCAATGGCAGGTCGCGTCGCAACAAGCACAAACGCTATGTTAACGGCGATAATACTGAGGATACGGCAATCAATGCCGGATTCAGAGGCTCCAAACCCGATCAGCGGAAAAATCCATTCAAAAGAACTAGTCCGGGTCTGTCCAATTTGGACCGAATACTCGACCGCTCGTGCCAGATACACGGCACCCCCGAAAAGCCAGCTAATCACACCAACAGGGACTGTTGGGTATTCAAGCAGGTAGGCAAGTTAATTGCCGAAAACAATGAAAAGGGGCTGCATAGCGATGACGAGGAAGAGACCCGGCCGCCGAACAATAGAGGATAGAAGGGTTTCCCCCCACAAGTGTGGACGGTGAACATGATATATGCAACCCACATACCCAAAAGGGAGTGGAAGCGTGCACTCAGGGACGTATATGCGATGGAGCCAGTCGCCCAAAGTTCAATCCATGGTCTTCCTGCCCGATCACTTTTGATCGAAGGGACCACCCCACCAGCATCCGCCATGGCGGGTTCGCCGCATTGGTTCTAGACCCAATCGTCGACGGGTTTCACCTCACTAGAGTCCTGATGGACGGCGGCAGCAGCCTGAACCTGCTTTACCAGGATAAAGTGTGCAAGATGGGCATAGACCCCTCAAGGATTAAACCCACAAAGACAACCTTTAAAGGCGTCATACCAGGAATAGAGGCCAATTGCACAGGCTCAGTGACACTGGAAGTGGTCTTCGGATCCCCGGATAACTTCCAAAGCGAGGAGTTAATCTTCGACATAGTTTCGTTCCGCAGCGGTTATCATGCACTGCTCGGACGAACCGCGTTTGCAAAATTCAACGCGGTGCCGCACTACGCATACCTCAAGCTCAAGATGCCAGGCCCTCCAGGACTCATCACGGTCAACGGAAACACTGAACGCTCTCTCCGAACGGAGGAGCATACTGGCTCTCTGGCGAAGTGCAGAGCAGCCTCTTAAGGCAATTCTCGAGTCCGCCGTTAAGCGGCCGACATCGCCAAGCGCCGGAGTAACCTACAACAAGACCACAGCACGCCCGAGCATCGCAGAGTAATGCGCCCCAACCCCAGCCCTTGCAAAATTGCAAAACCAAGACTCGCGTACATCACTACGCCCTGAGATACCATGGGCATAGTGGGAGGGGCACGACCACGGCAGGCCCAGAGTGCGGCTCAACCATACCAGGGGCTCCCGTGTGTGTAATCCTTTTTTCCCTTCCTTTTTTTCTTATCCTCAGGACTCCGTTTACCAGAGGCCCTGTCCGGCAGTAGACCTGCCGAACTCACGATGCAACAGCCAGGGAAGAGGAGAGACCACGCTGAGTATCCAGGTGGTCTCCATTACGAGCATTATACCTGTTTTATACACCATTCCGCAGCCTACCCCTGGAAGGGAACATGCTAAATAGCTCCATCCCTTGCTTATCGCACTATTTGTATCATTCTGCACTCATGGCAGTACTTTCTAAATAAACAATGCATCGCTTTTTTGACTACCACTGCATTCCTTTCTTATACATATGTTCATCTATGACATGTTGCATCCGTACACTTTGGTACGGCTAAATACATCAGGGGCTTAAGTTCCCCACATTATGGTGTGATAAGTCCAAACACTTCCACAAGTGCGGCACCCCGAACATATAGCATTATATGCATCGGCTCCGAATCATGCCTTGGGTCAATAGTTGGGTTTGCCCGGCTCCCATGTTTTGGTACCTTACGTTCCGTTATATTGGCTAAGGTAGCGCTGGGAGAACCACTGCGATTGTGCCCCAGTTGAGCTGGGCGAGCACCTCAGTGGAGAAAGCTAAAACTGACCGTCATGATGAGGCGAGAGCTGATCGCTGTTTGAGAGGTCTTTTCGAGTCCCTAAAGGCTTATGCCGCTTAGAGCAAGGAACCGGCTTTGTCCAGCCCAGGCGTGGATAGAGCCCCGAATCCGGCCTTCCGAACACTAGGGGCTTCGCCGAAATTTAAAATTATAGAATTCTATGGCTAAGTGAGAGTGTTCATGCATTATAAGTCCGGTTGCCTTGTTCGTTGTGTTGAGCGCCTCCCTAGATGGACCCAAAAATGGGAACAAGAGCGGTCAAGTTTATCCCAAACACCCCAGCACTCGTGGCATGGGGGCTGAAGCCGACGACTTGCCATCTCTCAGATTTGAAAAACGGCCGCATAGAAGGTAATATTTTAAATTAAAAAGCGTTGCTTAGTGCATATGAACAAAGTTTTCAGCGCACAAGATAACAAAATGCGAGTCTACTCAAATATTACATCTTTGGAGCACTCACCCGCAATAATGCGAGCACCCTTCAGGACTCCCTTATAATACATCTCGGGTGTGTGATACTCCTTGCCCGGCGGTGGAGGGTCCGTCACAAGCTTCTCAGCGTCCATCTTGCCCCAGTGCACTTTGGCACGAGCAAGGGCCCGACGGGCACCTTCAATGCAAGCGGAATGCTTGATGACGTCAACCCATGGACAAGCATCCACCAGCCGCTGCACCAGGCCGAAGTAGCTCCCAGGCATGGCCTCTTTGGGCCACAGCCGAACTATGAGGCCTCTCATGGCCTGTTCGGCCACCTTGTGGAGCTCGACCAGCTGCTTCAGCTAGTCGCTAAGGGGCACCGGATGTCCGGCCTCAACATACTGAGACCAGAACACCTTCTCCGTCGAGCTCCCCTCCTCGGCTCTGTAGAAAGCGGTAGCATTGGATACGCTGCGGGGAAGATCTGCGAACGCTCCTGGAGAGCTCTGAATTCGGGTAAGTAACAGGTAATTCACTTTTACATGCTTGCTTTGGATGAAGAATGCCTTGCCCACCGCTATTTTCTTCAATGCCTTAATCTCTTGGAGGGCCTTGTGGGCTTCGGCCTTAGCGGCTTTGGCACTCTCAAGAGCCGACACAAGCTCGGACTCTCGAGTCTTCGAGTCACGCTCCAAACTCTCATGTTTTTCCACAAGAACCTGGAGTACTTGCTATACCTCCACCACCCGCGCCTCCTTCTTCTCTCGCTCGGCGTGCTCCGCGGCCGCATTACGTTTGGCCGCGGACACCGCCTCCTTCAGGGTCGCCACCTCGTTCGTAGCCCCTGGAGTACCCACGTTATCCTTGTCATTCCTCTTGCAACCAAATCCTTTTCTGTAAGGTACAACTTTCATAAGGTGTTACTCACCTTCCTTGTCCTCAAGCTACTTCTTGGCACGGCCGAGCTCGCTCTCAGACCGCTCAAGGCCTTGCTTCAAGGCATTGACCTCCACAGTCCATGCGGCAGAGGTCAGCAGCGCAGCCTGCATTCCCATATTGACATATTTTTTAAGACTCCTGCGTATATCTTTTTAAGATCCTCAGTCCGGCTTTTCTTTCCGAACACCGAACCGAGCATCGGGGGCTACTGTCTCTGCGGTACCATTTTACATATATTAAAACTCTTACCTCAGAGCCTATTAGAAGGCTGCTGCAGGCTTCGGTCAGCCCGCTTTTGGCGAGCTGACCCTTCTCAATCACCGCACTCATGACAGTGCGGTGTTCTTCTTCGATGGAAGCTCGATTGAGCACCTCCAGCAAGTTATCCGGCGCCTCCGGTTGGACGGAGGCCGCTGGTGTCACAGTCTTTCCCTTCTTATGATGGGGCCGCCCGCCGGACTCCGGAACCACTGCAGGATCCGGTGCGGAGTCCGGTCCAAAGTCCGGGGGGTTGCCCTGCGGCACCTCTGGGGCCTCCTCCTCCTGGTGGCTCCCTTCCCGGGATCCCACCTCGGCGTCATCAGCATCGCGGGAGGTGGAGGCGGTCGGAAGAGAAGTGCTATCCACATCCGACGTGCCCAAGGACCTGCTCGACGAAGTGGGAAGATCGTCCTTGGGCGGACTACAGGGTTGTATGCGGCATTAGAAAGACACTATGCGACAAAAAGAAAAATTATGAGTTATTCAGGAGTCCGGATACTTACGATCTCGCCAGGGGCTTGGCCCTTGAGGGCCACTCCTCGTCGCCGTCGCCGGGATTGGCAGAACAGTCCGGAGGAAGGGTCCTTCCCTTCTTGGACCCTTCGGCCTCCCTCGTTGGGGAGGCCTTCCTCTTCTTCTCTCCCCCCCGCTGGGGGAGATGCCTCTTTCTTCTCCTCCTCGTCCTTGTGGGAGGAGTCCGTCTCGGAGTCATCGGACGACGAATCTGATAACACCTGGCATCGGGAACTCCTCCGGGTTCCCATGGCCTTCTCCTTGGTCTTCTTCTCCGGCACCACGTAAGGCGCCGGGACCAGTAGCCCTGTCAAATGGGCATCCGCTGGGTCTTTTGGAAGGGGAGCCGGACAGTTAACCTGTCCGAACGTCTCCTGCTAGGCCTGTTAAAGGTATTGGGAGTTTAGATCCCACATAGAGTCAAACTATGAAAAGTGAGTGTCCCATAAAGGATAACATGGCTTACCTCGCCAGCCGGACGCTGCGAGCTGAATCCGCGATCTTCGGTAGCAGATGCGGGGGCCTCGGCGCCCTTGAACAGCACCTTCCAAGCATCTTCATACATAGTGTCGAAGAGCCCGCTCAAGGTCCGGTGCTGTGCCGGATCAAACTCCCACAAATTGAAGTCCCGCTGTTGGCAGCGGAGAATCCGGCGGATGAGCATGACCTGGATCACGTTGACAAGCTTGAGCTTCTTGTTCACCAGGGTTTGGAGACAGGATTGGAGTCCGGTCAGCTCTTCCGAACTACCCCACAGCAGGCCCTTCTCTTTCCAGGAAGTGAGCCGCATGGGGATGCTGGATCTGAATTCGGGGACCGCTACCCATTCAGGGTCACGCGGCTCGGTGATGTAAAACCACCCCGATTGCCACCCTTTGATGGTTTCCACGAAGGCGCCCTTGAGCCAGAATAAACAGAACAATGGAAAGGAAAATGTGTTTAAACACATGTTTCAGCGATATGTCCTTCCCAAGGACAAATAGAGCATGATATCCAAGACAGGATAGAAAGTAGAAAACCCTTTTGATAAGAGGAGAGAAATTTCATGACATTACCCATACAACGGTGTTTGGGTAATTTCAACAAGAACATTTAGCATGGTGCTTCAAATGTTCTTATTGAAATCAGAGTACCATAGACATGCTTCAAGATAGCACTGACATGTTCTTCGAGCAAAGGTCAAACTTTGGATACACAAAGGATCCATCAGGAACAACTCATAGAATAAGTCTTGCAATAGGTCCTCCAACCAGGTGTGCTAGGCATGACATCACCTTATTGGGTTATAGAAAGACCAGTGCTATGACTCTTGGAAAATGTTCCAACCATCATATCTGACCGAGATACAGATCTGATTGGTGTCAGGATAACTCGGACACAGGGAATGAACTATGGGAGTGAGTTCCGAAACGAGAGTTCATCATTAAACTAAGGAGAGGATGAGGAGGTGGCTGATGGACTCATCGACAACTCATCGAGATTTCCAAAATGATGTATTTCCACAATTATGTGAACAAGGAGATATCATTTATCAGATAAAATGATATAATGATATATGCTCGAGCAAAACATACATATTTAAACATTGGTTGAAAGTTGCACCCGAAATATGGGCTCGATAGCACGATCAAGATTAGAATGGTAATTCGATAACCATTGGTCTCAAAATGAACTGTCGATCATTAACTTCAAAGCATTAGGGTTGCCAGAAGTACAGAATCCAAACCACACCGTTCACATGTAGGTACCCTGGTCAGAATCAACACGGGAACCAAGAAAGAATGGTGATGGTGAGAAGTATCACTATACCAAGAATTCTTAAGAGGTGGAGTAATCCTCATGACATTCTTGTCATAAAAGATGGTAATACTCCAAGCTAAAGAAGAACAAATGTTGGATAGTAAGGATCTCAAGGTATAACACGAAACATGAGCAAGTTTGTGTTGGAGGGAAGGTAGTAGAGTGGTTGATGATAACACTAATCAACGAGGGCAAGGATGGTCTTTCTCAACATAAATTCAATTGATATCCTGGAACAGCTCGGAATGCTGATGATGATCACGACATAGCAGTCGAGAGATTTCAAAATGTAATCGATCGGTGATGACATCAAGTCAAAGGAATGATGAAGCAAAAGGTTATTGGAACCACGGGTATGGCACAAACACAGAATCAAGCTTGTTGTTCAAGGCGAAATGATATGACAATGAGGATTAACGTAAGGTTAGTTCATCGTCAAAAATTATGCTCCGAGATGAAGGACCAGGTAGCACAGTTAAAATCGGCACGACAAGGATATAGCCAAACAGGCTAGGAATGACGTGATTGACTTCAAACTCGTAAGTAATGAAGGTTACCAAGAGTTGCTTAATCGCGATGCGGACTCGAGTCAGTTATCGGTGTCTTTGAGTGTTAAATAACTCAGAGCCCGTGGAAAATTGGAATCAATGAGAATGTAGCACTTGATGAAGAACTCATAAGAAGTTACGCAGTTCCGTGATAATCTTGAGATACCAGGGGGGTCATACTCGACGACAAATCAAAGTAGAGGTTTGACTATGGTATTACTCTGTAGAAGGCAAGTGCTTAAACTTGCACGAGAAATGGCATTTAAAGGAGAACATGGTCGGAAACCACGATCATAAATGATCAAATCCCAGATATAAGATGAACTTATACCAAGGGAATAGTAATTATTTCAAGAAGCTTCCATGATAGGATCTACATCATGTCCATGGGCATGAACACAAAGGTTCAAGGTCGACTCCCACTTCCTCAATGCATAACCTTCCATTCACTTCTCATTTTTCGGAGAAGTTGTAATGTTTAAGTTTTATCTAGCAAAACACTGGAAGAGTATGACTCGTGAAAATTTTCGAGTTCACACATATTAGGGAGGGCATAGGTTCAACCCATCAAGGCATCTTAGGAACGTATACCATCAACTTCAGGGGTAAATAACTCAAGCTCGGAGGTAGAGCATGGTCGACAAAGCAGAGGATACAATTTACCAAAGGCATTATGTATCAGGGGAAGGTCTCACAAAGTTATTGAATATGAAGGACGCTGACGGATAAAATCCAACAATGGACCTGATGGTCCACAAGGGGTCTGACGTGAGCATCGGTACTTAACTAGAGGAAGAAGAATGCAAGGAGATCAGATTATAGAAACAACTGATTAACTCAAATCTCAAATGCAAAGGAATTATGGTTTCCAAATCAAGGGACCAGAAGCAATGCTCTGATTAGGGATGGATAAGTGGAATAGCCTTAGGGTACAATCAACGACAATTGGATTGGTCAAGACCCAGCTCGTGCTTAAAAGGATTTCTGAGCCGGAAAGATAATTTAGAAGGGTTGGTAGATGATTGTGTGCATTCGCACACATGTTGAATCGATAGGATCAAAATGACGGTGTCAAAAGATACTAGTGAATATTGCCAGATATATGGGAAGCATCCATAATGCAAGTAGACAAGTATATGCAGAGAAATAAAGCTGCTAAGGATTTTCGGATGATTGAATAGTATTTCAAAGACTTTTGTGAAACACCTGAACAACTGGGGATGAGTGGATACTCGGAAAGTGCGATAAATTATTCTTAGGGGTGTTCATGTGGCAAGGAACTGCAAGGCAGTAGGCACAAAATATTCTCGGGGTATCTCATAATAACAAGATCGACTAGGAATAAAAGTAAGCACGACAGGTGTAAGTATTTATCCATAGGGATATTTCGGTGGAAGGGAATTGCAAAAGCAACGGGCACAAGGTCTCGAGAGAAAATCGGAGAGTATCTTCGAAATCTACTGGTGCAGCAGACGATCATCTGTAATAAGGGGCTCTCCGAGAGAAAGTATTATCGAGGACCTAGAGTCCGAGTTAGTAAAATCGTTTAACCCGAATAGAAGAGATGTCAGAGTCCCAGAGTATAGGTCGACGAATAAAAGATCCTACTACCACCCAATGGCGACGTGTGCCGGTAAGACACACAGCCATGTTAGTAAAAGTTTTTGCAACGTCTAGACTCGACTTCGGCCAAGGAGTTGGGAAGGGGAATTCCTACAGGCAGTCGGCTCTGATACCAACTTGTGATGCCCCCGATTCAATCGTACACTAATCATACACGCAAATGTGTACGATCAAGATCAGGGACTCACGGGAAGATATCACAACACAACTCTAAAATAAAATAAGTCATACAAGCATCATAATACAAGCCAGGGGCCTCGAGGCTCGAATACAAGTGCTCGATCATAGACGAGTCCGCGGAAGCAACAATATCTGAGTACAGACATAAGTTAGACAAGTTTGCCTTAAGAAGGCTAGCACAAATGGGGATACATATCGAACGAGGCGCAGACCTCCTGCCTGGGATCCCCCTAACTACTCCTGGCTGTCGTCAGCAGGTAGCACGTAGTAGTAGGCACCTCTAGTGTAGTAGGAGTCGTCATCGATGGTGGCATCTGGCTCCTGGACTCCGGTATCTGGTTGCGACAACCAGGTAGAAGGGAAAGGGGAGAAAAGAGGGAGAAAAGCAACCGTCAGTACTCATCCAAAGTACTCGCAAGCAAGGAGCTACACTACATATGCATAGATATATGTGTAAAGGGCCATATCAGTGGACTGAACTGCAGGATGCCAGAATAAGAGGGGGATAGCTAATCCTGTCGAAGACTAAGCTTCTGGCAGCCTTCGTCTTGCAGCATGTAGAAGAGAGTAGACTGAAGTCCTCCAAGTAACATCGCATAGCAATAATCCTACCCGGCGATCCCCTCCTCGTCACCCTGTTAGAGAGCGATCACCGGGTTGTATCTGGCACTTGAAAGGGTGTGTTTTATTAAGTATCCGGTTCTAGTTGTCATAAGGTCAAGGTATAACTCCAAGTCGTCCATTATCAAGATCATTGCTATTGAATAGATTAACTTCGTAGGGTGCACCACATAACCCAACACGCCGATCCCATTTGGCGGACACACTTTCCGGGGTCATGCCCGGCCTCGGAAGATCAACACGTCGCAGCCCCACCTAGGCACAACAGAGAGGTCAGCCCGCCGGTCTAAATCCTATGCGCCGCAGGGTGCAGGCCCATCACCCATTGCACACCTGACGCTTGCAGGGCGGCCGAAGCGCACCTAGCAACCTCCATTACAAAGGAAGTCACGTTACGCGGTCCAATCCGGCGCGCGCCGCTCCGTCGCTGACGTCAAGAGGGCTTCGGCTGATACCACGACGTCGAGTGCCCATAACTGTTTCCGCGTAGTTGGTTAGTGCGTATAGGCCAGTAGCCAGACTCAGATCAAATAGAAGGATCTCGTTAAGCGTGTTATTATGAAGCAACCGCGAACGCCGACCAGGGCCAGGCCCACTTGTCTCCTAGGTGGTCTCAACCTACCCTGTCGCTCTGCCACAAAGTAACAGTCGGGGGCCGTCGGGAACCCAGGCCCACCTCTACTGGGATGGAGCCACCTGTCCTTTCAGCCCCCACATCGGGACACTTGCGGGTACTCAACGAGTTGACCCGACTTTTGTCACCATTTATATAATATGTATGTATGTATAATATATACCCGTGATCACCTCCCGACTGATCACGGCCCATTATATAGCAAGGCAGACTGACAAGAATGCAGGGCCAATGATGATAAACTAGCATCCTATACTAGGCATTTAGGATTGCGGGTAGGGTATCAATGACTGTAGCAACAATGACAGGCTATGCAACAGAATAGGAGTAACCGAACAGTAACATGCTACACTACTCTAATGCAAGCAGTATAGAGAAGAATAGGCGATATCTGGTGATCAAGGGGGGGGGGCTTTCCTGGTTGCTCCGGCAAGGAGGGGTCGTCAACATCATAGTCGAACTGGGGGTCGCCGGCAGTCTCGGGGTCTATCGGAAAGAAGTAACGGAGAGGGAACACAATAAATAACAGAGCAATCAAAGTATCACAACAAGACAATACGCGGTGTTCGGTGTGCCCTAACGCGGTAGTAGGTGATACCGGTGAAGGGGGGAATCATCCGGGAAAGTATCCCCGGTGTTTCGCGTTTTCGGACAAGTGAACCGGAGGGGGAAAGTCACGTGTTTGCTATGCTAGGGAGGTGTAGCGGACGAACAGGCTGTGTATCAGGATTCGTCTCGTCATTCTGAGCAACTTTCATGTACAAAGTTTATCCACCGAGCTACGGATTATTTTATATTAATTTTTAAAGATTTTTAATCATTTTTAGAACTTATTTAATTATTTTAAAACAACATTATCCAAAACAGTGTTTGCTGAACTCATCATGACGCCAGCATGACGTCAGCAGTCAACAGAGGTGTTGACTGGTCAACTGACGTGTGGGTCCAGTGGGACCCACCTGTCATACTCTATTTAGGTTAATTAGTGTTTAGTTAAACTAATTACTGTTTAATTAAACTAACAAGTTAATCAGATTAATTAAATAGGATTAATTAACTTAATTAATTCACTAATTAATTAATTGTTAATTTAATTAATTAAGTTTATTATTGTTATTTTTATTTTTTAAATATATATATTTCTTCAAAACGTTCTCGGGGGCATGGGTCCCGACTGTCATAGGCCCTATGGGCCTTAACGGGCACGGGCACACGGGCGCCCGGGCGTGCGGGTGCGGGCGTAGCCCGTATGGGCGCTGCGGGCGTGACCGGCAGGGGCACACCCGGCTGGGCGCCGGCGACCACGGCAGGGCGCCGGAGAAGAGGGAGGCCGGTGGCCTGGGACGGCCTGGGTGGACGCGGGTCGGCAGTGAGGGGATCCGTAGGGGGGGCGTGGCACACAAGGGGGACGGAGAAGGGCAGCAGCGGCTGCGGTCGGCGCGAGCGCTGCAGACGATGCAAAGAGGCCACGAGGCGCTGGCGGCTGAGAGAGCGCCCGGCGCGTCGAGGAGAGGGCGTGCGCGACCGGGCGCACCTACATGCACGGTGAGCGCGTCGACAGAGGCGGTGGCTAGCGGTGACTACGAGCGTTGCACAGCGATGGGAGCAGAGGAGAAGGGAGGGAACGGACGGCGGAGCTCACCGAGCCCTGTAGGTGTGCTTAAGTAGGCTCGAGGAGGAGTCGGGGAGGTCCGGCGACAAGAGGGCGGCGGTGGTGGAGACGACGACGTCCGAGGCGAGCGCGGCGACGGCGGTTCGGCGTCAGGATGGGATCGGGGGGGCTGCCCCGATCCAGATCGGGAGCGAGGCAGAGGGCGACGGGGTCCTCAGGCAGGGGGGGGCACTCCGGGCGGCGTCTCGGATCGGGAGGGGGAAGGGAGAGTCGTGGGGAGTGGGGGGTGTGCGGTCGGGGGAGTTAGGGTTTCCCCTTGATGGGGATATGGAGGGGGTTGGGCGCCCTGGGCCAGCTGGCTAATCAAAGTGGCTGGTGGCCGAGGCGCAGCGAGAAAGAAGAAAAAAAGGGGGGGAAGGGCTCTCTTTTCTTTTGTTTTGTTTTTACTTTTTATTTACTTTCTTTTCTGTTTTCTTTTAATTTCCTTTTATTTTTGTTTTAGCAAAGTACCAAAATGGCACCTAATTTGGTGTTACCAAATCTGCCACTGCCACACTAACTTGCTACCCAAACTAAAATAGTTTCGTAATTATTTAATATTTAAAAGTATTTAGAAAATAGTTTCGGCTATTATTTTATTCACCATATAGTATTTAATTATTTTATAAAGGTGTGGTTTCTCCACCATAATTACCTATGCAATATTTGGTTCACTTTGAACATTTTAGTTTTAATATTTGAAAACTTTTATTGTTTGCTTGATTTTGGATTTGAATTTGAATCGGTTTCGAACTAACGCGAGATTAGCAACAGTAATTGAGGTGACGTGGCATCATTAGTAGATGGTTACTGTAGCTTAATTATTCGGGCGTCACACTAGCTCTATAACCTAATGCAAACAGTTTTACACTAGAGTTGAACTTTCTCTATAACCTACTACAAACAGTTTTACACTAGAGTTGAACTAGCTCTATAACCTAGTTCAAATAATTTTACACTAGAGTTGAACTTGCTCTATATATTAGTACAAGTAATTTCACACTAGTGTTGAACTATCTCTATAACCTAAGACAAATATTTTTACACTAGATTGAACTAGCTTTATAACCTAGTACATATAATTTTAAACTAAAATTGAACTAGCTCCATAACCTATTACACATAATTTTACATTAGCGTTGAACTAGGGCTATAAGCTAGTATAAATCATTTTACACTATACTTGAACTAACTCTATAATCTAGTACAAATAATTTTACACTAAGATTTTATAGCTCTATAACCTAGTACAAGTCATTTTACACTAGAGTTGAACTAGCTCTATAACCTAGTACAAAGATTTTACACTGGAAATGAACTAGCTCTATAAACTAGTACGAATAATTTTACACTAGAATTAAACTAGCTCTGTAAACAAGTACAAATACTTCTACACTAGAGCTGAACTAGCCCAATAACCTAGTACAAATAATTTTACACTTGAAATGAACTAGCTCTATAACTTGGTACACATAATTTTACACTAGCATTGAACTAGAGCTATAACCTAGTACAAATCATTTTACACTATAGTTGAACTAGCTCTATAACCTAGTACAAATAATTTTACACTAGAGTTGAACTAGCTCTATAACCTAGTACAAATCATTTTACACTATAATTGAACTAGCTCTATAACCTAGTACAAATAATTTTACACTAGAGTTGAACTAGCTCTATAACCTAGTACAAATAATTTTACACTAGCATTGAACTAGGTCTATAACCTAGTACAAATCATATTCCACTATAGTTGAACTAGCTCTATTATCTGGTACTCCCTCCGTCCGGAAATACTTGTCAAAGGAATGGATGTATCTAGACGTAGTTTAGTTTTAGATACATTCACTTTTATGCATTTCTGCGACAAGGATTTCCGGACGGAGGGAGTACAAATAATTTTACAGTAGAGTTGAACTAGCTCTATAACCTAGTACAAATCATTTTACACTAGAGTTGACCTAGCTCTATGACCTAGTACACAAAATTTTAGACTAGAGTTGAACTACCTCTATAACCTAGTACAACTAATTTTAAACTAGAGTTGAACTAGCTCTATAACCTAGTACAAATCATTTTACACCATAGTTGAACTAGCTCTATAACCTAGTATAAATAATTTTACACTAGAATAGAACTAGCTCTATAACCTAGTACAAATAATTTTACACTAGAGTTGAACTAGCTCTATAACCTAGTACAAATAATTTTACACTAGAAATGAATTAGCTCTATAACCTAGTACACATAATTTTACACTAGCATTGTACTAGGGCTATAACCTAGTACAAATCATTTTACACTAGAGTTGAACTAGCTCTATGACCTAGTACTCACAATTTTCAGACTAGAGTTGAACTAGCTCTATAACCTAGTACAAATAATTTTAAACTAGAGTTGAACTCGCTCTATAACCTAGTACAAATAATTTCACACTAGAGTTGAACTAGCTCTATAACCTAGTACAAATAATTTTACACTAGAGTTGAACTAGCTCTATAACCTAGTACAAATCATTTTACACTATAGTTGAACTAGCTCTATAACCTAGTACAAATAATTTTACATTAGAATTGAACTACCTCTATTACCTAGTACAAATAATTTTACACTAGAGTTGAACTAGGTCTATAACCTAGTACAAATAATTTTACACTAGAAATGAACTAGCTCTATTATCTAGTACAAATAATTTTACACTGAACTAAACTAGCTCTATAACCTAGTACAAATCATTTTACACTGGAGTTGAACTAGCTCTATGACCTAGTACACACAATTTTAGAGTAGAGTTGAACAAGTTTATAACATAGTACATATAATTTTAAAATAAAGTTGAACTAGCTCCATAACTTAGTACACATAATTTTACATTAGCGTTGAACTAGGGCTATAAGCTAGTACAAATCATTTTACACTATACTTGAACTAACTCTATAACTGTCGGGGAGAAACGGACCCACGAACACCTATGGGGCCGGCGGACCGGGCCCCTTTCGGTTCGGCGGGGGGCGAAGGTCGCACGAAGAGCGGATCGAGGCGGAGCACACGAGGGGTTTACCCAGCTTCGGAGCTCTCCGGAGAGATAATACTCCTACTGCTGCATGTCTGAGTATATTGAGTTCTTGCTCGGGAGCGCTGAATGCTACAGTACACACTAGCTGCTAACGAGATCGAGCGTGAGTGTTTTCTGGCTTCGAACCCCCCTCTACGTTGCGCATGGGCCTTCTTTTATATGCTCAAGGGGTCACCGACAGGGGCAATGCAGACGAGGGGAAAAATTGAAAAGGAGTTGCGGTTGGTACAACTACTTGTACAGTGTCTCATACCTAACCCTAACCTCAGGGGACAAAGGCATTAAATGCCCGTCTGCGTCGCCCAAACAGTGCAAAAAGGGACCGTCAGGGGCGCCACCGCTTGCCACGATGGCAATCTTGTCAGCGCCGCTTGCCACCTCGCACCGCTGGCTGCACAGCCTCTTGCCACGCGCGCCTGGAATGGTCCCAGGACGACACGTTGGTGGATGTGCCGGAGCGTAGGTACAGAGTGGTAGCTTGCCGCGGCAAGCGCCTTGCCGCGGTCGTTGTCTTGTCGCGCCCGGAAGCTTGTCGCTCACCGGGCCTTGCCGGGACGCGTGGCGCGTCGCGGCAAGTTCCTTGACATGCCTTGGTTGGCTTTCCCGGCAAGCTCCTCTTGCCGGGGCCTTGTCTCCTCGGCTTGAACACTTTGTTCTTGAATGGCTCCAAAGGAACCCCGGAGGACCTTGGCGGTCACCCGGCAAGCCTTGTCGCGGGGTGCTGCGACTGCCCGTGCACAAGTTCGAGATACTAGGATACCCCTACTCTAGTACACCGACAGGAGCCCCCGGGCTTGGGCCACACACGGTGCCGAGCGCTGTTGGGCCAGGCCCAAAATAGGGCACGGGCACGCGCGGCCTAGGTTACGCCGTATCTCACTCCGTATCCACCGCGCCCTCCCTTAACGGCACGCGTCGAATGCAGCGTCGTGGGAGAGATCATGGGTGGTTTCTTTATTCGGAAAGACGGAACGTCTGCCCCCTCCCTCTTTATAAGCAGGGGAAACAGGGGCAGTTCCCCCATCTCGCCAGTTGCTGTTCCAATCTCAGAAATCCTCTGCCGCTCCCCCCTTCTTCCCAAAGCAGAAAGAGAGCAGCGCTCCGCCCCCATCGCCAGCAGTACTACCAACGCCGTCGATCTCCCCCACCACCTCCGCCATGGCTCCGAAAGCCGGGAAGGCCGTGAAGTCAGCCGAGGCGCTGCGGCTTGAGGCACTGCGAAAGGAGCGGGCAATCTTCCTCCCCGAGCTCGCCACAAAGGAGCTGAGGGAGTACTACTACCTCTTCTGGTCGACGGAGACGCGAGCGCATCCGCGCACGAAGGTACTCTCAGCCGCCGCTTCAGAATGGGCTCTGAATGGATATCCCTTCTTCGCGTTGTTCTTCTACTGCGGGCTCTGCCCGCCTTTCTCTGAGTTTTTCTGCGACATCATGAACACCTACGGGTTCCACCTCCTTGACTTCACCCCCAATGCTGTTGTGACCATGCAGTTTTCGCACATCTCTGCGAAAACTTTGTCGGAGTCCACCCAAATGTTGCTCTTTTCCGCCACTTCTTTATGCCCAGAGTTGAGAGGGGGGAGCCTTTATCCGGCGCGATCGCCTGGATCTCGAGGGCTGGCAAGAAGGAAGCTTATCTGGAGGGAGAGCTCCGCAGCAAATGGGAGGAGTGGAGAGCGGACTGGTGTTGGATTATCGAGGAGAACCCGCAGCCATTTACTGCCCAGCACCAAGCCCCAGCAGTGCGCAGCAACGATTGGAGCAACGTGGCCCCGGAGGATGATAGGCTGAAGATTGTCGTCACCCGGATCTTGCGCCTCAGGCTTGTCGGGCTTACTGTAGGCGCCGTTGGCGCAGATTTTCTTCGCCGCCGCATCGCCCCCCTGCAGGAGAGGAGGAGACCCTCCTGGGAGTTCGGGGGCCCGACGGATATCATGAGGCTGCGCCCTGGCCTCAACTTCAACTTCACTGTCCTGGAACTGGACGCGATGCTCAAGGAATTGTTCAAGCACGACCCTCAACATCCCGAATGGTTCAGGTTGCCGAAGGGTGTCGTTCCGCTGTGCAACAACTCCTCGCTCGACCGCATCCACGCAATGATGCCATTGTGCGATTCGCATGGAATTGTCCCAACTTGGCAAGAGCCGGCAGACGACGTCGTGCAGGAGTTCTTCGATGGCTTGGTGGAGGTGCGGTCCGCTCCGAAGAACAGAAGAGCCTCGCCCACGACACCACATATGCGGAGATGCAGCGCATCGCTACCATGGTGGAAGAGGCGGCGGCAGCCGCTGCCGCGGGCGAATTTGGATTCACAGTGGAGGAGGCAGAGGCAGAAGAGGCGGCAAGCCTTGCCGATCGAGATGAGCTTGCCAGAGAGCTTGCCGGCGAGGGAGAGCTTGCCGGGCCTGACACTGAGTCGAGCGAGGCCGCCGAGGGTGCGAGCGGCTCGCCATCTTCTGGCAGCTTGCTGCAAGCAGAGCCCCCAGCGCAGCCCCCAGCTCCACCAAGAAGGCGTCTCCGCAAGGCCAGGGACGTAGCAGGGCGGCGGACGAGTCAACAACCGTCGCGCCATGCGACACGCTCCACCGCGACAAGCACTGTTGCCGTGGCAGCGCCTCACGCCACTGCGGCAACTAGAGCGGGGTCCTCCCGGACCACCGCTTCTGCTCCTGCCTCTGCCCCCACCATGCGGTCAAGGGAACCCACTCCTCCGCCTCATCGCGCCAAAGGTGGGCCGGACTTCGACCTCTCCGCGCGAAGCTCCGATGAGGAAGAAGAAGAGTAAGATTCTCTGCTGTACTTGTAGTTCTTCAATTCTTGCTGTTTTTGTCTTATATCTGATTTGCTTTACTCTGAACTCATTCCTTTTCAGGACCCTGGCCCAGAGAGCGGCGAAGAGAGCCAAGGCTCCGGTGATTGTCATCGAGGACGAGCCCGCCTCGACAGCAAGGGGCGCGCCCGAGACCACCTTGCCGGACCCGGCAATCATTCCCCAAAGCAGCCCCCAGCGCAGCCCCCAACATAAGTATATGGTTTACTTCTCGCTGTTAGGCGCGCATGGGTGCTCTTTCTTTGCTGACACCTGATTATTTGTTTGTGTAGGAGCAGAACAGCTTCACCAGGAGCGCCCGGAAGCCGCCCCCGACATGCCATCTTCTTCGACTACACTGCCAAGGGAGGATTCCCCGGCAAGGGTGCGTTCTACGGCAAGGGAGAAATCTCCGGCAAGGGAGAGTTCTCCGGCAAGGGACAGCACCAGCGTCCCCCCGGTGGTGGAGCCCATGACTGTAGATCCCAGTACAAGTAATCCTCTTGCTTGAAACTTCCCTTGGGTTCTTCTTCTTCTGATTTTCTTGTTGGATATTTGCTTGACTTTTCTCCCTCTTCCGGCCTTCAGATCCACCTGTCACGAAGCCGATGGAGACCGAGGTTGCCGGCGAGGAGAACGCGCGCGGCAACACCGACGACGCCACTGCCACCGAAGAGGCAGTTGGCGCTGAAGATCCCGCCAGCGAAGAGGCCGCCAAAGCTGCCGCCGCAGAAGCTGGCGAGGGGTCTGGCGATCGCACTGACGGCCCCGAGGCCGCAGGAGCGTCAGGCGCTGCACCGACCGCCGATCCCCCCGCCGCTGCCGCAACGTCAGGCTCCGAAGAGCCCCAGCCCGGCGCATATTTGAAGGCCGGCGATGGTGTCTTCATCAAGCTCCCCTGGGCGTCAAGCTCCAGGGCGCCGGTCGAAGGAGAAGTCTTTGACGGAGAGGTGCTCGCCACCGCCGGGCTGACGCTGGTTGATGTGCCGAGCAGTAGCAGCGGCGAGCCTGAGGAGGAACAACAGCTGCGGAGGCTGCTGTCGCTCTACCGCGCTCGGCAGGCCATGGTAGAATCCCGGGAAGCGCTTGTCGCGAAGGCGGGAGTGGACATTGAGAAGCGCGCGGAGGAGCTCCGGGAACGCAATCAGGAAAATCTCTGGCCCCTGGCAAAGGAGCAGGAGCATCTTGTCGAGGCGCGGAAAGCCTTCCTCCTTGAGAAGGCCGAAGCTGAAGAGCAACAGCGGCTTGCCGCCGAGGAGCTGTTTGCGCGGGAAGGCGAGTTGGCGCAGCGGAAGGTTAACCTTGACAGCCACGAGGAGGAGCTTGCTGCGCGCGAGCAAACATTCGGCGGGGCTCTGAAGGAAGCAGAGGACGCTGCCAGAGCTGCCGAGGCCGCCAAGAAGGAGCTGGAGACGAAGGTGGCACAGCTAGAGGCCGATCTCAAGGCGAGGAGCGAAGAGCTTGCCACGCTCAAGAGCGAGCGCAAGAAGGACGCTTACACCCTTGGCGAGCTGTAGGGTAGTCTCGTCGAGAAGGGCAAGGAGCTTAGCGCCGCCAAGGACTCCAACACAGATCTTGAGTTGAAGCTGACTACTTTGACCAAGACGCTGGACGGCGCCAAGGAGCAGGAGGTGGCCTTGAAGGAGGAGATCAAGGCCAACGAAGCGCTGCTGACGAGGGCCGCCGAAACCTAGAACACTTTTAGGGAGACTGTGGAACTCTGGACAGAGGGTCTCGTGAACATCGCCGCAGTTATTGACGGGGAGCTGGCGCAGCTGGGGATGGAGGATCTCGGGTACTCCTTCGACGAGAACCTCCAACCCAGCGCCAAGCTCACCTTGTTCTTCAAAGGCGTGGCAACGGCCCTCCAGCGACTCCGAGAGAGGATCCCAAATAAGCTGGCCGACGAGTCGCGCACGATCTGTGCGGGAGTTTTTCAAAAGGTGTTGGTGAAGGTGGCCTTCCGCAACCCGGTCCTCAACCTCACCAATGTCCTCAAGAAGCTGCCGCCGGATGCTGATCTGGAAGCGCTCAAGACTCTTGTCGCACCCATTGTGGACAAGGTGAGCGAGATCAAGAGGGTTGAGGGCGATCGCGTAGATTAGGCCGCCCGTTTTCTCTTTTTCTTGTCGCTGCTAGTCATGTTACGAGAACAATCTATTAGAGCTGCGACAAGCTATCTTGTAATATAACTTTATTTTGGGTATCGATTGCTATGTTATTTCCTTTACTTGATTCCTTCCTTTGTATGTTTTTGCCCTACGCTTTTAGGGAACTAGTTGGCGCAGGCACCTTAGCCACGAGCGCTGACTGTGGGACGTCAGCAGCCTGCTGGCGGTGCCGCTACCGACAAGAAACCTTGTTGCAACAAGTCGCATCTCACTTAAGTTGTTGAGCGGACTCGAAACAAAGTAAGGGCGCAACTAGCTACGAGTTGGTTCCTCCGCGCACAGGTTTTCCATACAAAGCACGGTCGTTCGAGGAAGATAACTTAAAAAAAATTAAAACTAATTGCTCAAAACTTTGGCAACTTAGCTTTTCGGTCGTTTGCTTCCTGACAAGGTGAAACTTTCTTGAACGACGCCTGGTCCACACCATTATCTTCTCCTTTCCCCCGGCAAACTTGTGGGCGTGGGAACCTTCCTTTCTTTGAGAAAAAGAAAGAAGAGAAAATAAAGATATGGAGCCTTACGGCTCGTTATTGCTTACCGAGGGTAGGTGCTGCACAAAGTGTCAGATAACACATGCAAAAAATAGAAAGCATGAAATTAACAAGATGTGCGGAGCACATGAGCTTTACTTATGCACGGGGTCTGCGCCCGGCTTTGTACAAAGGATTACATGCAACAGCGGCAAGACTTGTACAAAAGGTGGTTGCAGGAATAGGTTCCGGCAACCGCACCCTACGGGTAAAACTTACGAAGATGCTCAATGTTCTAGGAGTTGCTCACCGGAAAGCCATCTTCGGTCTCAAGGCGGACAGCGCCATGCCTAGTGAATCGTTTCACCCGGTAAGGGCCTTCCCACTTCGGCGTCAACTTGTTGGAGTTCTTGGCGGACTGAACGCGCCGAAGAACAAGGTCGCCTTCCTCAAGACTTCTGGCATTAACTTTGCGGCTATGGTAGCGACGCAAAGCTTGCTGGTATTGAGCAGCTCGTATAGCGGCCTGAAGACGGTCTTCCTCAAGGAGCAGCGCGTCATCTTGTCGCAGCTGCTCTTGCTCAAGCTCATCATAAGCGAGCACTCGAGGCGACCCGTATACGAGTTCCGTGGGGAGAACTGCCTCTGCTCCATAGACTAGAGCGAAAGGCGTCTGGCCAGTGGCTCGATTTGGCATCGTCTTGATCGACCAAAGAACCATCGGCAGCTCCTCAATCCAGTTCTTTCCGCAATTGTGCAGCCTGTCGAAAGTCCTGGTCTTGAGCTCGCGCAACACTTCAGCATTTGCCCTCTTCGCTTGACCTTTGCTTCTCGGATGAGCAAGCTTAAGGGAACCTTGGCGCCAAGATCTTGGACGTCTTGCATGAAGGTGCGGCTCATGAATTGCGTGTCGTTGTCGGTGATGATCTGTTAGGGATCCCAAACGCAAACAATCGACCAAGAACTTATTTGCTGACCGTCTTTGTCACCTTCCTCATCGCTTCCACTTCCGCCACTTTGTGAACTTGTCGATTACAACGTACAAGTACTCAAAGCCCCCGACAGCTCGGGGAAAGGGGCCGAGAATGTCGAGCCCCCAGACCGAAAATGGCCAGGATAACGGGATCGTCTGGAGAGCTTGAGCTGGCTAGTGTATCTGCTTGGAATGGAACTGGCACGCTTCACACTTGGTTACTTGTGCAGTTGCATCCTGGAGGGTTGTCGGCCAAAACAAACCTTGCCGGAATGCTTTGCCGGCAAGTGCTCTTGCGCCAATGTGGTGACCACATATGCCTCCATGTATCTCCGCCAACAGCTTTTGTCCATCTTCCCGGTGAATACACTTCAATTTCACACCGTTGAGTCTTCTTCTATACAGTGTGTTGTCGACAAACTGGTACATACTTGACTGCCGGGCTACTCTTTCCGCTTCTTTTTGCTCTTCGGGAAGTTCTCCTGTCTGAAGGAAACATACAATCTGCTGTGCCCACGCTGGAACTTGCGGCTCGACAACAAGGACTAAAGGCACATATGCTGCTGAGGGAACATCCGCTTCCATGGCGAGAACCTGCGGCTCAGCCAGAGCGTGACATTCCCCGGCAAGCTTGCTGGAGCCAAACTTGTCGGGAGCGTCTGCTTCAACGGAACAAACCCTAGGGCTTGCCGGAGCAGACTGCTCGTCAGCACCTTTGGTGTTGATCTTGGGGACCTTCTTGGCAGCGGCTTCGGGAAGCTCTGCCGGAAAATAGTCACCAGAAATCAACATCCTCTTCTTGCTCTGTCCAGTTGATGGTGTTACAGACGATTGAGTCTGTTTGAGCACAAAGATCCTTGGTTCCACAGGTAACCTAAGTGCAGCGCACTTCGACAGGCCATCGGCAATATCGTTTTGGGCTCTTGGAACATGTTCCATCTGTAGGCCGTCAAAGTGCTCCTCTAACTTTCTCACTTCATTAACGTAAGCTTCCATCAACGGACTCTGATAATTCTTGTTTACTTGGCGGACGACAAGCTGCGAGTCACCCCTGACAATGAGCTTCTTGATCCCAAGGTCTGCTGCGATCCTGAGACCGGCAAGCAATCCTTCATACTCTGCGGTATTGTTTGTTGCTTGCTCCTTGGGAAAGTGCATCTGGACTACGTACTTGAGGTGCTCTCCGGTGGGTGCGACAAGTAGCACGCCAAGACCGGCGCCTTTGCAGCGAGAAGGCACCATCAAAGTACATCAGCCAATCTTTGCTTGCTTCCTTGACGGGGATGCTTGTTTCTGGAATTTCTTCATCCGTGTCGGCGTCCACTCGCTATGAATTCTGCCAATGCTCGCTTTGGATAGTTGAAGTGCTTTCAAACCTGAGGCCAAAGCTTGACAGTCCCAGTGCCCACTCGACAATCCTACCTGTTGCTTCTGGATTCTGCAGTATCCTCTTCAGCAGAAAACGAGTGACAACCGTGATCTCATGTGCTTGGAAGTAATGGCGCAGCTTTCTCGAGGCCATGAGAAGGCCGAAAAGCAATTTCTGCACACCAGAGTACCTCGACCTAGCCCCGTGCAGAAGGGAACTAACAAAGTAAACTGGGCACTGCACCATTTTCTTTTGCATCTCCTCACGTGCCTGCGCAGATCCACCCTTGTCGGGACCAGAGCTTGTCGGCGAAGCCCCCTGCTTGTCGCTAGATACATCTCCTGTGGTTGTTGGCTCATCATCTGCCTCTCTCTCCGCTACTAACGCAACACTAACCACTTGATTGGTTGCCGCTATATACAGCAACAACTTCTCTTGTGGCTTTGGTGCGACAAGTGTTGGAGTGGAGGACAGGTATCTCTTTAAGTCCTGCAGCGCAGCCTCCGCTTCCGGAGTCCATTTCATGGGACCTGCCTTTTTCAATATTTTGAAAAACGGCAGGGCGCGCTCAGCAAACCTAGAGATAAACCTGCTGAGAGCAGCCACGCAACTGGCAAGTCTTCGTACATCCTTGAAGCGCTTTGGTGCTTCAGTCTGCTCAATGGCCTTGATCTTGTCGGGATTGGCTTCAATTCCCAGCTGAGACACGAAGAACCCGAGAAGTTTGCCGGAGGGGACTCCAAACACACACTTCTCGGGGTTAAGCTTGAGGTTGATCTTGTGCAGATTTGCAAAGGTTTCGTCTAAATCTTGAACCAGAGTTGCCTTGTCCCTGCTCTTGACCACTATGTCATCCATGTAGGCTTCCACATTTCTGTGTATTTGTGGCTCAAAAGCGTCATGGACTACTCTTGCAAATGTTGAACCAGCATTCTTTAATCCGAAAGGCATCCGTATGAAACAGTATGTGCCACATGGAGTGATGAATGCGGTCTTCTCCTCATCGTCTTCTGCCATGCAGATCTGATGGTATCCTGAATATGTGTCAAGAAATGAAAGCAAATCACATCCGGCCGTGGAGTCAACAATCTAGTCAATGCGCGGCAAGGGAAATGGATCTTTGGGAAAAGCTTTATTAACATCGGTAAAGTCGATACAAAGCCTCCATTTCCCGTTTGCCTTGCGCATGACTACAGGATTGGCTAGCCATGTAGGATGGAGCACTCCTCTGACAAGGCCTGCTGCTTCCAACTTCTTGATTTCTTCTGCGATGAATTCTTGGTGCTCCACTGCTTGTTTCCTGACCTTCTGCTTGACGGGCTGCGCATGAGGACAGACGGCAAGATGGTGCTCGATTACTTTCCTGGGAACACCGGGGATGTCAGACGGTTGCCACGCAAACACGTCGACGTTCGCCCGTAGGAAAGCAACAAGCGCGCTTTCCTATTTAGGGTCGAGAGTGGCACTGATGGTGAAGGTACCACCAGTGCCGTCCTCCTTGGCGGACACCTTCTTGGTCTCTGGCGGAGCTGCCATTGTCTTCTTACACTTGCCGGTGGAGCTCGATGGTGCGTCCTCGACGGTAGCGCAGCACGCCGAGGAGGTGCGCTTGCCGGAGTGGGCATCAGAACTCTTGCCGGACTTGGTCTTCTTCTTCCCCCCGGGAGCTTCAGCGGCAAGTGACTTGCGATCTGTTGCGGCTGCTGCTTCCCGGTAGATCTTGTCAGCGCAGATAAGAGCATCCTTCTTGTCGCCAGGGACAGAGATGACACTTATCGGGCCTGGCATCTTCAGTACGTTGTATGCATAGTGAGAGGCTGCCATGAATTTGGTGAGAGCTCGACGGCCGAGTATCCCATTGTAAGGCAATGGAAAGTCAGCAACGTCAAAAGTGACCCTCTCAGTCCTGAAGTTCAACTCGCTGCCAAATGTCACCGGAACGTGATCTTTCCCTTCGGCTTGCTCCTTCCCGGATTGATTCCTTGGAATGTGCCGGTCTCTTCGAGCTCGCTGTCAGGGATCTGGAGTTTCTTGAGTACCGCGGAGGAGATCAGGTTCAAGCCGGCCCCACCGTCAACTAGTATCTTAGTGACCTTGAGGTTGCGGATAGTTGGTGAAACCAACATCGGCAAACACCCGACCGCAGTTATGCGATCAGGGTGGTCCTCAATATCAAAGATGATAGGCGCGCTGGACCATTTCAGAGGTTTGCGTGACTCGACGGGTGGTTCTGCCGCATTGACTTCCCGCACCCACTGCTTGAGCTGGCGGTGTGAAGTATGCGGAGAAGCACCGCCGTCAACACACAGGACCTCTGTGGCTTTCTGGAACTCTTGCTCATCGGCCTCGTCATCATCCATATCTTCATCGTCGTCGTCATCTTCATCCTTGACGCGGCCACGGGGAGGTCTGTCTCCTTGCCGCTGCTTGGCCTTGCCGCGGCGTCCACCTCGGCCGGGACGTTTCTTGCCGGATCCTCCAGTACCTTCTTGGGCCTTCTCCTTGTCGCGTCGCTCGTACTCAGCCTTTTGCTGCTCGACAAACTGCTCGACTTTCTTGCAGCTCTGGAGATCATGGCCCTTGGTGCGGTGGATCTTGCAGTACTTCTTGTTGGTGCCGCCCTGCTTGTCGGTGGCCGCCACAGCCTCCTCGCCGGAGCTACCATCTTTGGCTTTCTTGGCGCCACCTTCGTTGCCGGACTGCTCGACAACTAGCACGTCTTTGCCTTTCTTCCTCCTGTTGTTCCGCCGCCGGTTTTTCTTTGCCGGGGCAGCATCCTCGCTATCAGATCCTCCTGCTTCTGTATTCTCTCCGGGGAGTTTCCTCCCTTCCTCAGCACGCGCACACTTGTGGGCCAGGGCATACAGCTCACTGACGTCTCTGATCTTGCACATCGCCATCTCCTCCCGCATCCTGCGGTTTCGCACGTTCTGATGGAACGCGCTGATTATCGCGGCAGGGTGAACATCTGGGATGTTGTGCTGTACACGGCTGAATCTCTGAATGTACTTGCGCAGGGACTCTCCTTCCTTCTGGGCGAGCAGATGAAGGTCGCTCTCTTGGCCATGAGGCTTGTGGCCGCCTGTAAAGGCGCCAACAAACTGATGGCATAGGTCTGCCCAGGAGGATATGGAGTTGTCCGGCAAGTGCATGAGCCAGGATCTGACATTGGGCTTGAGCACTAGCGGGAAGTAGTTGGCAAGGATCTTGTCGTCCCGTCCCCCGGCAGCTTGCACCGCGATGGTGTAGATGCCGGCGAACTCCGACGGATGCGACTTGCCGTCGTATTTCTCTCGCACGCGTCGGCTTGAAATTCTTCGTCTTTGAGCTCATGGACTTGCCGCAACTCACGAGTGAACGCAGGGCAACCTACCGCGTACGGCAAGTCGCCTGGTTCCCCTGGCGCATGCATGTCGACAGAGGGCCCAGCGCGCTGGTCCGATTGACGTCGCGCTTCTCTTCGGCGCTCGATGCGAGTACGAGCATCTTCTTGCTGTCGTTCGTGGAGAACTTGGCACTGATCGCGACGGGCTCGTGGATCTGATGACGCAGTGGAGTCGCTGTCGAGGTGGATCCGGCGAGTCGGCGATCTTGGCCTTCGGGGCGGAGAGTGCACGGTGGTTGCACCTCCACCGGTTTTGTCGCCATCGGCTCGCGCCTGGCAGTCTTGCCGCAGCTGCGACGTGCTCGGCTGCCGTGGAGTGTCGCCGTTGGCGAAGCCGATGAGACTCTGAATGGTGGCCCTCCATTCGTCGATCTTGTCCGCCGTTGGAGGGTAATCCAGGAGCAATTGAGCTCGTGCCACAGCTTCTACTGGAGTGGTGGGTGGCAGTGGCGAACGGTGCGAGGAGCGGGATATGCTCGGACTCCCAACTGGGTTGGAAGGAGCAGTATCCCGTCCAGGCGACCGTGTCTTGCTCGTGCCAGCATGTTGGCGTGCATGCTGGTCTTGAGCACCCTGAGATCCACCAGCTCGATCTTGGTCCAACGAACGTATGGTACCGCGAGTACCATGACGCTGTTGGTCCCGCGCCTCCTGAGATGGGCGCGGTACATGTACGGACGCTGAGGTTTGTGCGTCCTTGTCCTTGGACCTGGCAGCACCATGAGCTCCCTCGTCGACGCCCGTTCTTCCGCCGGCGTCAACCCCACCACCCGTTTGCTCCGGTAGTGGTGGGATCGACGTGGACGGAACAGCCGCCTGCGAAGCCTTCTTCTTCGGCGGCATGTCGATGAAGAAGATGAAGATCTAGCTCGCGTGAACGCCGGATCAGGTTCACACAACCTCGACGCCCCCTACCTGGCGCGCCAAAGATGTCGGGGAGAAACGGACCCACGAACACCTATGGGGACGGCGGACCGGGCCCCTTTCGGTTGGGCGGGGGCGGAGATCGCACGAAGAGCGGATCGAGGCGGAGCACACGTGCGGTTTACCCAGCTTCGGAACTCTCCGGAGAGATAATACTCCTACTGCTGCATGTCTGAGTATATTGAATTCTTGCTCGGGAGCGCTGAATGCTACAGTACACACTAGCTGCTAACGAGACCAAGCGTGAGTGTTTTCTGGCTTCGAACCCCCCTCTACGTTGCGCATGGGCCTCCTTTTATATACTCAAGGGGTCACCGACAGGTGGCAACGCAGATGAGGGCAAAAATGGAAAAGGAGTTGTGGTTGGTACAACTACTTGTACAGTGTATCATACCTAACCCTGACGGCAGGGGGACAAAGGCATTAAATGCCGCTGCGTCGCCCAAACAAAGGCAAAAAGGACCGTCGGGCGCCACCGCCGCCACGATGGCAATCTTGTCGGCGCCGCTTGCCACCTCGCACCGCTGGCTGCACAGCCTCTTGCCACGCGCGCCTGGAACGGTCCCAGGACGACACGTTGGTGGATGTGCCGGAGCGTAGGTACAGAGTGGTAGCTTTCCGCGGCAAGTGCCTTGCCGCGGTCGTTGTCTTGTCGCGCCCGAAAGCTTGTCGCTCACCAGGCCTTGCCGGGACGCGTGGCGCGTCGCGGCAAATTCCTTGAGATGCCTTGGTTGGCCTTCCCGGCAAGCTCCTCTTGCCGGGGCCTTGTCTCCTCGGCTTGAACACTTTGTTCTTGAATGGCTCCAAAGGAACCATGGAGGACCTTGGCGGTCACCCGGCAAGCCTTGCCGCGGGGTGCTGCGACAGCCCGTGCAAAAGTTCGGGATACTAGGGTACCCCTACTCTAGTACACTGACAATAACCTAGTACAAATAATTTTGCAATAAAATCGTATTAGCTCTATAACCTAGTACAAATCATTTTACACTAGAGTTGAACTAGCTCTATAACATAGTACAAATAATTTTACACTAGAAATGAACTACCTCTATAAACTAGTGTAAATAATCTTACACTAGAATTGAACTAGCTCAATAAACTAGTACAAATACTTTTACACTAGGGTTGAACTAGCCCTATAACCTAGTACAAATAATTTTACCCTAGAATAGAACTAGCTCTATAACCTAGTACAAATAATTTTACACTAGAGTTGAACTAGCTCTATAACCTAGTACAAATAATTTTACACTAGAAATGAATTAGATCTATAACCTAGTACACATAATTTTACACTAGCATTGTACTAGGGCTATAACCTAGTAAAAATCATTTTACACTAGACTTGAACTAGCTCTATGACCTAGTACACACAATTTTAGACTATAGTTGAACTAGCTCTATAACCTAGTACAAATAATTTTAAACTAGCGTTGAACTAGCTCTATAACCTAGTACAAATAATTTCACACGAGAGTTGAACTAGCTCTATAACCTAGTACAATTAATTTTACACTAGAGTTGAACTAGCTCTATAACCTAGTACAAATCCATTTACACTATAGTTGAACAAGCTCTATAACCTAGTACAAATAATTTTACACTAGAGTTGAACTAGCTCTATAACCTAGTACAAATAATTTTACACTAGAAATGAACTAGCTCTGTTATCTAGTACAAATGATTTTAAACTAGAACTGAACTAGCTCTATAACCTAGTACAAATCATTTAACACTAGAGTTGAACTAGCTCTATGACCCAGTACACACAATTTTAGACTAGAGTTGAACTAGCTCTATAACCTAGTACAAATAATTTTAGACTAGAGTTGAAGTAGCTCTATAACCTAGTACAAATAATATTACACTAGAGTTGAACTAGCTTTATAACCTAGTACAAATCATTTTACACCATAACTGAACTAGCTCTATAACCTAGTATTAATAAATTTACACTAAAATTGTACTAGCTCTATAACCTAGTACAAATCATTTTAAACTAGAGTTGAACTAGCTCGATAACTTAGTACAAATAATTTTACACTAGAAATGAACTAGCCCTATAAACTAGTACAAATACTTTTACACTAGAGTTGAACCAGCCCTATAACCTAGTACAAATAATTTTACACTATAGTTGAACTAGCTCTATAACCTAGTACAAATAATTTTACACTAGAAATGAACTAGCTCTGTAAACTAGTACAAATAATTTTATACTAGAATTGAACTAGCTCTATAAACTAGTACAAATACTTTTACACTAGAGGTGAACTAGCTCTAAAACTTAGTACAAATAATTTGACACTTGAAATGAACTAGCTCTATAACCTGGCACACATAATTTTACACTAGCATTTAACTAGGGCTATAACCTAGTACAAATCATTTACACTATAGTTGAACTAGCTCTATAATCTAGTACAAATAATTTTACATTAGAATTGAACTAGCTCTATTACCTAGTACAAATAATTTTACACTAGAATTGAACTAGCTCTATAACCTAGTACAAATAATTTTACACTAGAACTGAACTAGCTCTATAACCTAGTACAAATCATTTTACACTAGAGTTGAACTAGCTCTATGACCTAGTACACACAATTTTAGATGAGAGTTGAATTAGTTTATAACCTAGTACATATAATTTTAAACTAAAGTTGAACTAGCTCCATAACTTAGTACACATGATTTTACATCAGCGTTGAACTAGGGCTATAAGCTAGTACAAATCATTTTACACTATACTTGAACTAACTTTATAACCTAGTACAAATAATTTAGCACTAAAATCGTAATAGCTCTATAACCTAGTACAAATAATTTTACACTACAGTTGAACTACCTCTATAACGTAGTACAAATAATTTTACACTAGAAATGAACTAGCTCTATAAACTAGTACAAATAATTTTACACTAGAATTGAACTAGCTCTATAAACTACTACAAATACTTTTACACTAGAGTTGAACTAGCCCTATAACCAAGTACAAATAATTTGACTCTTGAATTGAACTAGCTCTATAACCTGCTACACATAATTTTGCAATAGCATTGAACTAGGCTATAACCTAGTACAAATCATTTTACACTATAGTTGAACTAGCTCTATAACCTAGTACAAATAAATTTAAACAAGAGTTGGACTAGCTCTATAACCTAGTACAAATAATTTTACACTAGCATTGAACTAGGTCTATAAGCTAGTACAAGTCATTTTCCACTATAGTTGAACTAGCTCTATTATCTAGTACAAATAATTTTACACTAGAGTTGAACTAGCTCTATAACATAGTACAAATAATTTTACACTAGAACTGAACTAGCTCTATAACCTAGTACAAATCATTTTACACTAGAGTTGAACTAGCTCTATGACCTAGTACACACAATTTTAGACTAGAGTTGAACTAGTTTATAACCTAGTACATATAATTTTAAACAAAAGTTGAACTAGCTCCATAACTTAGTACACATAATTTTACATTAGCGTTGAACTAGGGCTATAAGCTAGTACAAATCATTTTACAATATACTTGAACTAACTCTATAACCTAGTACAAATAATTTTGCACTAAAATCGTAATAGCTCTATAACCTAGTACAACTCATTTTACACTAGAGTGTAACTAGCTCTATAACGTAGTACAAATAATTTTACACTAGAAATGAACTAGCTCTATAAACTAGTATAAATAATTTTACACTAGAATTGAACTAGCTCTATAAACTAGTACAAAAATACTTTTACACTAGGTTTGAACTAGCCCTATAACCTAGTACAAATAATTTGATACTTGAAATGAACTAGCTCTATAACCTGGTACACATAATTTTACACTAGCATTGAACTTGGGCTATATCCTAGTACAAATCATTTTACACTATAGTTGAACTACCTCTGTAACCTAGTACAAATAAATTTAAACAAGAGTTGAACTAGCTCTATAACCTAGTAAAATAATTTTACACTAGCATTGAACTAGGTCTATAACCTAGTACAAGTCATTTTCCACTATAGTTGAACTGGCTCTATTATCTAGTACAAATAATTTTACACTAGAATTGAACTAGCTCTATAACCTAGTACAAATCATTTTACACTAGGGTTGAACTAGCTCTATGACCTAGTACACACAATTTTAGACTAGGGTTGAACTACCTCTATACCTGGTACAAATAATTTTAAACTAGAGTTGAAGTAGCTCTATAACCTAGTACAAATAATTTTACACTAGAGTTGAACTAACTCTATAACATAGTACAAATCATTTTACACCCTAACTGAACTAGCTCTATAACCTAGTATTAATAATTTTACACTAAAATTGTACTAGCTCTATAACCTAGTACAAATCATTTTAAACTAGACTTGAACTAGCTCGATAACTTAGTACAAATAATTTTACACTAGAAATGACCTAGCTCTATAAACTAGTACAAATAATTTTACACTAGAATAGAACTAGCTCTATAAACTAGTACAAATACTTTTACACTAGAGTTGAACCAGCCCTATAACCTAGTACAAATAATTTTACACTATAGTTGAACTAGCTCTATAACCTAGTACAAATAATTTTACACTAGAAATGAACTAGCTCTATAAACTAGTACAAATAATTTTACACTAGAATTGAACTAGCTCTATAAACTAGTACAAATACTTTTACACTAGAGTTGAACTAGCCGTAAAACCTAGTACAAATAATTTGACACATTGTTGTGGGAAACGAGCACCTCTGGGGCAGGGCCCCTTCTCGGTCCGGCAGGGAGCGGAGGACGCACGAAGAGCAGATCAAGGCGAAGCACGCGAGGGATTTTACCCAGCTTCGGAGCTCTCCGGAGAGATAAAACTCCTACTGCTGCTTTGTGTTTGTATTGTGTTATTGCTCGAGAGCGTGAGCGTTCTGTAGTTTCGAATGAGTCGAACCCTCTCTACGTTGCGCATGGGCCTCCTTTTATAGGCTAAAGGGGTCACCGACAGGTGGCAACGCAGACAGGGGTACAAATGTAAAAACAGGGGTTGGTACAACTGCCTCTACAGTGCACCCTACCTAACTCTGACGGCAGGGGACAAGAGCATTTAATGCCTGTCCGGTCACCCAAACAGTGCAGAAAATGACCGTTAGGGGCGCCACCGCTTGCCCCGATGGCCTTCTCGTCATCTCCACTTGCCACCTCGCACCGCTTGGCTGCCTGACTTCCCGCCACGCGCGCCGAACGGTCTGCGGCGACACGCCGACGGATGCGCCTGGAGCATGGGCGCCGAGTGGTGGCCGCCATGTGACAAGCGCCTTGCCGTGGTCGTTGTCTTGTCGCACCCGAAAGCTTGTCGCTCGTCGGGTCTTGCCGGGACGCGCGGCGCGTCGCGGCAAGTTTCTTGAAAATGCCTTGGTTGGCCTTCCCGGCAAGCTCCTCTTGCCGGGGCGTTGTCCTTCCCGGCAAGCTCCTCTTACCGGAGTCTTGTCTTCTCAGTTAAAACACTTTGTTCTTGAATGGCATCAATAGGAGCTATGGATGATCTTGGCGGACGTCCGGCAAGCCATGCCGCGGAGCGCTGCGACTGCACGTGCACAACTTCGGGATACTAAGGTACCCCTACTTTAGTACACCGACAGTAGCCCCCGGGCCTGGGCCACACACGGTGCCGAGCGCTGTTGGGCCAGGCCCAAAACAGGGCACGGGCATGCGCGGCCTGAGTCCACACTAAATCTAACTTCGTATCCACCGCGCCCTCCCGTAACGGCACGCGTCGAACGCGGCGTCGTGGGTGATTCTTTAATCGAAAAAGGCGTAACATTCGCCTCTCCTCTTTATAAGCTGAGGAAACAGGGGCCGTTCCCCCACCTTCGCCACTTGCGGTTCCTTCCTCAGAAATCTCCGCCGCTCCCCTCCGCTTCCCAAGCCGAAAGAGAGCAGTGCTCCGCCGCCCGTCGCCGCCGTCGCCGCCAACGCCTCCGCTCTCCCCCACCGCCTCCGCCATGGCTCCGAATACCGGGAAGGGTGCGAAGTCAGCCGAAGCGCTGCGGCTTGAGGCGCTGCGCATGGAGCGAGCACTTTTCCCACCAAGCTCTCCGCGAAGGAGCTGCGGGAGTGGTTCTATCTTTTCTGGTCGACGGAGACGCGGGCGCATCCGCGCACGCAGGTACTCTCTGCCGAAGCTTCTACTTCGAAGCGGTGTCCAAAAGGATACTACTTCTTCCCATTGTTCTTCTATTGCGGGCTCTGCCCGCCCTTTTCCGATTTCTTCTGTGACATCATGAACACATACGGGCTCCATCTCCTTGATTTCACCCCCAACGCCGTTCTGACCATGGCGGTTTTCGCGCATCTTTGCGAGAACTTCGTCGGAATCCACCCAAACGTAGCCCCTTTCCGCCACTATTTCATGTCCCGGGTCGAGAAAGGAGAGCCCTTGTCTGGCGGGATCGCCTGGATCTCGAGGGCCAGCAAGAAGGAGGTCTATCTGGAGGGGGAGCTCCGCAGCAAATGGGATGAGTGGAGGGCTGAAGGGTGTTGGATTGTTGATGCAGATCCGCAGCCATTCACCAACTTGCGCCAAGCCCGAGTAGTGCGCGGCGGCGACTGGAGTGCCCTGGCGGCGGACGATACTAAGCTGCTCAGGCTTGCCGGGCTCACTGTAGGGGCTGTTGGCGCGGACTTTCTTCGCCGCCGCATCGCCCCTCTGCAGGAGAGGGGGAGGCCCGCCTGGCTATTCGGGGGCCCGACGGATATCATGAGGCTGCGCCCAGGCCTCAATTTTAATTTCACTGTCTTGGAGTTGGACGGGACGCTCAAGGAGCTGTTCAAGCACGACCCCAACCATCCGGTGTGGTTCAGGCTGCCGCAGGGCGTCGTCCCATTGTGCAACAACTCCCAGCTCGATCGCATCTGCGCAATGATGCCGGAGTGCGACTGGCATGGGATTATCCCAACTTGGCAGGAGCCCTCCGATGACGTCGTGCGACAATTCTTTGACGGCTTGGTGGAGGTAGCGGTCTGTGCCGACGAGCAGAGGCTCCTCACCCGCGACACCACTGATGATGAGATGCGGAACATCGCCACCAGGGCGGAGGAGGCGGTGGGAGCCGCCGCAGTGGGCGAGTTTGGTTTTACGCTGGAGGAGGCAGAGGAGGCCGAGGCGGCAAGCCTTGCCGACCGAGAGGACCTTGTCGGGGAGGTCATTGGCGAGGGAGAACCCGAAGCCGAAGCGAGCGAGCCCGCCGAGGGCGTAAGCGGCCAGCCGTCTTCGAGCAGCTTGCCGCAGGCGGAGCTCCCAGCGCAGCCCCCAGCTCAACCAAGAAGGCGCCTCCACAGGACCGGAGACACAACAGGGCGGCAGACGGGCCAACAGCCGCCGCGCCGCGGGACACGCTCCACCGCAACAAGCACCGTTGCCGCGGGAGCATCTCATGCCGTACCGGCAACCGAAGCGGTGTCTTCTCGGGCCACCACTTCCGATCCTGCTGCAGCTCCCGCCAAGCGTCCAAGGGAGCCTACTCCTCCGCCTTGTCGCGTAGAAAGGGTGCCGGACTTCGACCTTTCCGCGCTCAGCTCCGACGAGGAGGAAGAAGAGGAGGAGGAGTAAGACTTTCTCTTTGTTGTACTTATGCTTCTTCGTTTCTTGCTGTTTCTTGTTTTGTATCTGATCTGCTTCCCTCTGAACCTCGTTCCTTTTCAGGACTCTGGCCGAGAGAGCGGCGAAGAGGGCCAAGGTCCCCGTGGTCGTCATCGAGGACGATCCTGCTATGACAGTAGAGGACGCGTCCGAGACCACCTTGTCGGACCCGGCAACCTCTCCCCGAAGCAGCCCCCAGCGCATCCCCCAGCGTAAGTATTTGCTCACTTCCTGTTGTGGGGCACGCATGGGTGCTCTTTCCTTGCTGATATCTTGATTGTTGGTTTGCTTGTGTAGGAGCAGAACAGGCCCATCAGGATGTTGGAAATATGCCCTAGAGGCAATAATAAAAGTATTATTATATTTCAATGTTCATGATAATTGTCTTTTGTTCATGCTATAACTGTGTTATCCGGAAATCGTAATACACGTGTGAACACTTAGACTCCAAAATGTCCCTAGTGAGCCTCTAGTTGACTAGCCCGTTGTGATCAATAGATGGTCATGGTTTCCTGACTATGGACATTGGATGTCGTTGATAACGGGATCACATCATTAGGAGAATGATGTGATGGACAAGACCAATCATAAGCATAGCATAAAAGATCATATAGTTCGCTTGCTAGAAGCTTTGCCAATGTCAAGTATCTCTTCCTTCGACCATGAGATCGTGTAACTCCGGTTACCGTAGGAGTGCCTTGGGTGTATCAAACGTCACAACGAATCGGGTGACTATAAAGGTGCATTACGGTATCTCCGAAAGTATCTTGGGTTGACACGGATCGAGGCGGGATTTGTCACTCCGTATGACGGAGAGGTATCTCTGGGCCCACTCGGTAATGCATCATCATAATGAGCTCAATGTGACCAACGTGTTGGTCACGGGATCATGCATTACGGATGCGAGTAAAGTGACTTGCGTAACGAGACCGAACAAGGTATTGGGATACCGACGATCAAGTCTCGGGCAAGTAACGCATCGATTGACAAAGGAATTGCATATGTGGTTTGATAGAATCCTCGACATCGTGGTTCAACCAATGAAATCATCGAGGAGCATGTGGGAGCCAACATGGGTATCCAGATCCCGCTGTTGGTTATTGCCCGAGAGTCGTCTCGGTCATGTCTGCGTGTCTCCCGAACCCGTAGGGTCTACACACTTAAGGTTCGGTGGCGCTAGGGTTAGTAGGAAGACTAGTATGTGAATACCGAATGTTTTTGAGTCCGGATGAGATCCCGGACGTCACAAGGAGTTCGGAAGGGTCCGGAGGTAAAGAATAATATATAGGAAGTGGTGTTTCGCCATCGGGAAAGTTTGGGGTTTCGGTAAAAGCTGGGACCACCGGAAGGGTCCGAGGTCCACCGGTGGGGCCACCTATCCGGAGGGCCCCATGGGCTGAGGGGGAAGGAACCAGCCCACAAGGGGCTGGTGCGCCCCTAGGCCCACCCCTGCGCCTAGGGTTGAAACCCTAGGGGTGGGGCGCCCCCACCGGCTTGGGGCACTCCACCCCTTGGCCGCCGCCCCCGGAGATTGGATCTCCAGGCCGCCACCAGGGGCCTATATAAAGGGGGAGGGAGGGGGCTGCTGTACCAACTCCCAAGGCGCAGCCCTCCCTCCCAACACATCTCCTCCTCCGTAAGAGCTCGGCGAAGCCTCTGCCGAGATGCTTCTTCTCCACCATCACCACGCCGTCGTCTTTGCCGGTGGAGCTGTCTTCCTCAACCTCTCCTTCCCCTTGCTGGATCAAGAAGGAGGAGACGTCGCTCGTCCGTCACGTGTGTTGAACGCGGAGGTGCTGTCCGCTCAGCACTTGGCATCGGTGATCTGAATCACGCTCGAGTACGACTCCATCATCACCTTGCAAGCTTCCGCACGCGATCTACAAGTGGTATGTAGATGCAAACTCTCTCCCGTTACTCGTTGCTTAGATGAACTCATAGATGGATCTTGGTGAAACCGTAGGAAAATTTTAATTTTCTGCAACGTTCCCCAACGGTGGCATCATGAGCTAGGTCTATGCGTAGTTCTCTAATGCACGAGTAGAACACAATTTGTTGTGGGCGTTGATCTTGTCATCTTACTTGCCTCTACTAGTCTTTTCTTGCTCAACGGTATTGTGGGATGAAGCGGCCGGACCAACCTTACACGTTACGCTTACGTGAGACCGGTTCCACCGATTGACATGCACTAGTTGCATAAGGTGGCTGGCGGGTGTCTGTCTCTCCCACTTTAGTTGGAGCGGATTCGATGAACAGGGCCCTTATGAAGGGTAAATAGAAGTTGACAAAATCACGTTGTGGTGATTCGAGGTAAGAAAACGTTCTTGCTAGAACCCAATCGCAGCCACGTAAAGATGCAACAACAACTAGAGGACGCCTAACTTGTTTTTGCAGCGATTGATCATGTGATGTGATATGGCGAAGTTGTGATGAATGATGAATTGTGATGTATGAGATCATGTTCTTGTAATAGGATTCACGACTTGCATGTCGATGAGTATGACAACCGCAGGAGCCATAGGAGTTGTCTTTATTTTTGTATGACCTGCGTGTCATTGAAGAACGCCATGTAAACTACTTTACTTCATTACTAAACGCGTTAGTCATAGAAGTAGAAGTAGTCGTTGGCATGACAACTTCATGAAGACACGATGATGGAGATCATGATGATGGAGATCATGGTGTCAAGCCGGTGACAAGATGATCATGGAGCCCAAGATGGAGATCAATGGAGCTTGATGATATTGGCCATATCATGTCACAACTATATAATTGCATGTGATGTTTATTATGTTTATGCATCTTGTTTACTTAGGACGACGGTAGTAAATAAGATGATCCTTACAAAATTTCAAGAAGTGTTCTCCCTAACGTGCACCGTTGCTACAGTTCGTCGCTTCTAAGCACCACGTGATGATCGGGTGTGATGGATCCTTACGCTCACATACAACGGGTGTAAGACAGTTTTACACAGCGAAAACACTTAGGGTTAACTTGACGAGCCTAGCATGTGCGGACATGGCCTCGAACACGGAGACCGAAAGGTCGAACACGAGTCGTATGGAAGATACGATCAACATGAAGATGTTCACCGACGATGACTAGTCCGTCTCACGTGATGATCGGACACGGGCTAGTCGACTCGGATCGTGTAACACTTAGATGACTAGAGGATGTCTAATCTAAGTGGGAGTTCATAATTTTGATTAGAACTTTATTATCATGAACTTAGTCTAAAACCTTTGCAAATATGTCTTGTAGATCAATGGCCAACGCTAATGTCAACATGAACTTCAACGCGTTCCTAGAGAAAACCAAGCTGAAAGATGATGGCAGAACTATACGGATCGGGTCCGAACCCGAGGATCATCCTCATAGCTGCCAAGAAACAATATGTCCTAGAAGCACCGTTAGGTGACCCACCTGTTCTCCCGGCCTTCGCAAGACGATTTGAACATCTGGCAGACTCGTTCGATGATTACTCCCTCGTTCAAAGGCGGCATGCTCTACAGCTTAGAACCGGGCTCCAAAAGCGTTTTGAGCATCACGGAGCATATGAGATGTTCAAGAGCTGAAACTAGTTTTCCAAGCTCATGCCCGGTCGAGAGATATGATGTCTCGACAAGTTCTACAGCTTGTAAGATGGAGGAAAACAGTTACGTCGGTGAGCACATCCTCGAAGATGTGCGGGTTGCACAACCGTATGACCCGGTGAACATAAACCTCCCAGATGAGGCGGTCATTGACAGAATCCTCCGATCGCCCCACCAAGCTACAAGAGCTTTGTGATGAACTACAACATGCGGGGATGGTAAAGACCATTCTGAAGTGTTCTCGATCTTTGAAGTCAGCAGAGGCTGAAATCAAAAAGGAACATCAAGTGTTGATGGTCAATAAGACCACTAAGTTCAAGAAGGGCAAGGGCAAGAAGAACTTCAAGAAGGATGGCAAAGATGTTGCGGCGCCCGTAAGTCTGCTGCGGGAAGAAGTCAAAGAATGGACCCAAGCCCGAGATCGAGTGCTTTTATTGCAAGGGAAGGGTCCTCGAAGCGGAACTGCCCCAAATACTTAGCGGATAAGAAGGCCGCAACACCAAAGGTATATTTGATATAAATGTAATTGATGTGTACCTTACCAGACCGTAGTAACTCCCCGGTATTTGATACCGTGTCATTGCTCATATTTGTAACTCACAGCAGGAGCTGCGGAATAAACGGAGATCTGGCGAAGGGACGAGGTGACGATCGCGCGTCGGGAATGGTTCCAGAGTCGATGTGATCGCCGTCGCACGCTGCCTCTACATTTACCTACGGATTAGTTTTGAACCTCAATAATTGTTATTTAGTGCCAAGTTTGAGCATGAACATTGTATCTGGATCTCGTTTAATATGAGATGGCTACTCATTTAAGTCCGAGAATAATGGTTGTTCGATTTATATGAGAGATATGTTTTATGGTCATGCTCGATGGTCAATGGTTTATTCTTAATGAATCTCGAGCGTAATATTACACATGTTCATAGTGTGGATGCCAAAAGATGTAAAGTTGATAACGATAGTCCCACATACTTGTGGCATCGCCGCCTTGGTCACATTGGTGTCAAACGCATGAAGAAGCTCCATCTTGATGGACTTTTAGAGTCTCTTGATTATGAATCGTTTGACACATGCGAACCATGCCTCTTAGGCAAATGACCAAGACTCCGTTCTCGGAACAATGGAGCGAGCAACCAACTTGTTGGAAATCATACATACCGATGTGTGCGGTCCAATGAGCGTTGAGGCTCATGGAGGATATCGTTATGTTCTCACTCTCAATGATGACTTGAGTAGATATGGGTATGTCTACTTAATGAAACACAAGTCTGAGACCTTTGAAAAGTTCAAGGAATTTCAGAATGAGGTGGAGAATCAACGTGACCGAAAGATAAAGTTCCTACGATCGATCGTGGAGGAGAATACTTAAGTCACGAATTTGGCTCACACTTAAAGAAATGTGGAATCGTTTCACAACTCACGCCTACCGAACACCTCAAATAAACGGTGTGTCCGAACGTCGTGAATCGCACTCTATTGGATGTGGTGCGGTCTATGATGTCTCTTACCGATTTACGCTTTCATTTTGGGGATACGCCTAGAGACAGCTACATTCACTTTAAATAGGGCACCGTCTAAATCCGTTGAGACGACACCGTATGAATTATGGTTTGGGAAGAAACCTAAGCTATCGTTTCGAAAGTTTGGGGATGCGATGCTTATGTCAAGAAACTTCAACCTGAAAAGCTCGAACCCAAGTCGGAAAATGCGATTCATAGGATACCCTAAGGAAACTGTCGGGTATACCTTCTACTTAAGATCCGAAGGCAAGATCTTTGTTGCTAAGAACGGATGCTTTACGGAGAAAGAGTTTCTCTCGAAAGAAGTAAGTGGGAGGAAAGTAGAACTCGATGAAGTACTACCTCTCGAACGGGAAAGTGGTGCGCGCAGAAACCGCTCTGTAATGCCCACACCAATCAAGAGGAAATCATTGATGATGATCAAGATACTTGGATCAAGTTACTCTTGAACTTCAAAGGTCCACAAGGACACGTTCCGCACTGAGTGGTACGGCAACCTGTCATGGAAATCATGTTGCTAGACAACAATGAACCTTGAACTATGAAGAAGCAATGGCGGGCCCAGATTCCAACAAATGGCTTGAGGCCATGAAACCGAGATAGAATCCATGTATGAAAACAAAGTATGGACTTTGACAGACTTGCCCGATGATCGGCGAGCGATAGAAAACAAATGGATTTTTAAGAAGAAGACGGACGCGGATGGTAATGTCACCATCTATAAAGCTCGACTTGTCGCTAAGGGTTATCGACAAGTTCAAGGGATTGACTACGACGAGACATTCTCTCCCGTAGCGAAGCTTAAGTCCGTCCAATCATGTTAGCAATTGCCGCATACTATGATTATGAGATATGGCAGATGGACGTCAAAACGGCATTCCTTAACGGACATCTTAAGGAAGAGCTGTATATGATGCAGCCGGAAGGTTTTGTCGATCCTCAGAATGCTAGCAAAGTATGCAAGCTCCAATGATCCATTTATGGGCTGGTGCAAGCATCTCGGAGTTGGAACATTCGCTTTGATGAGATGATCAAAGCGTTTAGTTTATGAGACTTATGGAGAAGCCTGCGTTTACAAGAAAGTGAGTGGGAGCTCAGAGCATTTCTCCTATTATATGTAGATGACATACTCTTGATGGGAAATGATACAAAACTTCTGGACTGCATTAAGGCCTACTTGAACAAGTGTTTTTCAATGAAGGACCTTGGAGAAGCTGCTTATATATTAGGCATCAAGATCTATAGGGATAGATCGAGAAGCCTCATAGGTCTTTCACAAAGCACATACCTTGATAAGATTTTGAAGAGGTTCAAAATGGATCAGTCCAAGAAAGGGTTCTTGCCTATGTTACAAGGTGTGAAATTGAGCTCAGCTCACCACCGACCACGGCAAAAGATAAAGAAGAGATGAGTGTCATCCCTATGCTTCAGCCATAGGATCTATTATGTATGCCATCTCTGTGTACTGCACCGATGTAAACCTGGCCGTAAGTTTGGTTGCAAGATACCAAAGTAATCCCGCAAGGAACACTGGACAGCGGTCAAGAATATCTGAAGTACCGAAAAGGACAAAGGACATGTTTCTCATTTATGGAGGAGACGAAGAGCTCGTCAGAAGGGTTACGCCGACGCTAGCTTCGACTCAGATCCGATGACTCTAAGTCACAAACCGGATACGTGTATATGTTGAATGGTGGAGCGAGAAGCTGTGCGCAACCGCAAGCGAGCGTCGTGGCGGGATCTACGTGTGAAGCGGAGTACATGGCAGCCTCGGAGGCAGCGCATGAAGCGATTTGGGTGAAGGAGTTCATCACCGACCTAGGAGTCATACCCAATGCGTCGGGCCGATCAAACTCTTCTGTGACAACACTGGAGCTATTGCCCTTGCCAAGGAGCCTGTGTTTCACAAGAAGACCAGCACATCAAGCGTCGTTTCAACTCCATCCGTGAAAATGTTCAAGATGGAGACATAGAGATTTGCAAAGTGCGCACGGATCCGAATGTCGCAGATCCGCTGACTAAACCTCTCTCACGTGCAAAACATGATCAACACCGAACTCTATGGGTGTTCGATTCATCACAATGTAACTAGATTAGTGACTCTAGTGCAAGTGGGAGACTGTTGGAAATATGCCCTAGAGGCAATAATAAAAGTATTATTATATTTCAATGTTCATGATAATTGTCTTTTGTTCATGCTATAACCGTGTTATCCGGAAATCGTAATACACGTGTGAACACTTAGACCCCAAAATGTCCCTAGTGAGCCTCTAGTTGACTAGCCCGCAGATCAATAGATGGTCATGGTTTCGACTATGGACATTGGATGTCGTTGATAACGGATCACATCATTAGGAGAATGATGTGATGGACAAGACCCAATCATAAGCATAGCATAAAAGATCGATAGTTCGTTTGCTAGAAGCTTTGCCAATGTCAAGTATCTCTTCCTTCGACCATGAGATCGTGTAACTCCCGGTTACCGTAGGAGTGCCTTGGGTGTATCAAACGTCCACAACGAATCGGGTGACTATAAAGGTGCATTACAGGTATCTCCGAAAGTATCTGTTGGGTTGACACGGATCGAGATGGATTTGTCACTCCGTATGACGGAGAGGTATCTCTGGGCCCACTCGGTAATGCATCATCATAATGAGCTCAATGTGACCAAGGTGTTGGTCACGGATCATGCATTACTGATGCGAGTAAAGTGACTTGCCGTAACGAGACTGAACAAGGTATTGGGATACCGACGATCAAGTCTCGGGCAAGTAACGCATCGATTGACAAAGGAATTGCATGCAGGGTTTGATAGAATCCTCGACATCGTGGTTCAACCGATGAAATCATCGAGGAGCATGTGGGAGCCAACATGGGTATCCAGATCCGCTGTTGGTTATTGCCCGAGAGTCGCCTCGGTCATGTCTGCGTGTCTCCCGAACCCGTAGGGTCTACACACTTAAGGTTCGGTGACGCTAGGGTTAGTAGGAAGACTAGTATGTGAATACCGAATGTTGTTCGAGTCCGGATGAGATCCCGGACGTCACGAGGAGTTCCGGAAGGGTCCGGAGGTAAAGAATAATATATAGGAAGTGGTGTTTCGGCCATCGGGAAAGTTTCGGGGGTTTCCGGTAAAGTACCGGGACCACCGGAAGGGTCCCGGGGGTCCACCGGGTGGGGCCACCTATCCCGGAGGGCCCCATGGGCTGAGGGGGGAAGGGAACCAGCCCACAGGGGGCTGGTGCGCCCCCCTAGGCCCACCCCCTGCGCCTAGGGTTGAAACCCTAGGGGTGGGGGGGCGCCCCACCTGGCTTGGGGGGCACTCCACCCCCTTGGCCGCCGCCCGGAGATTGGATCTCCAGGGCCGCCACCTGGGGCCTATATAAAGGGGGAGGGAGGGCTGCTGTACCAACTCCCAAGGCGCAGCCCTCCCTCCCAACACATCTCCTCCTCCGAAGAGAGCTCGTGAAGCCCTGCCGAGTACTTCTTCTCCACCATCACCACGCCGTCGTCTTTGCGGTGGAGCTGTCTTCCTCAACCTCTCCTTCCCCTTGCTGGATCAAGAAGGAGGAGACGTCGCTCGTCCCGCACGTGTGTTGAACGCGGAGGTGCTGTCCGCTCAGCACTTGGCATCGGTGATCTGAATCACGCTCGAGTACGACTCCATCATCACCTTGCAAGCTTCCGCACGCGATCTACAAGTGGTATGTAGATGCAAACTCTCTCTCGTTACTCGTTGCTTAGATGAACTCATAGATGGATCTTGGTGAAACCGTAGGAAAAATTTTAATTTTCTGCAACGTTCCCCAACACAGGAACAACCAGAAGCCGCTCCTGAGGTGCTATCTGCTTCAACTACGCCGCCAAGGGGCGATTCCCCGACAAGGGAGCGCTCTCCGGCAAGGGAGAGGTCCCCGGCAAGGGGTAGTTCCCCGGCAAGGGACGAGACCAGCGAACCTTTGGTGGTGCAGTCCATGACCACAGACCCCAGCACAGGTAACCCTCCTTGTCGGAAATTTTCCCTTGGGTTCTTCTTCTTTTGATCTTCTTTTTGGATATTTGCTTGACTTTTTCTTCCTCTTCCTGCCTTCAGATCCCCCTTCCATAGATCCGATGGAGACCGAGGCCACCGGCGAGGAGGATGCACGCGGCAACACTGATGATGCCGCCGCCACCGAGGAAGAGGCCGGCACTGACGATCCCGCCGGTGAAGAGGCCGCCAAGGCTGCTGGGGCAGGAGCTGGCGAGGGGTCCGGCGATCGCACTGACGACCCCGAGGGCGCCGGAGCGCAAGGCGCTACACCGACCGCCGACCCCTCCGCCGCTGATGTAGCACCGGGCTCCGAAGAGCCCCAACCCGGCGCCTACTTGAAGGCCGGCGAGGGAGTCTTCATCAAGCTTCCCTGGGCGTCGAGCTCCAGGACGCCGGTTGAAGGAGAGGCATTTGACGGGGAAGTGCTCGCCTCTGCTGGGCTGACAGTGGTTGACGCGCCAAGCAGCAGCAGCAGTGAGTCTGAAGAGGAGCAGCTGCTCCGGAAGTTGGTGTCTCTCTACCGCGCCCGGCTGCTTAAGCCGAGTCCCGGAAGCGCTTGTCGGCAAAGCGGAGTTGACATAGAGAAGCATGCGGAGGAGCTCCAGAGCCGCAACCAAGAGGCCCTCCGGTCCATTGCGGAGGAGAGGGCGTAGCTTGTCGAGGCGCGGAAGGCCTTCCTCCTCGAGAAGGCAGAAGCTGAGGAGCAACAGAGTCATGCTGCTGAGGAGCTGTCCATCCGGGAACGTGTACTAACGCAGCGGAAAGTCAATCTGGACAGCTACAAGGAGGAGCTCGCCGCACGCGAGCAATCACTTGGCAGGGCACTCAAGGAAGCGAAGGACGCTGCCGCAGCTGTCGAGGCCGCCAAGAAGGAACTGGAGGTGAAGATGACGCAGTTGGAGGCTGATCTGAAAGGGAAGGATGAGGAGCTTGCCGTGCTCTAGCGCGAACGCGAGAAGGATGCCCTCGCTAATGGTGATCTGCAAGTCCAACTCGCCAATAAGGGCAAGTAACTGAACGCCGCCAAAGACTCAAATGCTGATCTGGAGCTGAAGCTGGCCACACTGACTGAGGCACTGGACGGCGCCAAGAGGCGAGAGGAGAATCTGAAGGGAGAGATCAAGGCCAATGAGGAGCTGCTAACGAGGGCCGCCGAGACTCAAAACACCTTCAGGGCTACGGTGGAGCTCTGGACAGAGGGCCTCGTCAACATTGCTGCAGTCATCGACGAGGAGGTGGCGCAACTAGACTTGGCGGGCTTCGGGTACTCCTCCGACGAGAACCTTCAGCCCAGCGCCAAGCTCACTCTATTCTTCAAGGGCGTGGCGACGGCTCTCCAGCAACTCTGGGAAAGGATCCCAAGGCAGCTGGCTGACGAGTCGCGCGCAATCTGCGCCAGAGTCCTGGAGAAGGTGTTGGTGAAGGTGCTCTTCCGCAATCCGGGCCTCAACCTCACCAACGTCCTCAAGAAGCTGCCGGCGGGTGCTAATCTTGAAGAACTCAAGGCCCTTGTCACACCCATTGTGGACAAGGTGAATGAAGTCACGAGTGTCGATGGCGACCGCGTAGACTAGGCCGCGTGTTTTTCTCCTTTTTCTTGCCGCTGTCAGATACGTCACAGGAACAATCTATTAGAGCGCGGCAAGTCATTTTTGTAAGATAACTTTATTCTGGGTAGTATTTGCTATGTTATTTCCTTTACTTGATTCCCTCCCTTGTATGTTTTTACCCTACGCTTTTAGGGAACTTGCCGGCGCAGGCACCCGTGCCGCGAGAGCTGAGTGCGGAACATCAGCAGCCTGCTGGCGGTGTCGCCTCCGGCAAGAAACCTTGTCGGAACTAGTCGCAGCACACTCACGTTGTTGAGCGGACTCGAAACAAAGTAAGGGCGCAACTAGCCACAAGTTGGTTCCTCCGCGCACAGGTTTTCCATACAAAGCACGGTCGTTCAAGGGAGATAACTTAAAAAATTTCAAAACTAGTTGTGCTCAAACTTTGCCAACTTAGCTTTTCTGTCGTCTGCGTCCCGGCAAGGCTATACTTCTTTGAAAGACTCCTGGTCCACACCATTATCTATGAACTTGTGGACGAAGGAACCTTCTTTTTGAGAAAAAGAAAGAAGAGAAAATAAAGATGTGGGGCCTTAAGGCTCGTTATTACTTACCAGGGGTAAGTGCTGCACAAAGTGTCAGATAATACATGCAAAAAAGAAAAAAGCATGAAATTTGACAAGATGTGCGGAGCATATGATCTTTATTTATGCACGGGATCTGCGCCCGGCTTTGTACAAAGGGTTACATGCAACAGCGGCAAGGCTTGTACAAAAGGTGGTTGCCGGAACAGTAGGTTCCGGCAACCGCGCCTCATGGGTAAAACTTACGAAGATGCTCTATGTTCCAGGAATTGCTCACCGGAAAGCCATCTTCGGTCTCAAGGCGGACAGCGCCAGGCCTAGTGACTCGTTTCACCCGATAAGGGCCTTCCCACTTCGGCGTCACCTTGTTGAAATTCTTGGCGGATTGAACGCGCCGAAGAACAAGGTCGCCTTCCTCGAGACTTCTGGCATTGACTTTGCGGCTATGGTAGCGGCACAAAGTTTGCTGGTATCGAGCAGCTCGTACAGCGGCCTGAAGACGATCTTCCTCAAGGAGCAGCGCGTCATCTTGCCGCAGCTGCTCTTGCTCAAGCTCATCATAAGCGAGCACTCGAGGTGATCCGTATACGAGTTCCGTTGGGAGAACTGCCTCTGCTCCATAGACAAGAGAAAAAGGTGTATGTCCAGTGGCTCGATTTGGTGTCGTCCTGATCGACCAAGGAACCACTGGCAGCTCCTCGATCCAGTTCCTTCCGCACTTGTGCAGCCTGTCAAAAGTTCTGGTCTTGAGCCCGCACAGCACTTCAGCGTTTGCCCTCTCCGCTTGACCATTGCTTCTCGGGTGAGCAACAGAAGCGAAGCAGATCTTGGCGCCAAGTTCTTGGACGTACTGCATGAAGGTGCGGCTCGTGAATTGTGTGCCATTGTCGGTGATGATCCTGTTAGGGACCCCGAAACGGCAAACAATCGACCTGAAGAACTTGACTGCTGACTGTGCCATCACCTTCCTCACTGCTTCCACTTCCGTCCACTTTGTGAACTTGTCGATTGCAACGTACAAGTACTCAAAGCCCCCAACAGCTCGGGGAAAAGGGCCGAGGATATCGAGCCCCCAGACCGAAAATGGTCAGGATAAAGGGATCGTCTAGAGAGCTTGAGCTGGTTGGTGTATCTGCTTTGAGTGGAACTAGCACGCTTCACACTTGGTTACTTGTGCAGTTGCATCCTGGAGGGCTGTCGGCCAAAAGAAACCTTGCCGGAAAGCTTTGCCGGCAAGTGCTCTTGCGCCAATGTGGTGGCCACATATGCCTCCGTGTATCTCCGCCAACAGCCTCTGTCCATCTTCCCGGGGAATGCACTTCAATTTCACTTCGTTGAATCTTCTGCTGTACAGTATGTCATCGACAAACTGGTACATACTTGATTGTCGGGCTACTCTCCCCGCTTCTTCTTGCTCTTCGGGAAGTTCTCCTGTTTGAAGGAAACGGACAATCTGCTGTGCCCATGCTGGAGCTTGTGGCTCGACAACAAGGACTAAAGGCACAAATGCTGCTACGGGAACATCTGCTTCTACGGCAAGGACCTGAGGCCCTGCCGGAGCTTGGTGTTCCCCGGCAAGCTTGCGGGAGCAAAACTTGTCGGGAGCGTCTGCTTCAACGGAACAAACCCTAGGGCTTGTTGGAGCAGACTGCCCCTCAGCACTTTTTGTGTTGATTTTGGGGATCTTCTTGGCGGCGGCTTCTGGGAGCTCTGCCGGAAAGTAGTCACCATAAACCAACTTCCTCTTCTTGTTCTGTCCAGTTAATGGTGTTACAGATGGTTGAGTCAGCTTGAGCACAAAAATTCCTGGTTCCACAGGTAACTTGAGTGCGGCGCACTTTGATAGGCTATCTGCAATGTCGTTCTGAGATCTCGGAACATGTTCCATCTGTAGGCCATCAAAGTCCTCTTCTAACTTTCTCACTTCATCAATGTAGGCTTCCATCAACGGACTCTGATAATCTTTGTTAACTTGGTGGACGACAAGCTGCGAGTCACCCCTAACAATAAGCTTCTTGATCCCAAGGTCTGCTGCGATCCTGAGTCCGGCAAGCAAACCTTCATACTCTGCAGTATTGTTTGTCGCTTGCTCCTTGGGAAAGTGCATCCGACCACGACTTGAGGTGCTCTCCGGTGGGTGCGACAAGTAGTACGCCAAGACCGGGCGCCTTCCAGCGAGAAGGCACCATCAAAATACATGATCCGATCTTTGCTTGCTTCCTTGACGGGATGCTCGTCTCGAATTTCTTCATCGGTGTTGGCGCCCATTCTGCTATGAATTCTGCCAATGCTCGGCTCTGGATAGTTGAGGTACTCTCAAACTTGAGGCCAAAGCTTGACAACTCCAGTGCCCACTCGACAATCCTGTCTGTTGCCTCTGGATTCTGCAGTATCCTTTTCAACGGAAAGCGAGTGACAACTGTGATCTCGTGTGCTTGAAAGTAATGGCGCGGCTTTCTCGAGGCCATGAGAAGGCCGAAAAGCAATTTCTTCACACCAGAGTACCTTGAGCTAGCACCCTGCAGAAGGGAACTGACAAAGTAAACTGGGCGCTGCACCTTTTTCTTCTGCTTCTCTTCTTGTGGCTGCATAGATCCATCCTTGTCGGGACCAGAGCTTGTCAGGGAAGCCCCCTGCTTGTCACTGGATGTGCTTGCCGCGGCTGCTGGCTCATCATCTGCCTCCCTCTCCGCTACCAATGCAGCACTAACCACTTGATTGGTTGCCGCTAGATATAGCAGCAACTTCTCTTGTGGCTTAGGTGCGACAAGTATTGGAGTGGAGGACAGATATCTCTTCAAGTCCTGCAGCGCAGCCTCCGCTTCCAGAGTCCATTTCATTGGGCCTGCCTTTTTCAAAATTTTGAAAAATGGCAGGGCGCGCTCAGCGGACTTGGAGATGAACCTGCTGAGAGCAGCCACGCAGCCGGCAAGGCTTCGTACATCCTTGACGCGCTTCGGTGCTTCGATCTGCTCAATGGCCTTAATCTTGTCGGGGTTGGCTTCAATCCCCCGCTGAGACACAAGGAACCCGAGAAGCTTGCCAGAGGGGACTCCAAATACGCACTTCTCGGGGTTGAGCTTGAGGTTGATCTTGTGCAGATTTGCAAAGGTTTCGTCCAAATCTTGAATCAGAGTTGCTTTGTCTTTGCTCTTGACCACTATGTCATCCATGTAAGCTTCTACATTTCTGTGCAACTGTGGCTCAAAAGCTTCGTGAACTACCCTTGCAAACGTTGATCCTGCATTCTTCAATCCAAAAGGCATCCGTACAAAACAGTACGTGCCACATGGAGTAATGAATGCAGTCTTCTCTTCATCCTCTTCTGCCATGAAGATCTGATGATATCCTGAGTATGCATCAAGAAATGAAAGCAAATCACATCCTGCCGTGGAGTCGACAATCTGGTCAATGCGCGGCAAGGGAAATGGATCTTTGGGACAAGCTTTATTAACATCAGTGAAGTCAATACAAAGCCTCCAATTTCCATTCGCCTTGCGCACGACTATAGGATTGGCCAACCACGTAGGATGGAGCACTCCTCTGACAAGGGCTGCTGCTTCCAACTTCTTGATCTCTTCTGCGATGAATTCTTGTCGCTCCACTGCTTGTTTCCTAACTCTCTGCTTGACGGCCGCGCGTGAGGACAGACGTCAAGGTGGTGCTCAATCACTTTCCTGTGAACACCGGGGATGTCAGACGGTTGCCATGCAAACACGTCGACATTCGCCCGCTGGAAAGCAACGAGCGCGCTTTCCTATTTCGGGTCAAGCGTGGCACTGATGGTGAAGGTACCACCAGTGCCGTCCTCCTTGGCGGCCACTTTCTTGGTCTCTGGTGAAGCTGTCTTTGCCTTCTTGCACTTGCCGGTGGTGCTCGATGGTGCGTCCTCGATAGTAGCGCAGCACTCCGAAGAGGTGCGCTTGCTGGAGTGGGCATCAGAGCTCTTGCCGGACTTGGTCTTCTTCTTTCCCCCGGGAGCTTCAGCGGCAAGTGTCTTGCGATCTGCGGCGGCTGCTGCTTCTCGGTAGATCTTGTCGGTACAGATAAGGGCATCTTTCTTGTCGCCAGGGACAGAGATGACACTTATCGGACCGGGCATCTTGAGCACGTTGTAGGCGTAGTGAGAAGCTGCCATGAACTTGGCGAGCGCTGGACGGCCGAGTATCCCATTGTAGGGCAATGGGAAATCAGCAACGTCAAAGGTGACTTTCTCTGTTCTGAAGTTCAGCTCGCTGCCAAATGTCACCGGCAACGTGATCTTCCCCTTCGGCTAGCTCCTTCCCGGATTGATTCCTTGGAATGTACCAGTTTCTTCAAGCTCGCTATCGAGGATCTGGAGTTTCTTGAGCATCGCTGAGGAGATCAGGTTCAAGCCGGCACCGCCGTCAACTAGCATATTTGTGAACTTGAGGTTGCGGATAGTTGGAGAAACCAACATCGGCAAACACCCGACCGCAGTTATGTGATCAGGGTGGTCCTCAACATCAAAGATGATAGGCGTGCTGGACCACTTTAGAGATTTGCGCGACTCAACTGATGGTTCTGCTGCATTAACTTCCCGCACCCACTGTTTGAGTTGGCGGTGCGAAGTATGCAGAGAAGCACCGCCGTCGACGCCCAAAACGTCTGTTGCTTTCTGAAACTCCTGCTCGTCGGCCTCATCCTCGTCCATCTCTTCATCTTCGTCTTCGTCTTCATCCTTGTCGCGGCCGCGGGGAGGCCTGTCTCCTTGCCGCTGTTTGGCCTTGCCCCAGCGCCCTCCCCGGCCGGGACGCTTCTTGCCGGATCCTCCACCACCTTCTTGGGCCTTCTCCTTGTCGCGTCGCTCGTATTCAGCTTTCTGCAGTTCAACAAGCTGCTCAACTTTCTTGCAGGTCTGGAGATCATGGCCCTTGGTGCGGTGGATCTTGCAGTACTGCTTGCCGGAGCCATCCTGCTTGTCGGCGGCCACCACGGCCTCGCCGGAATTACCAGATTTGGCCTTGTCTGCGCCACCTCCGTTGCCGGACTGCTCGACGACTAGCACATCTTTTGCTTTCCTCTTTCTGTTGTTCCGCCGCCGGTTTTTCCTTGCCGGGGCGGCATCCTCATTGTCAGACCCTTCTGCTCCTGCATTCTCTCCGGGGAGTTTCCTCCCTTCTTCAGCACGTGCACACTTGTCGGCCAGGGCATATAGCTCACTGACGTCTCTAATCTTGCACATCGCCATCTCCTCCCTCATCCTGCGGTTTCGCACGTTTTGATGGAACGCGCTGATGACCGTGGCAGGGTGGACGTCTGGGATGTTGCGCTGCACCTGGCTGAATCTCTGAATATACTTGCGCAGGGGTTCTCCTTCCTTCTGGGCGAGCAGATGAAGATCGCTCTCCTGGCCATGAGGCTTGTGGCCGCCTGTGAAGGCGCCGACAAACTGATGGCACAGATCCGCCCATGAGGAGATGGAGTCGTCCGCAAGTGCATGAGCCACGATCGACGTTGGCTTGAGCAGCAGCGGAAGTAGTTGGAGAGGATCTTTCGTCGCGCCCCCAGCCGCCGCACCGCGATGGTGTAGATGCCGAGAACTCGATGTATCCCGCCGCCGCTTTTCGGCACGTCGGCTTGAAGTTCTTGGTATTGGGCCATCGACTTGCCACAGCTCACGAGTGAACGGGGCATCCTATCGCAGACGGCGGTCGCTCGTTCCCCTAGCGCATGCATGTCGACAGTGGGCCCAGTGCGCTGGTCTGATTGACGTCGCGCTTCTCTTTGACACTCGATTCGAGTACGAGCGTCCTCTTGCTGTCGTTCTTGAAGAACTTGCCGCTGATCACGACGAACCCGCGGATCCGATGACGCTATGGAGTCAGTGTCGAGGTTGACCCGGCGAGTCGGTGACCTTGGCCTTCGGGGCGGGGAGTGCACAGTGGTTGCACCCCCACCGGTCTTGTCGACATCGGCCCGCGCCTGGGCATCTTGCCGCGGCTTCGAAGTGCTCAGTTGCCGGGGAGTGTCGCCGTTGGCGAAGCCGATGAGGCTCGATGGTGGCCTCCGATCGCCGATCTTGTTCGGCATCGAGGGTAATCTAGAAGCAGTTGAGCTCGGGCCAGCGCTTCTTCGGGAGTCCTGGGTGGCGGCGGCGAACGGCGCGAGGAACGAGATATGCTCGTACTTCTAACAATGTTAGAAGGAGCAGCGTCTCGCCCAGGCGACCGCGCCGCGCTCGTGCCAGCATGTTGACGTGCATGCTGATCTTGAGCGTCCCGAGACCCACCAGCTTGGCCTTGACCCAACGAAAGTATGGTACCGCGTGTACTATGACGTTGTCGGTCCCGCGCCTCCTGAGATGGGCGCGGCGCATGTACGGACGCCGAGGTCTGTGCGGCCTTGTCCTTGGACTTGGTAGCATCGTGAACTCCCTCGTCGGCGCCCGTTCCTCCGCCGGCGTCTACTGCACCACCCGTTTGCTCCTGTGGTGGTGGGATCGACGCGGATACCAACCACCTCCGAAGCCTTCTTCTTCGGTGGCATGTCGAAGATGATGATGAAGAAAACGAAGATCTGGCTCGCGTGAACGTCGGATCAGGTTCACGCACCCTCGACGCCCCTACCTGGCGCGCCAAAGATGTCGTGGGAAACGAGCACCTATGGGGCAGGGCCCCTTCTCGATCCGGCAGGGAGCGGAGGACGCACGAAGAGCACATCGAGGCGAAGCACGCGAGGGATTTTACCCAGCTTCGGAGCTCTCCGGAGAGATAAAACTCCTACTGCTGCTTTGTGTCTGTATTGTGTTCTTTCTGGAGAGCGTGAGCGTTCTGTAGTTTCGAATGATTCGAACCCTCTCTACGTTGCGCATGGGCCTCCTTTTATAGGCTAAAGGGGTCACCGACAGGTGGCAACGCAGACAGGGGTACAAATGTAGAAAGAGGGGTTGGTACAATCGCTTCTCAAAGGCACCCTACCTAACTCTGACGGCAGGGGACAAGAGCATTTAATGCCCGTTCGGTCGCCCAAACAGTGCAGAAAACGACCGTTAGGGGCGCCACCGCTTGCCACGATGGCCTTCTCGTCATTTCCACTTGCCACCTCGCACCGCTTGGCTGCACAGCTTCCCGCCACGTGCGCCTGGAACGGTCCTGCGGCGACACGTCGACGGATGCGCTGGAGCATGGGCGCAGAGTGGTTGCTTCGCTGCGGCAAGCGCCTTGCCGCGGTCGTTGTCTTGTCGCACCCGAAAGCTTATCGCTCGTCGGGTCTTGCCGGGACGCGCGGCGCGTCGCGGCAAGTTTCTTGAAAATGCCTTGGTTGGCCTTCCCGGCAAGCTCCTCTTGCCGGGGCCTTGTCCTTCCCGGCAAGCTCCTCTTGTCGGAGTCTTGTCTACTCAGTTAAAACACTTTGTTCTTGAATGGCATCAATAGGAGCTATGGAAGATCTTGGCGGACGTCCGGCAAGCCTTGCCGCGGAGCGCTGCGACTGCCCGTGCACAAGTTCGGGATACTAAGGTACCCCTACTTTAGTACACCGACACACTTGAAATAAACTAGCTCTATAACTTGGCACACATAATTTTACACTAGCATTGAACTAGGGCTATAACCTAGTACAAATCATTTTACACTATAGTTGAACTAGCTCTATAATCTAGTACAAATAATTTTACATTAGAATTGAACTAGCTCTATTACCTAGTACAAATCATTTTACACTAGAGTTGAACTAGCTATATAACGTAGTACAAATAATTTTACACTGGAACTGAACTAGCTCTATAACCTAGTACAAATCATTTTACACTAGAGTTGAACTAGCTCTATGACCTAGTACACACAATTTTAGACGAGAGTTGAACTAGTTTATAACCTAGTACATATAATTTTAAACTAAAGTTGAACTAGCTCCATAACTTAGTACACATGATTTTACATTGGCGTTGAACTAGGGCTATAAGCTAGTACAAATCATTTTACACTATACTTGAACTAACTCTATAACCTAGTACAAATAATTTTGCACTAAAATCGTAATAGCTCTATAACCTAGTACAAATAATTTTACACTACAGTTGAACTACCTCTATAACGTAGTACAAATAATTTTACACTAGAAATGAACTAGCTCTATAAACTAGTACAAATAATTTTACACTAGAATTGAACTAGCTCTATAAACTAGTACAAATACTTTTACACTAGAGTTGAACTAGCCATATAACCAAGTACAAATAATTTGACTCTTGAAATGAACTTGCTCTATAACCTGGTACACATAATTTTGCACTAGCATTGAACTAGGGCTATAACCTAGTACAAATTATTTTACACTATAGTTGAACTAGCTCTATAACCTAGTACAAATAAATTTAAACAAGAGTTGAACTAGCTCTATAACCTAGTACAAATAATATTACACTAGCATTGAACTAGGTCTATAACAAGTACAAGTCATTTCCACTATAGTTGAACTAGCTCTATTATCTAGTACAAATAATTTTACACTAGAGTTGAACTAGCTCTATAACCTAGTACAAATAATTTTACACTAGAACTGAACTAGCTCTATAACCTAGTACAAATCATTTTACACTAGAGTTGAACTAGCTCTATGACCTAGTACACACAATTTTAGACTAGAGTTGAACTAGTTTATAACCTAGTACATATAATTTTAAACAAAGTTGAACTAGCACCATAACTTAGTACACATAATTTTACATTAGCGTTGAACTAGGGCTATAAGCTAGTACAAATCATTTTACACTATACTTGAACTAACTCTATAACCTAGTACAAATAATTTTGCACTAAAATCGTAATAGCTCTATAACCTAGTACAAATCATTTTACACTAGAGTTGAACTAGCTATATAAAGTAGTACAAATAATTTTACACTAGAAATGAACTAGCTCTATAAACTAGTACAAATAATTTTACACTAGAATTGAACTAGCTCTATAAACTAGTACAAATAGTTTTACACTAGAGTTGAACTAGCCCTATAACCTAGTACAAATAATTTGACACTTGAAATGAACTAGCTCTATAACCTGGTACACATAATTTTACACTAGCATTGAACTAGGGCTATATCCTAGTACAAATCATTTTACACTATAGTTGAACTAGCTCTATAACCTAGTACAAATAAATTTAAACAAAAGTTGAACTAGCTCTATAACCTAGTACAAATAATATTACACTAGCATTGAACTAGGTCTATAACAAGTACAAGTCATTTTCCACTATAGTTGAACTAGCTCTATTATCTAGTACATATAATTTTACACTAGAGTTGAACTAGCTCTATAACCTAGTACAAATAATTTTACACTAGAACTGAACTAGCTCTATAACCTAGTACAAATCATTTTACACTAGAGTTGAACTAGCTCTATGACCTAGTACACACAATTTTAGACTAGAGTTGAACTAGTTTATAACCTAGTACATATAATTTTAAACAAAGTTGAACTAGCACCATAACTTAGTACACATAATTTTACATTAGCATTGAACTAGGGCTATAAGATAGTACAAATCATTTTACACTATACTTGAACTAACTCTATAACCTAGTACAAATAATTTTGCACTAAAATCGTAATAGCTCTATAACCTAGTACAAATCATTTTACACTAGAGTTGAACTAGCTCTATAACGTAGTACAAATAATTTTACACTAGAAATGAACTAGCTCTATAAACTAGTACAAATAATTTTACACTAGAATTGAACTAGCTCTATAAACTAGTACAAATACTTTTACACTAGAGTTGAACTAGCCCTATAACCTAGTACAAATAATTTGACACTTGAAATGAACTAGCTCTATAACCTGGTACACATAATTTTACACTAGCATTGAACTAGGGCTATAACCTAGTACAAATCATTTTACACTATAGTTGAACTAGCTCTATAACCTAGTACAAATAAATTTAAACTAGAGTTGAACTAGCTCTATAACCTAGTACAAATAATTTTACACTAGCATTGAACTAGGTCTATAACCTAGTACAAGTCATTTTCCACTATAGTTGAACTAGCTCTATTATCTAGTACAAATAATTTTACACTAGAATTGAACTAGCTCTATAACCTAGTACAAATCATTTTACACTAGAGTTGAACTAGCTCTATGACCTAGTACACACAATTTTAGACTAGAGTTGAACTACCTCTATAACCTGGTACAAATAATTTTAAACTAGAGTTGAACTAGCTCTATAACCTAGTACAAATAATTTTACACTAGAGTTGAACTAGCTCTATAACCTAGTACAAATAATTTTACACTAGAGTTGAACTATCTCTATAACCTAGTACAAATGATTTAACACCATAGCTGAACTAGCTCTATAACCTAGTACAAATAATTTTACACTAGAATATAACTAGCTCTATAAACTAGTACAAATATTTTCACACTAGAGTTGAACTAGCTCTATAACCTAGTACAAATAATTTTACACTATAAATGAATTAGATCTATGACCTAGTACACATAATTTTACACTAGCATTGTACTAGGGCTATAACCTAGTACAAATCATTTTACACTAGAGTTGAACTAGCTCTATGACCTAGCACACACAATTTTTGACTAGAGTTGAACTAGCTCTATAACCTAGTACACATAATTTTAAACTAGAGTTGAACTAGCTCTATAACCTAGTACAAATAATTTCACACTAAAGTTGAACTAGCTCTATAACCTAGTACAAATAATTTTATACTAGAGTTGAATTAGCTCTATAACCTAGTTCAAATCATTTTACACTATAGCTGAACAAGCTCTATTACCTAGTACAAAGAAATTTTACATTAGAATTGAACTAGCTCTTTTACCTATTACAAATAATTTTACACTAGAGTTGAACTAGCTCTATAACCTAGTACAAGTAATTTGCACTAGAAATGAACTAGCTCTATTATCTTGTACAAATAATTTTAAACTAGAAAACTGAACTAGCTCCATAACCTAGTACAAATAATTTTACACTAGAGTTGAACTAGATCTATGACATAGTACACACAATTTTAGACTAGAGTTGAACTAGCTCTATAACCTAGTACAAATAATTTTAAACTAGAGTTGAAGTAGCTCTATAACCTAGTACAAATAGTTTTACGCTAGAGTTGAACTAGCTCTATTACCTAGTACAAATCATTTTACAGCATAGTTGAACTAGCTCTATAACCTAATAGAAATAATTCTACATTAGATTTGAACTAGCTCTATTACCTAGTACAAATAATTTTACACTAGAAATGAACTAGCTCTATTATCTAGTGCAAATAATTTTAAACTAGAACTGAACAAGCTCTATAACCTAGTAAAAATCATTTTACACTAGAGTTGAACTAGCTCTATGACCTAGAACACACAATTTTAGACTAGAGATGAACTAGCTCTATAACCTAGTAAAAATAATTTTAAACTAGAGTTGAAGTAGCTCTATAACCTAGTACAAATAATTTTACACTAGAGTTGAACTAGCTCTATAACCTAGTACAAATCATTTTACACCATAATTGAACTAGCTCTATAACCTAGTATTAATAATTTTACACTAAACTTGTACTAGCTATATAACCTAGTACAAATCATTTTACACTAGTTTGAACTAGCTCGATAACTTAGTACAAATAATTTTACATTAGAAATGAACTAGCTCTATAAACTAGTACAAATAATTTTACACTAGAATTGAACTAGCTCTATAAACTAGTACAAATACTTTTACACTAGAGTTCAACTAGCCCTATAACCTAGTACAAATAATTTGACACTTGAAATGAACTAGCTCTATAACATGTTACACATAATTTTACACTAGCATTGAACTAGGGCTATAACCTAGTACAAATAATTTTACACTAGAGTTGATCTAGCCCTATAACCTAGTACAAATAATTTTACACCAGACTTGAACTAGCTCTATAACCTATTACAAATAATTTTACACTAGAAATGAACTAGCTCTATAAACCAGTACAAATAATTTTACACTAGAATTGAACTAGCTCTATAAACTAGTACAAATACTTTTACACTAGAGTTGAACTAGCCCTATAACCTAGTACAAATAATTTGACACTTGAAATGAACTAGCTCTATAACATGGTACATATAATTTTACACTAGCATTGAACTAGGGCTATAACCTAGTACAAATAATTTTACACTAGAGTTGAACTAGCTCTATAACCTAGTACAAATAATTTTACACTAGCATTGAACTAGGTCTATAACTTAGTACAAATCATTTTCCACTATAGTTGAACTAGCTCTATTATCTAGTACAAATAATTTTACACTAGAATTGAACTAGCTCTATAACCTAGTACAAATCATTTTACACTAGAGTTGAACTAGCTCTATAACCTAGTACAAATCATTTTCCACTATAGTTGAACTACCTCTATAACCCAGTACAAATAATTTTAAACTAGATTTGAACTAGCTATATAACCTTGTACAAATAATTTTACACTAGAGTTGAACTAGCTCTATAACCTAGTACAAATAATTTTACACTAGAGTTGAACTAGCTCTATAACCTAGTACAAATCATTTTACACCAGTGTTGAACTAGCTCTGTAACGTAGTATAAATAATTTTACACTAGAATAGAACTAGCTCTATAACCTAGTACAAATAATTATACACTAGAGTGTTACTAGCACTATAACCTAGTACAAATAATTTTACCCTAGAAATTAATTTGCTGTATAACCTAGTACACATAATTTTACACCAGCATTGTACTAGGGCTATAACCTAGTACAAATCATTTTACACTAGAGTTGAACTAGCTCTATGACCTAGTACACACAATTTTAGACTAGAGTTGAACTAGCTCTATAACCTAGTACAAATAATTTTAAACTAGAGTTGAACTAGCTCTATAACCTAGTACAAATAATTTCACACTAGAGTTGAACTAGCTCTATAACCTAGTACAAATAATTTTACACTAGAGTTGAATTAGCTCTATAACCTAGTACAAATCATTTTACACTATAGTTGAACTAGCTCTGTAACCTAGTAGAAATAATTCTACATTAGATTTGAACTAGCTCTATTACCTAGTACAAATAATTTTACACTAGAGTTGAACTAGCTCTATAACCTAGTACAAATAATTTTACACTAGAAATGAACTAGCTCTATTATCTTGTACAAATAATTTTAAACTGGCACTAAACTAGCTCTATAACCTAGTACAAGTCATTTTACACTAGAGTTGAACTAGCTGTATGACCTAGTACACACAATTTTAGACTAGAGTTGAACTAGCTCTATAACCTAGTACAAATAATTTTAAACTAGAGTTGAAGTAGCTCCATAACCTAGTACAAATAATTTTACACTAGAGTTGAACTAGCTCTATAACCAAGTACAAATCATTTTACACCAAAGTTGCACTAGCTCTATAACCTAGTATAAATAATTTTACAGTAAAATTGTACTAGCTCTATAACCTAGTACAAATCATTTTACACTAGAGTTGAACTAGCTCTATAACCTCGTACAAAAAAATTTACACTATAAATGAACTAGCTCTATAAACTAGTGCAATAATTTTACACTAGCATTGATCTCTATAAACTAGTACAAATAGTTTTACACTAGAGTTGAACTAGCCCTATAACCTAGTACAAATAATTTTACACTTGAAATGAACTAGCTCTATAACCTGGTACACATATTTTTACTCTAGTATTGAATTAGGGCTATAACCTAGTAAATATCATGTTACACTATAGTTGAACTACCTCTATAACAGAGTATAAATAATTTTACACTAGAGTTGAACTAGCTCTATAACCTAGTACAAATAATTTTACACTAGCATTTAACTAGGTCTATAACCTAGAACAAATCATTTTCCACTATAGTTGAACTAGCTCTATTATCTAGTACAAATAATTTTACACTAGAATTGAACTAGCTCTATAACCTAGTACAAATCATTTTACACTACAGTTGAACTAGCTCTATGACCTAGTACACACAATTTTAGACTAGAGTTGACTACGTCTATAACATAGTACCAATAATTTTAAACTAGAGTTGAACTAACACTATAACCTAGTACAAATAATTTTACACTAGAGTTGAACTAGCTCTATGACCAAGTACAAATAATTTTACACTAGAGTTGAACTAGCTCTATAACCTAGTACAAATCATTTTACATCATAGTTGAACTAGCTCTATAACCTAGTATAAATAATTTTACACTAGAATAGAACTAGCTCTACAACTTAGTACAAATAATTTTACACTAGAGTTGAACTAGCTCTATAACCTAGTACAAATAATTTTACACTAGAAATGAATTAGCTCTATAACCTAGTACAAATAATTTTACACTAGCATTGTACTAGGGCTATAACCTAGTACAAATCATTTTACACTAGAGTTGAACTAGCTCTATAACCTAGTACAAATAATTTCACACTAGAGTTGAACTAGCTCCAGATCACAAAAGTGTTGAACACAGAGACAAACTCGTGATCCTTACGGCGATCACAACCACGACCAATAAATGGCCCATGATCCTTATGGCGATCACAACCACGACCTGTAAAATGGCCTGTGATCCTTACGGCGATCACAACCACGACCAATCACTACAAAAAATACACTTTCGTGATGATACGTGTTTGTCACTGTAGGTCACGTTTTTTGTCATGCATGTACATCAATGACAAATTTATGACAGAATCAAGATAGTTATACCTGTGCTGTCGTAGAAGTGTTCCATGACATTACCAAAATTATCATCACGGAAGTGTCCACTTCCATGACGATAAATCGCGCGTCATAGAAGTGCTTTCGTCAAGGTTGACTGACACGTGGTATCCACCGTAACGGAACGCCGTTAAGCTATCGGGTCGGGTTTTGGATCCGATAACCCATTAACAGCCCTGACCAATGGGGATTTTCCACGTGTAAAATCATCATTGGCTGGAGGAAACACGTGTCGGCTCACCGTTGGGACAGATGTCATCCACTCATTGGACAGAAGGCGCCTATGATACGTCGACACGTGGCACGGCCCAACAGAGGCCCATTCCTGTGAAAAGGCTGGCCCGTTTGACTTGGTCAAAAGGTGGCGGGCTAGCCCATGTAAAGCCTGTTAACGGCCTGTTCGCATATAGCCCATTTACAGCCCGCTAACCCAAGGCCCGTTACACCCTATCCGAATTAGGCCCAGTAGCTTCATCTGGGCCACCCAATATGATTCCAGCCCGTTTTCACTACTGCCCCATGTATGGCCCATGACGTCTTTCGGCCCATATGAGGCCCTATGTAACTCTTGGCATATTAACGGCCCATGGTGAAACTGACCCGTAATGAATAGTGTATCACTTTACACCCATTAATGGCCCGTGGTGAAACTGGCCCGTAATGAACAGTGTATCACTTTATACCCATTAAGGGCCCGTTATTCCGTTGGGCGTTCAAAGACATGTTATCTTGCGGCCTTCTCGAGCCCATTTATTCTTGGGCTCATTTCAAAGATTCGCTTACTTACGGCTCACATCGCTATTTTTCGCTTATGGGCCAAATTCAGCCCGTGGTTACAGTCGGCCCATTTGTGGTCCGTTAACACATTGGGCCGTTTTCATAGCGTCATGAAATACGACCTATTAACAATGGCCCGTTATGGTCGGCCCATGAACGAACGATTCCAACTCTAGCCCGTTTACGGCCATAATGCGGCCTGTTATTGGCCCATGTTTGGCCAATCAATCATACTACCCGTATAAGGCCCATTGATGATACGACCCGTAGAAGGCCCATTGTTTCTACGACCCGTAGAAGGCCCGTTGTTTCTACGGCCCGTAGAAGGCCCACTGTTTCTATGGCCCGTAGGAGGCCCAGTGTTAGTACAGTAAATATTAGCCCATGGTTATTGTGGCCTAGTTTTAAAAAATAGGTTGTTGCAGCCACTAGCAAACCGCGGAAAAAGAACTGCAATGACTACAACCAAACAAATAAACAAGACAACAAGGAAATAAATAAGCAAGCAACTTACACTAGGATATCACGGCTATCACACATATTGCATCCACTGGGCATCAAAGTTCGCCACGAGTGCAAATAAACGCGCCGACAAAAGAATATACAAAACTGAGAGCACTTCAGAAGGCACTAGGCCTGGCCAGGTCGCCCCCCCCCAAACAACTGAAGAATCTGAGTAGACCTCAGTTGTGTCAACGATAGATGCATCAACACTAGATTTAAGGCATGATGGTGCGCACGTCAGTCCTCTGACATCTTCATTGCATCTTTGACTTCAAGTCGGAGCTGAGCTAAAGCAAGCCTTTCCGCTTTAAGTTGAGACTGAAGAAGTCGAACTGATTGAGGCAGCGACTGCATAGAGGTTGTCTCACACCTGTTGGTGAGTAGCTTCAACTCACTGTCTTCATCAAGACAGGACCTTGGGGTAATATCGCTGTCCTCAAGATGGTTTGGCTCACTATCTTCCCTAAAGTTCTGCCTGGCGTAAGAGATACGACTCTGAAAGAGAAACAAGGAGACACGTAACAGGTTTCACAATTATATAAGCAAATAAATGGATCTGTTCTACATAAGGAACATGTTTTTACAACTACAATTTGAAACTGGTATTTGTTGCAAACATCCAATCAGATGTAAACAGCAAAGCAAACAGCAGTGGAGGCAATGATGCCTATCCAAATCTATACTAGAACAAAGTTTGAAGGCTTGAGAAGGATGAACTTACATTACATGTTAACACAGGCTGGACAAAGCCCTTCTCCATGTTGATGGAAGGATAATTCAGTAAATTCCCCAAAGAAAACTCTTTATAAGCGTTGCCATTATTCTACATTTTGCAAAGAGTAAATATAGATCAAATAATATTGGAAGAAACAGAGGATAATGAAGCTCAGGTGCAGACTGATGATACATAATCAAATAGCAATTAATTAAGTACGGCGTTACAAGGCAAAAGGGAGAGAGGTACTGACAAGAGCAATGCAGAGCCCATTATTGTTTTGAGATCGTATGATCCTTTGAGCAAGGAGATTCATCTGAAATTAGTTTTCATACAAGAGAGAAGGTAACGCACAAGCAGAAATTTAGGAGTTCAAATTTTGAATTGATATCATAGACAGTACCTCACGCTGGGCTCCCAGCAGTTCTAATAGGGGTTTGGCCACTGGAGTAGGGGTAAAGTGTGGTACAGTTGCGCCTGTGTTTTCTGTGGCTGCTGGTCTATCTGATTTAACAGGTACCACTACCTTTTCCAAATACCTAGTTTGTACTCCTTGAGGATCTGCACTCACCCTCTTCCTTTTGGACATCTATCACGAAAGAACAACATTTGACTGGTAAAACATGGTGTGACGACACATGGAATAGGTACAGAAAATGGATAGTTATGGCATATACTCATATATGATGCTTAAATTAAGTAGATGGTGTAACAAAGTAGAAGAAATGCAAGAGGTCAGATGCAAAAATATGTGCGACCAATACAACTTTACAAAGATAGAGCAAGCACCTTGATGGGTGAATAAGATAGGCCATCCTCCACCATGCCAAGTTTGTTAGCCAGTGGATCGTTCCGCAATATTCCTCTCGTGCACCCATTCTCATATTCATTTTGATAATGTTCAATATCTGACATGCATGAAAACATAAAAACAAGTGAGATTTTCTTAGTAATGCAGAAGTGATTCTAATCCAATACTGCCTCCCTGTAAATCCCTTTGTGCTATCTCTGCAATTCTTTTAAAAGATGCCATGCATGATGTAGTTTGTTGTGTGCATTAATATAATGTGGCCTACTACTCAAAATATGAGAGCTCTAGAAGTGATGACACTTCGCAGATGATAGCTTCAACATATAGTAAAGAAGAACAAGTCGACCTGACCTGACAGATTCAAAATATACTAAGGGAGAACAACTCGACCTGACCAGTCGACCACAAGAGAAGAGTATCATCTTAAAGAAGAGCAAAAGAGAAGGCAGATTGAAGGTATTACAAGTGTTTCAATACAATGTCGGTTGGCCACCCATGATAAACCAGAGCGCACAGAGAAATACTATTCTTTCCGGTCTCTCCATATGTGGCTCACATGCATTTCGAAACTAAAGTAGGAACATTTAGCTAACCAATTAAACATCTCTCAGTTTTACTAATATCAACAATAATATCACGTACGAATTTGTACAACTAAGCTAGTTTAGCTCGATGGGTGGAGCAGTGCTATTACGACACGAACCACATTGGCTGATTGTGGTCATCATAAAATGGGGAAAACATAAGCATGATTAGTACAGTGTTGACCATGGCAGTGGGATGGCAAATCTGAAGCTCCTAACCGTGCAAAGGGTAGTTAGCAACCAATGTTTGCTTTGAAATAATAGCTAAGATTTGGTATGGACAAGAAAGTACGATCAACAAGTGACAAAGAAATGCAATTATGTTGTCTCTCTATATGTCGCGACATGCATTTGGAAACTCAAGTGGGACCTTTAGCTAACCAATTAAATGTGTCGGTTAACTAATATCAGTATCATATCACAATCATATTTGAACAACTAAGCTTTCGAATTCCATGTGTTGTGTTGTTTAGCTTGAAGGGTGGAGTAATGCTAGTACGACAAAAAGCACCTACGGAGATCATAGTAGAGTAGATAAAAGGGGAAAACCCTAGAGAAAAATCAGGAAAGTGGAACTAGCTGGACTAGTGGGTGGTGCACATGCTTTTTGAAACGAATATAGGAACATTAGGTGACCAATTAAACATTCTCTGATTTAGTGATATAAGCATCATATCATATTCGTATTTGAACACGTAAGCTTTGGGTTGAGGTCTTGAGGAGCAGTGCTAACATGACACGAAGCACCTACGATGAAGGTAGTGAATATAAAGGGGGGAAACCATAAGCTTTACGAGTATAGTGCCTGTGCCATGGCGGATCTAAAGGTGCAAACCGGACAAAGCTACTTCCCAACCAATGTTTCCTTTCAACTAGCCACTACGATTTGGTACGGACAAGAAAAGTACAGTAAACAAATTACGATCTATTTTTAGGGTGAGATCAATAACTTAAGCACATATGGAAGAGTACCACCTCTCTTGCGACGCCGTGTCGGCCTATGCTGATACGTTGAGGGTGCTGCGGGTGCGATGGCTGTCGGCGGCGGGGAAGAAGGCTTTAGACGGTAGACGGCTGGGTCGGGGGATATATCCTGTTGCCGTGGACGAGGCGGTCGTAGGAGCGGCAATGGCAAGGTGGACGACGGCGCCGATGAATCGAGAGGAGGCGATGAAAGGATCCTGGTCCGACGCCGTGGATGAGAGATGTCCATCTCTTTCGGTGGACGACGGGGTAGGGGTAGCAGCTCCGGCAAGGTGGAGGATGGGGTGGTGGACGGAGGAGGCTGGCCGCAGTGCGGAGGTTGTCGTGCCGCCGACGGTGTATGAATAGGGAAATGGTGGGGAGGGGGGCGATCTCAAACTTTGGTACGCGCTTCTCTGAAATGGAGGAAAGTTACGAACTTATCCCCCATTTAAAATTTCGAACATCGCGTCGGTTGGGGATAGGACGGTAATCTCGCATCTCCCAAATATTTGCCAGTAACTATTTCAGGCGAGGAGAGGGTGTTTTGCCGCCCACGGTTGGCGCCCACGGTGTATGAACAGGGCTGGCAGTAGGGCGGTTGTGTCACGTCTGATGGAAGTTACACATCTGCCCCTATTTAAAATATTAGCCTACATCGATTTCGGACGAGGAGAGTTTGTTTTGCCGCCCACCGTGTATGAATGGGGAAATGGAGGAAGAGACACATGTCTTTCGGACGAGCTTGAATCAAATGTGTTTTGCCGCCCATGTTTGGCGCCCACCGTGTCTGAATGGGCTCAGAGGCCGTCGTGTCATGTCTGATTGAAGTTACTAGTCTACCCCTATCGACAGCAGTGTAAATCCGGTCGATAAGGATGTCAAGTGTCAGGGGTAGAAAGTAATTTCCATCTCGCAAACACTTGCTTTGGGCAGCCCACAAATTATAGTGGGTGTTTAGCCGCTTCGTTCAAAACTTGGGAGAATTAGCATTCACGTTTGCCCTGGGACCTGGCAAACTAAATTCAAATCCAGTTTGTACTCGATTACGAATATCCACATATAATTATACGTTTTGTTATTTATTTCTTCAAAACCACAACAAATATTTATTCCACCTTTATATATGATTATGATTTAGAAATGTCGTGATCTTCGAATTCAGTAGGTTGGATACAATCTGATTCAAATAGTTATTTCATCCAATACAATATGCTCACACGAAAAACAGTTCACCTTATGTCAATCATACAAGTACTGAGGATTACCTCGCCTAAAAAATTCGGATCATTACAACACATGGACGACATGGAATTCTGGACAACATAGGGGGTCTTGCAACATAATCCATTCAGAGACATGACACAACATGCAAGTACAATAATCTAATGACAATTTCAACTGGTATCTAAAGAAGAACCGGGATTACCTTGGGCTTCAGATAGCAGAAATAGCAGGACCTCCTCCGTCTTCAAATGCAACATTCTTACTTCCTCCAATTCTTGGGTTGCTTGCATAATGTGTGTCGCTAATTCCGTAATTTCCAGCCTCAAGATAAAGATAACCTCGTTCATGGCAGCCACACCATCTCTTTCTGCCTCTAGTAGATCCTCAAGCACTATAATATCTGTGCTCAGACAGCTCTCCGGCGGTGTTGCCTCTGAACTGCTACCATCTGGTAACATGGATGGCACACTGCTTCCACAAAAAGATTCTGGGATTGTACATTGTGTCCTAGTGTGAACGACATCTTGAAAGGTTTCCGCTGGACATAAGTAAGAGATAGTTATCGTATGATCTAGGTAGTAAGCTTACATGGTAAACGATGGACAAATTATTGTCGAGCATGGCAAACTATATTTAAATGGTTCGAAGCAGCATCAGCCGAAAAGAAATTAATATGGTAAGATGAAAGTTGAAAGGGAGTGTACAACCGCTATATTTAAGTTGCCAAGGCATCTAAGCAGTTGAAATAATCTGAGAAAGCACTTAACAGTGTGGCCTCATATAAACTACGAAGACAGTCTTGTGATGAAGTTGAGAGGAAAAGTTAAGGACTCAAATGAAATAGGCATGCATTTCTTTACGATAGTATAGCAGGCACTACTGACATATTGGCCAACTCAGGTATAACGTAACAACAAACAAGCATTTGAATCAAGCAATACAACAAAGCAGACAACTGAACTATTTGTAATTCGGTAGGATTACACGTCGAGGGCACAAGCCAAGAAAGCATCCCACTCGCATTACATTTAACATGTACTAAAACACATTGGCTTACCATATGTTGTTGTGAAGCCTAGCTGCTGTTGCAATGTTCTTTGAAGATATTGTTAGCATCCCGTGGTTGCAAATCTAGTTGTCGTAGTTTATTCTGCACCATCTATTTAGGTAAAATTAATTTTAATCGCATGCACTGGTCCGAATTGATCATCAATGGTTCATCTAACCTAATGAAAGAAGGGTGTGTGCATACACGACAATATATCTGCTTCCCTCTATGTTTATGCTTGTTCGAGGTGCCAGCACCAAAAGAACAAATATTTTGCTTGATGGGGTTGGCAGCTCCATAATTAATAGAAGCATCAAATTAGTCATGCAACTTGGGAAGATCAAGAACACACAAACAAGTAATGAGCAGAGGCTCGGAGCAGTGATGTAATAGCTAGCATCAGAAAATGTAGGGTAAAACGAACAAAAATCAGCGGAACCACATGCTAGTTTGCTGATGTGTAATTAATCATAGAAAACATTAAGCAGTCTGATGGAACCAACAGGTGGCATCAGAAAAAAACTAAAGCATATTAACTATATGTACAGTGGTATGTAATTTAACACATGTAACATGTTCACTGCCAGAAGTATGGCCCTACAGGTGCAATCATAATAACGCGTCTCATGAAAAACTGAATGATGCCCTGAAGAAATTAAAAGGTGCGGTGCTTATGCTAGGAAAGTGAACATAGGCGCCGGCCGTTGGATAATAGTACCTGATTCTTGGCGGCGTATGGGTATCGTTGTCATACTTGATAGCTAAGGATCGTCGATGGTGCTCGTGTTGCGATTGAGTTTGGGCCGGCTGTCGCCGTCGCTGAAGCTGCTCCGGTGCTACGGTTGCGGCGCCTGTCGACATACTAGAAAGCTCATCTGTGGTAAGTGAACAGTTGCACGATAAAGTGAAAAACTGAAGGAGTACAAATCGAAATAAGCTGATGAGGCTGCGGCATCGGTATAGCAGGGCTGCTGGAGTTGAATATGGCGTCCGTGGAGCGGGTTCGGTGCAGTGGACGAAGGCTTCGGCGGGCATGTTGTATTGTGCTTTCGGTGAGGTGGATCTGTTGCGTCGGACGAGGGCTTGTATGAAGGGCCAGTGAAGGGGCGGACGAGGGAGTCAGTGAAGGGCCTACGCTATGGTGGAGGGTGCCGGTTAAGCAGATCCGGTGCGGTGGACCATGATGGCGGTCAAGGAGATCTGGAGCAGTGGACAAGCTACTCGCTGAAGCTGCTCCAGTGAAGTGGTGAGTTGGCAGTTGGGGTTCCAAGGTGCGGAAGGTAGATCCGGCGAGGTGTGAGGTCCACCGCTGTGGTGAAGAACTAGATTCGGGGGCTTGCCGTGGTTGGGGGGGTCAGGGATGGGAAGGGGAGGGGCTCTGGGGAAGAATGTTGGGGGCAAAGAGGGGAAAACAATGGAGTTACCAAAGCAGCCCTTTTCCATTCATGTGGCAGGGGTAAAACAGGAATAACGCAGGGCTAAACTTTCGGGTGCGTGATATTTTGATGTGAGCAGGAAGTTTGAAAGCTTTTGGCGCCTAAACTTATAAGTATTCTACTCTCATACGACCGACTATGATATCATGGATGGCAATTTGTTTGTTTTGCATGCAAAAAAATGTGCAAGTTTTGAAAATCAATGTCTCCAACTCGAAACTTAGATTGTCCATTCAATTCGAATATGGATCATTGAGCTACTACAAGCAAATACCATCATACGGTCCAATTCAAATGAAATTCCAAATGTGTTTATCCTAAATATGATGACAAAAGCAAAAATGTTTATGTGTATGAATAAAGTGGATGATTATAAAGTTTGAACATGCCCATATGTGAATATCTCTAGGTTTGATATATGAATTTGAAATCACGAAATCCCGGCTTAAACAATGTACCTCCATTTAAATGAATTACAAAAGCTAATGGTGGAGTCGAATTCCAAAATTCCAATCTTATGTTTGTAATTCTGGTACATCAAGGTATATCACGCATGTTCAAAAGTATCGTTATCTCATAGTACAAACTGTGAAACAAATGGATCAACCATGAATGCACAATATCTCAATTACGCTAAAGTCCCTCAAATATAGACACCTCACTCTTTATCTGAGGTCACCCCCACGACCACCACACACACACACACACACACATAGAGAGAGAGAAGTCATTCTCTCCCCCAAACACCAACACACGAGCACATTAACACCCCTCTCTCTTGTAAAGTCCGGACCCCAACATAGGTATCTATCACTTTGTCTCTCGGGCATGCACACCTCTCTTCCCTCACTCTCTAGGTCTCCCGCTATCTCTCTTACCCAAGCACACACACTATGTAGAGTGTATATTTCCCATACACACAAAACGTCGCCCCAAACATCTATCTCCCTAGTTATGTGGTTCTTGCGCACTCACATCACACACCACCCCACTTCAAACAAGCACACTATGTCTCCTTGTGCACAAATCTCCTCTTTCAATCTGTCCCACATGCGGACCAGCCCCAGCTCCTTCCATGCATACAGATATGTCGTGACTCTTTGCATAGCTCCCTAATGTATAATCGTTATCGATTTCGCACATTGTTCTCTACACCATCTATTCTAGATATCTCATGAAGTCCCTATCACACACACGATGACTCGCTTCCCTTGCGTCTCCGTTCATAGGCCAATTTCAGACAACATCAACATTGTCTCCCTATCTATACGCCATTTATGGGCATAAACGACCCCTCTCGCCCCTCTCTTCCTCTCTCTCTCTCTCTCTCTCTCTCTCTCTCTCTCTGTCGCTAGCTCTCTCTTTCTCTCGCTCTCACACCCCTCTCCCACACACACACTCGATGTCTCTTCCAAATAGTCTGCTCCCCCAGCCCGCACCTGTGCTATCCCGCTACTACACATGTCACACCATTCCCCCTTCCCTTATACTAGGTTTACATCATCAGTGGTCTCTCTACTCCACGTACACTCTCTCCCTCTCACACACAAAGCCGTGCACAAACACACACAAACACGCACAAACACCCATTTATCTGGCTCCTCATCTCTCCCCATGTCCGCATGTGTATCTCACACACTCACTCTCTAATTATGTATATGTGTCTCCACGTTACACAATACAAAGCCCTATGTACATGTCTATCTCTATCCTCCACACACATAGACACAAAGAATCTGTTATCATTGCCTCAATCTCTAACATATCACACACGCACACTGTCTCTCTCTCTCTCTCTCTCTCTCTCTCGCGCAAACACGCTCATCAAGGGTTTCCCCGTGAATAACTTACTGTCTATTCATCAACAGTCGTGGCAGTACGGCGAACACGAGACGTGAAAAATAATAAATCTACATGTGCTTAGACCACCTAGTATGACTACTAGGACTAGACAAGCCAAAAAGCGCACCACCGTCACCCCCTCCTTGTCGGCGACGGGAAAACCTTTGTTTCACACAGTCAAGAAGTCATTGTGCTAAGGCCCCACATGCCGAGGCGTTGAATAGAATGTAGATGCTAGTTTACTGAAGCAAGCATCGATAATACGTTTGTATCTCCATACTTATATTTCTTCTCTTATAAAAAACCGAGGTGGTGATGATGGTACGTGTGCCATCTTGCAATATAGACCGTCCGATCTATATCTGACGGATGGAAATTAAACTAACAGATACCCGCACCCCTCTCCACATTTGCAGACAAGGCCTTCCCTCGTTCATCCCTATCTCCAACAAACCTCATTACTGCGCAATTAAGAAAGGAAGCCACTGGAACAAACCGGCCTGGTGGCCGCTGCCGGTGTCGTTAATCCCCATGCCTCTGCTCAGTCCAACCACCAACCACCACCACACCCTACTCCTCTTCACCTTATCTTATATTCTCGAGATATCATTAGTTTTTACACATGGGATTACTCCCGCAAGGGTCAATCACAACAAGTGTTTTATAAAAAAAATGCATCTTGATGTTCCATGCAATGCACTATCTTGCTAGTACTCCTACACAAGACTAAGTTGGTGATGCTAGTGTGTCTGCCATCCGTCGTTTCTGACCATTAGATCTACATCTAACGATTGTGAGGTAAGTTGTTGCCTTTTCTCACCAACATCCCACTTGTCTACCAATTTGCAGTAAAACCCATAATTAGTATCTTAAAACCAACCACATCCCTCCCTGACCTCACCAAAGCAGCCCAAGGAATATATTCTAATTGAAACATATGTATATCAAAATTAGAGTGTTTTGTACCAAGTTTGTGAATAAGTATTATTCTAATTATGATTCATTGCAACGGACATGAACATTGCTAGTATTTCCAACCATGCATTTTTTTCCTAGTATTCCATAGTTTCGAATTTTCCATCAAGATATTAGTCACTCATGGTTGATATTTACTTTCAATCATGTACACATATGCACTATGTAACTAGCCTTGCTTATTGGCTTCCAAAGCTTAGCTTTCACTCCTACTTACAATATGTAGAGTATTTAACAAAAAACTACCACTTTCAACCAGCCCTAGGAAGAATCTATTGTACAAAAAATAGAAAAAACATACCCAAAATTTCTTAATCCACGCCAAAAACTACTACCTAGTACTCCTACCGATTAGGTTCGCTTAAACCCATTTATGATGTGGTTGGCCCACACGTCCGCGGCCTTGAGGCAGCTTAAACCAACACATTTTGTTTGACCGTTGACACGAGGGACCCACATCTAACCTTCTATCCTGTTATTTCCCCTCAAATCATTATTTTTATTGAACATTACTTCACACAGTACTGATGCGTGTTCGTCGGTGACGCCGGTGATGAGCGAGTTGGTCGCCGCTACGCCGGACAGGACGGATGCCGCGTTGGCCTCCGCACGGATTGGCAGGATGGCCCGAGCGTGACTCACGAGTGAGCAAGACGCCGCGCTGGCCTTTGCTCGCGCCAGATGGCTAGCCTGAGCGCGGCGCGCGCGAGCAAGCCGCCGCGCTGCCGTGCCAATCTAGCTAGCAAACCTTGCAGACAAGCAGCTAGACGGAGCTATCTTGGCTAGCTAGCGACCACGAGCGCCGGACGGAGCTGGCATCTGGGCTGCCGCAACATGGGCTCCGCACCGCCGGCGGTTTTAACCTCGCCTTCTGCAGGCGGTGGTAGCTGCGCCCATGGCCGAGGATGACTAGGTGGACGGGCCGGAGGTAGGAGGTCACTCGAGGATTTTTGTTGGTAAGAGCATGTACAATGGTTGATAAGGGAGTCTTATCTTAAGTCTGCCACGTATGCAAGTGGTAGTAGTTTCTTGGCATTTTAGTGGATTCTTGCATTATTAGGGGTTTCTTGTAAGGAACAATGTACGTACTACTAGCGACAAAAGGCGATTCTATGTTGCGTTGTACTCCAACGAGTACTACTAGTGGTCGCAGGAGTGTATACCTCGTTTTGTGGGTTCGATCCCGGCCGAACGCACGGCGGCCTTTTAAAAAAAATAGTACTACTACGCTTCGCTGCGAGCCATATTTTACACGGGTAGTTTGAGTTTTGAAGTCGAACAGACGTGCGGCCCCACAATCTGGGTGCACTGGACAGCCTAGCCACGTGAACGGGTTTTTCTTCCCAGCATCCCGTGGCTAGCGTGCTCGCCCTAGTCGCACCTCACTTGCAGCTTCCTCGTCAGCTAGTAGCATATTTAAACTAGCTCCTCCCAATTAACCCCGGGGAGCCGGAAAAGCCTGGCGGGGCATTAGGAACTGTGCAATATGGCTCCGTACGTAAAGTGCTCTACTACTACTCTGTAGCTTGTGGCGTTGCACGCATGGACTTCACTCCATTATCGGCTCTACTATAAAAGAAATTCCTCTTGACGTGTTTTTTTAAACGGAGGCAAAAGCTTTGCTTCATCTCATTCATAAAGAAGGAACTACTAACAAAGTTCGACGAGATCCATTACACCTCCACAAATGGAAGAGAAAAGCCTAGTCTCGCTGTATCAAATAACTCAAATGTTCTCGCCTGATAAAGAACGTCGCTGATAAACAGGCTGCTAGTGTGTGCGTGAGAGGAGCGGCTGAGTAGGCCAGCTACTCCTACGTGAAAGGAGTGGCTGAATATAGCACCGAGAGTACCCACTAGGCCACTACGCAGGTGTACTTCCCCTGCAATGATAGTACAATGATGGTTCTAGAGAGCAGTAGTACCCTCCACTTCCAACTGTAGCTCCTTGGCCCTGAGATTCAAGAGTTCAAAACTGGTGCACTATACTAGACTAGACTAGAAGTACAGTATATCGCACTACTAGTTGAGAAAAAGTAGTACTGGTATCGCTTACAAGACGAGTACGTACTCCTCCATCACATAATGTAAGACGTTTTTTGACACTAGTTGGCGTGTACAAAAAATGGCAAAAACATACCCAAAATTTCTTAATCCACGCCAAAAACTACTACCTACTGCCAAAAATTTCTTACTAGTACTATTATTTACAGTATAATGCAATCCCATAACATTCCATAATGCTAATACTAGTAGTAAATAATAGCCTCACCCCTTCGCTGAGGAACGATCTACAGTTGGAAGGGATGAGGCCCTGCGGTTACTATGCTCTTATCTCCTACTCACCAGTTCCCCTCCCTCCAAAGAAAAGGCACTTCATTGCTGCTCCCATGGATTCGCCAGGCGGTTCTCCTCCACGTCGGGTCTAGGAGACCTTGGACGACGATCCTCTGGGAGAAATCGCACGCGGCTCCGACGTCCTCACCGCCGCAAGACTCGGTGCTTCCTGCACCAACTTTTTCAAGACGCTGCTTAAACAGGCTTGGGAAAAGGCCATGCTTGTTGGTCTTCCATGCGTCCACGACGAGAAGGTTCTTATATGGGACAATCCTTCAAACAGTCCACCGCTCCCTGGCCATGGTTGCACATTGACTCCGCTAGAGTTGCCGACGTTGAGAGGTAGTCGGATTTTGTCCGATGAGCAGGTCAGTAATGGAGTTTGATCATGTAGTACTTAGTTATTCCATTTCCATCCCATAATTTATCCGCTGCCCACCGTCTTATATTTAGGTCTGGGTCGGTGCCAACGAAGATTGGCTTGCATACCTCCGGCCGGATACCACCATCATTTTGCACAACATCCACAGGAGTGCGGCCGTTCCAGTAGACCCCTTCTCCACTATTGGGATCGGCCTTCCGGACTGGCTGGGCTTGAATACGTATGATGATGCCTACTTGATATTGAAGAAGATAGAAATTGCGGACCCGCCGACAAAGCGACGCGGCTACGACGGTTACTATCTCATCGCGGTGTTCAAAATAAGGATTGCCATCAATGCAAGATGCAGTGTAACATCCCAAATTTTCAATTTGGAATGTTATACATAGATCATCCATGCATATCATATTCTATTGCATTTCTGCTCCGCAATCCTTGAAAATCCTAAGCAACTCAAGGACCCTCGAAGAGAGTTGGGGATTTCCCGGTTTTTTTATATTTGATTTCCTATCAAATAGTGAAACAAGGATTTTTGATTTTAATTATTTTTCTCTCCGAAAAATATTTCTTATAAAAAAATATATGAGAGGAGATAATATGACTTCTCCAAAACAATTGAAATATTGGAGGAAAAATGTTAAGATCATTTGTTTGATTTTTATTTGCGTTTATTTGCAATAGAAAAATTGCACGTTTTCAAATTTGCATTTTAGGGCCAAGAAAATGTTCATCTCGTTCTAAATATTTTATTTAGACGGTGAAAATTTGTTTTGGCATTTTCAGGTTTTTATTTTATTTTCTAGGATTTTATTTCTATCGGCGAAATTATTTAAAAAAAATCTTCCCTGCACCCGACTGGGCCTAAGGCCCAGCCGAGCCAGGCCGCCGCCGCCTCCGCCACACAAGACGCCGCCGCCGACGACTCGGACAGGAGTCCGAGCCGGACTCCTCGCCGCCACCGCCTTGTTCCCTCCTCCAAGCCACCTCCCCCCTTTAAATACCACCCGGGGCCCCCCTAGAGCCCCAAGTCGCCGCCGCAGAGCCCACTGCACCTCAGAGTCGCGCTGCCCCGCCGCCTTGCCGCCGCCATGATGCCGCCCAGCGCCGCCGATCCGCCCAAGATCGCCGCTTCAGCCGCCGAGACGCCCGCCGCAAGAAGCCCACCGCCAAGCCCCTCCTCGCCGGAGTTGCCTTGCCCGAGGTAACGCGCCGATCCGCCGTCGCCCGTTTTTTTTTAAAACCGATTCGGTTTTTTTTTGAAACCCTAGTTCGTTTTTTTAGTTTCGCTTCGCCGGTTTTTTTTCTCGGTTCGTCTAACTAGCGGACGTTCGTCCATACGTTCGTTTAAACAAACGGTTTTCTTCCATTAGTTACAGATAACGAACGTTCTTCGTTAGTCTGTTCGTCAATTTTCCTTTATCGGATTTATCTGCGATTATTTTCAGTCGCGATTTCTGATCCGATCTTAGATTCTGTTTTTCTTCGCGCTCGGTAGTCGGAATCGGGTGATTCAAACACCTGGAGTTTCGTCTCGAGACCCTCTTTCTGTTTAATCAACTTAAACACGATTTTGGTACTGTAAAATTTGACTTTAGTCCAGGTTAGTAAACGGATCTTGTTTCTTTCGCCGTTTGAGATTCGTTGCTCCGTTTGGTTTGATTCTTTTTGCAAACCGGAGTTCTTAAGTTGAACTTTCTGGTCAATCTCTTTTATTTGGAGTTTTGCTTGTGCATCTTTTGCTAGTTGCTTATGTATGTTATTGTTTGTTTGCGATAGAATTCCCGAAGTGCGAAGCAAGTTACTACGAGTCTCTAGGATTCACGGATTGTCAGCAAGGCAAGTAACACATTGATCATACTCTTTCCATACCCAGTTTTTATTGCATTAGTTCAATCCTCAAACTTTGCATGGTTAGGCTGTATTTAACTTGTGGGTTGGGAAGTAGTTGATGAGGTAGAACCTATTGCCCTGTTTATTATCAAACCTTGGGAGTTACTTCTACGCGTTGCATATATTGTCATGCTCTGCTCGTAGACGTGGTATGGGTTGAGTGTATCCATGACAGATGTGAGATTGTTAATTAATGGTTTACTTAAGGTGGCAACTTTAATACACATCTGTCTGGATTGAGGCACATGGGGAACCCAGTGTTGTCTGTTTTATTTTTGGAAATCCCGGGGTACCTGTGTGATCTTCCTATGGACCGCCACCCAGGCTTAAAGGGAACTGAGATGATTCATGCTAGAAACTTCCGTGTGCAGCCACAAGCTACTATGGGCTCTAGCATAGTTCAGTAAGTTACATGAAGCTCTTGAAGAGGAAGATCAGCAGGTAGTGGGTTTTGTAGGTTTGGTAGGGTCTACCCGGAGTAGAGAGTTAATGTTCCTGAAAGACTATGTCTTGGTCATCCGTTCCTCAAACACCATGCAGTGCAAGAAATTCAACGGAAGCGATCGAGTCTTGTGGGGAAAAGTGCACAAACCTCTGCAGAGTGTACAATCTAATCATGGTTAGCCGTGTCCCCGGTTATGGACATCTTGAGTATCTAGTACTTGAGCTATCACATGTATCTCATCACTCATAATTAATATTGTTGGGTTGTTAATTACTTTAATTTGGGATTGAGTTGGGGTTATACCTTCTCAATGTTTCAACCATCATGATAGTTAAATTAAAAATTTATTCCTTTGTTGTAGGGAAAAATTTGCTTTTCGCAAAACTATAACCATAGAGCTTTCCACTAGCCATATATGCATGTAATGATAGCATTATTCTGTTCTTGCTCTACTGTGTTATATTGCCAGCATATTCCATGTGCTGACCCGCTTTCGGGCTACATCGTATTATGTTGCAGACTTTTCAAACGAGGAGTAAGGTTCGTTAGGTCGTTGCCGTGCAGCTCAGCTATGCCGTTGGAGTTGATGGACTCACTTTATCTTCTAAACCTTCCGCTATTATCGCATTAGATGGCCTTAAGCCATATTATTGTAGTAAGTTCTCTTTTGAGACATTCGATGTAATAAGTGTATGATTGCTACTCTGTTATAAATCCTTCGAGTACTGTGCATGTCAGCATTACTGATCTAGGGATGACACTGAGGCATAGAGACTTGACCGTTTGAGGTCGGGTCGCTACAAGATGGTATCAGAGCACACGCTGAGTGTAGGACACGACCACTAAGATAAACCATAGGTCACTCTTCTCTACTCATTTCTGACCCCTCTTCCTTTTCCACTCTTTAGGATGACGGAGAAGAAGAACAAGTTCGTGCAACCGGATGAGGATACACCTTTTGGACGCCACTTGAAGGAAGTCACTAGGTACTTGAACATTGGAATACCAAGTTTCACCTGGACGTACAATGCCACCCTACCGGAAGAGGAGTGCTGGATGATTCAAGTACAAGTTCCAAGAAGGACGTTCTCGCCAACTTCTAAACCCATAGAATTTTCTTTAGATGCACCAACGTGGAGTCTAGGCAAGAGCATGGCAGCCCACATTACCATGGGACGCATTGGAGAAGTCTACAACAGGGAACTCAAGGACACTACTTATCAAATATGTGGGCGCCGAGATGAGCAATGGGAAATGATCAGCACCAGGAAGGATAGATCCATTGCAGCTTTTATCCAGGATCTAAACCAGCACATTCGACGCCAGGAGAACCAAATATGCTCAGACATGATGGAATTGAAGAAGGCAAAGACTAGGATCATCGAGCTGGAGGAAGAACTCAAGTTCACATGCGATGGATATGAGGAGGAAATCAAGACACTACTGGAGAAGAACGACGGCCTGGTTAAGAAGATCGGGATATTCATGGGAGGACTAGCACCGGGAGACGAAGACGACCACCCCACTTGCCCGGACAACTACATCATCATCGACGACACTGATTCTGATCCTAGTGATGATGACTATGAAGATGAAGCTGGAGCAGACATTATGGAGTCTTCCACCGATCAAAATTTCTAGATGACCACCATATAATAGTAGCATTCCCCCATGTATCTAGTAGTAGTTGAGCACTTTTGTGATAGTTATAGACCGTTGTATGGCCTTGCTTGATTGATTGAGTGAAACGATTGTGTTGTCTCGTGTGCATATGTGTAGTGCTTTCTCGCTAGACATTTTTTCTTCTATTCTAATTTCTTCCATCTAAACCCATCAGATGCCTCCGAGACATGACACCGGTTTTGCTTTCCCACCAGAGCTCACCCAGTTGATCTAGCTGCAGAATGCCTTGATGCAATTGCTAGTTCAGAACCAGGGCAACAACAACAACAACAACAACAACAACCCGCCACAAGTGGACTATCTATCCCGTTTCCTAAGGTTACAGCCGCCAGTGTTCTCAAGTAGCATCGAACCAATAGTTGCAGATGATTGGCTACGCCGTATCGGAAGGGAGTTGACCACCGTAGGGTGCACAGATGCGGAGAAGTTGCGTTTTGCCGCACACCAACTGGATGGACCTGCAGCAGCATGGTAGGAGAATTTCACGGCCACCTATCCTATCGACATTGTCACATGGGCTCAGTTTCAGTAGGCTTTTCGTACTGCCCATGTTTCCACTGGAGCTATGCAAATGAAGAAGCGGGAGTTTCGCAATTTACGCCAGGGGAACCATACTGTTGGCCAGTACGTGGATGATTTTAGCAATCTATCATGCTATGCCCCTGATGATGTGGCCAGAGATGCAGCGAAGCAGGAGAAGTTTATGGAAGGGTTGAATGATGAGTTGAGCATGCAGTTGATGGTGGCAACCTTCAACAACTACCAGGAGTTGGTAGATAAGGCTCTTATGATTGAAGGGAAGAAGCAGCAGATTGAGAGCCGTAAGAGGAAGTATGGACAAGGAAAGTATAATTCAGGAGCTCAGCAGAAGCCTCGCTTAAACCCGAATTCCGGGGGACTCGTTCATAACCATGGAGGTCACACCCACACTGGAGGAGGATCGCATAACCACAATGGCCCTAAGAATGGAAATGGGAACGGAGCTAACAACAATCGCTCCAATCCAACCACACTCACCAAGAGAGACCTAAGTCAAGTTACTTGTTTTAAGTGCGGGAAGACATGGCACTATGCCAATGATTGTCCTGAAGGAAGGAATGGAAACGGAGACAGGAGCGTCGGGAAGAAGCCTAATCCATTCAACAAAGGACAAGTGAACCATGTTAACATGGAGGAGGTTGAAGAACAGCCGGACGCGGTAATAATCAAGTTTTTGGTTAAGTCATTTACCGCTCTTATTCTTTTTGATACTGGTGCATCGCATTCATACATATCAAGGGGATTCATGGATAAGTTTAAACTACCAACCCAAACCCTCAGGACCCCTCTTTTAGTGAGCTCGCCTGGAGCAGAGTACATGGCTAGCCAATGGTGCAACCAGATACCCCTAACCATTGGGACACATGTTTTTCCGTCCAACCTAATTATCTTGGGGTCACAAGGATTGGATGTGATATTAGGTATGGACTGGATGTCAAAGTATGGAGGAAGTATTGACTATGCTAGCAAGTCGATTTATCTCACCACCCCGGAAGGGAAAAGGATTATGTACGTATCTAGGCATCTGCCTAGGAGGACCCAAGTGAATGCCCTCACAGGAGTTGTGCGGGAGGAAGTGACTGTAGTAAAGGATTATCCGGATGTTTTTCCAGAAGAGTTACCAGGCATGCCACCAGATCGAGACATTGAGTTTTTGATAGAGCTATTGCCAGGTACCGGGCCAATATCCAAGAGACCCTATCGGATGCCCGCAAATGATCTGGAGGAAATTAAGAAGCAGATCAAGGAGTTGTTGGAGAAAGGTTATATTCGAAGGAGTTCATCACCTTGGGGAGCTCCAGTACTTTTGGTCAAGAAGAAGGATGAATCACTGAGGATGGTTGTTGATTACCGAGGCTTGAATGAAGTAACGATTAAGAACAAGTATCCACTACCGATGATCAATGATCTGTTTGATCAGCTGCAAGGAGCTAAAGTGTTTTCGAAGATCGATCTACGATCAGGATACCATCAGTTGAAGATCCGAGAGAAGGATATACCAAAGACAATGTTCACCACACAGTATGGATTATACGAGTATACAGTCATGTCGTTTGGACTGACAAACGCCCCTACCTATTTCGTGAGTATGATGAACAAAGTGTTCATGGAGTATTTGGACAAATTCGTTGTGGTGTTTATCGATGATATTATGGTATACTCGAAGAATGAAGAGGAGCACAAGGAGCATTTGCGATTAGTTCTCAAGAAACTCAAGGAACTCCAGTTATACGCCAGGTTCAGCAAGTGCGAATTTTGGTTGAAGGAAGTTGGATTTCTTGGGAATGTTATATCAGGAGAAGGTATAGCAGTAGACCCCAGCAAGTTTCAGTCGGTCACCGAATGGTTGGCACCCACTTCAGTTGGCAAGATCCGCAGTTTCCTTGGACTCGCGGGATATTATCGCAGATTCATTGAGAATTTTTCCAAGCTTGCAAAGACAATGACTGAACTATTGAAGAAGAATACTAAGTTTAAATGGACAGAAGATTGCGAGGCAAGTTTTCAGGAGTTGAAGAAACGTTTGACTACAGCCGCAGTGCTGACATTGCCAGATATACATAAGGAGTGTCAAGTGTATTGTGACGCCACACGCTTGGGACTTGGATGTGTGCTTATGCAGGACGGAAAAGTTGTTTCGTATGCCTCACGACAACTCAAGCCCCATGAGTTGAAGTATGCCACGCATGATTTGGAGTTAGCAGCCGTAGTGCATGCATTAAAGACTTGGAGACATTACCTTATTGGAAACCTTTGTGATGTGTACACGGATCATAAGAGTTTGAAGTATATTTTCACCCAAAAGGAGCTGAACTTTAGACAGAGGAGATGGTTGGAAGTTATAAAGGATTACGATATGAAGCTACACTATCATCCAGGAAAGGCCAATGTTGTAGCAGACGCTTTGAGCCGGAATAGTTATGCAAATATACTTGAAAGTAAGGGATTGCTAAAGGAGTTAGCCGAGGATATCATGGAACTTCGATTGGAGATTGTTCCACGAGGTTTCGTTGCAACAATGGAGGTACAGTCGACCTTGTTGAAAAAAATTTGCGAAGCTTAGAAGGAGGACAAAGAGATTGCCGAGATAAAGGAGAAGATGAGCAAAGGAAAGGCCAAAGGTTTTCGCGAGGATGAGCACGATACCTTATGGTTTGAGGACCGAGTTTATGTGCCCAATAACCCAGAGATCAGGAAGTTAATACTTCAAGAGGCTCATGACTCACCATACTCGATACACCCCGGAAAAACCAAGATGTATTTGGATTTAAAATAATGTTTCTGGTGGACTGGTATGAAGAAGGATATCGCCGAGTATGTGGCGAATGTGATGTATGTCAGAGAGTAAAGGAAGAGCATCAGAAGCCAGCAGGACTGTTACAGCCTATGCCGATACCCGAATGGAAGTGGGATAAACTTGGCATGGACTTTATCACCAGACTACCCAGGACCAAGGCAGGATATGACTCAATATGGGTAGTAGTGGATCGCTTGACTAAAGTGGCTCACTTTATCCTGGTGAAAACTACTTATACAAGTGCAAAGTTGGCCAAGATATATATGTCCAGGATCGTATGTCTGCATGGAGTTCCGAGGAGCATCATATCAGATAGAGGGACATAGTTTACTTCAAAGTTTTGGCATCAGTTACACCAAACCTTGGGTACAAGATTGGAGTTCAGTACAGCATTCCACCCGCAGACAGATGGACAGACCGAGAGAGTCAACCAGATACTGGAAGATATGTTGAGAGCATGTGCACTAGATTATGGATCTAGTTGGGATGACAATTTGCCCTATGCAGAGTTCTCATACAACAATAGCTACCAAGCCAGTTTGAAGATGGCACCGTTCGAAGCTTTGTATGGACGCAGATGCAAAACACCGTTGATGTGGGATGAGGTAGGAGACCGATAGCTGTTTGCACCAGACTTGATCAAAGAGTCTCAGGAGAAAGTTAAGTTGATTCGGGATAGACTGAAGGTAGCTCAGTCCAGGTAGAAAAGTTATGCAGACTCGAAACGCAAGGAGGTAACTTATGAAATTGGAGACAGATCATATCTGCGAGTATCACCCTTGCGAGGGGTGAAACGTTTTGGAGTTAAGGGAAAATTAGCCCCGAGATTTGTAGGGCCGTATCGTGTTTTGGAACGGATGGGAGAAGTTGCCTACAAATTGGAGTTACCTGAAGGACTATCAGGAGTGCACGATGTGTTCCACGTCTCACAGCTGAAGAAGTGTCATGCTGAGATGGCCGATATACCGTTAAGAGATACTACCCTTGGAGGCAATTCAGCTGGACAGTGATCTGACTTATGAGGAGAAGCCAGTAAAGATTCTTGAGTTTGCCAGCCGAGTCACTCGCAGCAAGGTTATCAAGTTTTGCAAAGTTCAGTGGAGCCACCATACCGAGGATGAAGCCACCTGGAAACGGGAGGATGATCTTCGCGAGGACCACCCGCACCTATTTTCTGACCAACCCGAATCTCGAGGGCAAGATTCATCTTAAGGGGGGTAGGTTTGTAACATCCCAAATTTTCAATTTGGAATGTTATACATAGATCATCCATGCATATCATCTTCTATTGCATTTCCTCTCCGCAATCCTCGAAAATCATAAGCAACTCAAGGACCCTCGGAGAGAGTTGGGCATCTCCGGTTTTTTTATATTTGATTTCCTATCAAATAGTGAAACAAGGATTTTCGATTTTAATTATTTTTCTCTCTGAAAAATATCAATTATAAAAAATATATGAGAGGAGATAATATGAATTCTCCAAAACAATTGAAATATTGGAGGAAAAATGTTAAAATCATTTGTTTGATTTTTATTTGAGTTTATTTGGATTTTATTTGCAATAGAAAAATTGCACGTTTTCAAATTTGCATTTTAGGGCCAAGAAAATGTTCATCTCGTGGTAAATATTTTATTTAGACGGTGAAAATTTGTTTTGGCATTTTTAGTTTTTTATTTTATTTTATCTAGGATTTTATTTCTATCGGCAAAATTATTTAAAAAAAATCTTCCCTCAAGACCCGATCGGGCCTAAGGCCCACCAGCAGGCAGCCGCCGCCTCATGTGTGTGCCCGCCGCCACCTCCTACTCGGACAGGAGTCCGAGGCCGCCGCCGCCGCCTTGGCCCCTCCTCCAAGCCGCCTCCCCCCTTTAAATACCACCCCGGGGCCCCCCTAGAGTCCCAAGTCGCCATGCCATGCCCACCGCCACCGCCAGTGAGTTGCTGCCCCCCCCGCCGCCGCCGCCGAGCGCTGCGCCCGCCCCGCCGCCGAGCCACTCCGCCGCCCATCAAGCCCGCCGCCGAGCCCCGCCTCACTGGAGTTGCCTCGCCGGAGGTAACGCGCCGATCCGCCGCCGCCCGGTTTTAAAAAAAAACGATTCGGTTTTTTTTTGAAACCCTAGTTCATTTTTTTAGTTTCGGTTCGCCGGTGTTTTTTTCTCGGTTTGTCTAGCTAGCGGACGTTCGTCTGTACGTTCGTTTAAACGAACGGGTTTCTTCCGTTAGTTACAGATAACGAACGTTCGTTCGTTAGTCTGTTCGTCAGTTTTCCTTTATCGGATTTATCTGCGATTATTTTCAGTCGCGATTTCTGATCCGATCTTAGATTATGTTTTTCTTCGCGCTCGTTAGTCGGAATCAGGTGATTCAAACACCTGGAGTTTCGTCTCGAGACCCTCTTACTGTTTAATCAACTTAAACACGATTTTGGTACTGTAAAATTTGAGTTTAGTCCAGATTAGTAAATGGATCTTGTTTCTTTTGCCGTTTGAGTTTTGTTGCTCCATTTGGTTTGATTCTTTTTGCAAACCGGAGTTCTTAAGTTGAACTTTCTGGTCAATCTCTTTTATTTGGAGTTTTTCTTGTGCATCTTTTGCTAGTTGCTTATGTATGTTATTGTTTGTTTGCGATAGAATTTCCGGAGTGCGAAGCGTGTTACTACGAGTCTCTAGGATTCACGGATCGTCAGCAAGGCAAGTAACACATTGATCATACTCTTTCCATACCCTGTTTTTATTGCATTAGTTCAATACTCAAACTTTGCATGGTTAGGATGTCTTTAACATGTGGGTTGGGAAGTAGTTGATGAGGTAGAACCTATTGCCTTGTTTATGATCAAACCTTGGGAGTTACTTCTACGCGTTGCTTATATTGCCATGCTATGCTCAAAGACGTGCTATGGGTTGAGTGTATCCATGACAGATGTGAGATTGTTAATTAATGGTTTACTTAAGGTGGCAACTTTAATACACATATGGATGGATTGAGGCACCTGGGGAACCCAGTGTTGTCTGTTTTATTTTTGGAAATCCCGGGGTACCCGTGTGATCTTCCTATATATGGACCGTCACCCAGGCTTAAAGGGAACTGAGATGATTCATGCTAGAAACTTCTGTGTGCAGCCACAAGCTACTATGGGCTCTAGCATAGTTGAGTAAGTTACGTGAAGCTCTTGAAGAGGTAGATCAACAGGTAGTGGCTTTTGTAGGTTTGGTATGGTCTACCCGGAGTAGAGAGGTAATGTTCCTGAAAGACTACGTCTTGGTCATCCGTTTCTCAAACACCATGCAGTGTGAGAAATTCAACGGAAGCAATTGAGTCTTGTGGGGAAAAGTGCGCAAACCTCTAAAGAGTGTACAATCTAATCATGGTTAGCCGTGTCCCCGGTTCTGGACATCTTGAGTATCTAGTACTTGAGTTATCCCATGTATCTCATCACTCATAATTAATATGTTGGGTTGTTAATTACTTTAATTTGGGATTGAGTTGGGGTTATACCTTCTGAATGTTTCAACCACCATGATAGTTAAATTAAAAATTTATTCCTTTGTTGTAGGGAAAAATTTGCTTTTCGCAAAACTATAACCATACAGCTTTCCACCAGCCATATATGCATGTAGTGATAGCATTATTCTATTCTTGCTCTACCGTGTTATATTGCCAGCATATTCCATGTGTTGACCCGCTTTCGGGCTGCAACGTATTATGTTGCAGACTTTTCATACGAGGAGTAAGGTTCATTAGGTCGCCGCCGTGCAGCTTAGCTATGTCGTTGGAGTTGATGGACTCACTACATCTTCCAAGCCTTCTGTTGTTATCGCATTAGATGGCCTTAAGCCATATTATTGTAATAAGTTCTCTTTTGAGACATTCGATGTAATAAGTGTATGATTGCTACTCCGTTATAAATCCTTGGAGTACTGTGCGTGTCAGCATTACTGATCCAGGGATGACATTGAGGCACAGAGACTTGACCGTTTGAGGTTGGGTGGCTACACGCAGTAACGACAGAGGCTGGCGCATGTTGGCGATGGCAGATTTGTACCCCTACACGTTCGAAGACGCCGTGCGCCATCTAGGCCGCATCTTCGTGGTGACAAGCCAGGGGACTTGTTTCATCTGGTTGCCATCCTACGGTACGGGAGATTAGAAACGGAATGCACAAACCATCATTTTCATCCCTAATAGTACTCCTTTATTTTGCAGGGACCAGTCATCCCCCGATCAAAATAAGATCGCCGATCCTGGATGTGCATTTGCGTCCGCGATTCGGTCTAACCTGGAAGCTTGTAGCTGACTTTGGCATATTGGGATCAACTATCTTAGAAGTCGTTACCCATGGTACCACTGATGTGCAACATGGTCACACAATCTACCACGATCGGACCATCACCATCTACCCAGGTAATCCATTTTTTAACCCTCTCGCCTTCTCTTTCATTGTTGTACTAGTAGTATAGTACTAAGTAGTACTAGTAGGAGTACTTTTACCTTGGAGGACGCGTATAGCTAGCTAGGCCCTTGAAGACTTGAACCCACTAGCTGCCACCATTTTTGTTTTTCCATGTCTTACTATCTCATCCATGTAGCCAAGAGTGGCTATATATAATAAACCGGTTATTTTACTTCCTCTATACCGGAGTAGTACTATTTGCTACACAGTATTATTGACCGCCATATTTGAGCACAACTTTATTATGCATGGACCTTGACTATGTACGTCACCATGTGCCCAGATCTGGGATGCCGCGTGTACCAGATGAACGGCGCCAAGTTCGACCCCCGTGATGCTACGTGGGTGCCGAGGAACACTCTTGGAGAGTACTCGCTTTTCATCGGGGACAACTACCCCATTGTGAAGCGGTTGCCACCTTCCGTGCATGACACGGAAGGCCTGCCGTTCATGAAGCATGGTTGTGTCTTCATTGCGCACCGCCGGATGAATGACATGCTAGGACACACTATCCCTGATTTATGCCGCTTCATCTTGGTTGAGTCTCCATCATGTGGAACCGGACTAGAAAGCTGCGACAATGATTCCCATTGCCCACCGCTATGGATCATGCCATCCATGAAGAACACCTGGGACTGGAACCTGGAGGAGGACATGCATGTAGGCCATCTATAACGTGTAAGTGGAGTACTGTAATTGTGAACGGCAGCGCTGTGAATATATGTAGACTAGTCGTGCACAAAGTTATCACATGAATTGGAGATGAACTTGTGTGGCATACTGGCATTTTTCCTTTAGAATTTATTACTAGTAAATGTGTTATGTGTACGTGTAACTTGTGTGGTTGTTGCACGGGCTCCAACACGCTCTTTGAGAAAAAAAGGTGGCACAGCTTTCGATATATGTGACGTGGCCGCATCATACAGTAGCATCGTTCGCTATAGTTGTAGTACACTCCTACTAGGACGACAACTCCTATAAAACCTTGCGCTTGGCTCTTTGCCTCTTCGGGAGGATCAACAGTTCGTACTCGTGTGAACCTTGCACTTGGCTCTTCGCCTCTTCGGAAGGTCCAACAATTATGATACTACAGTACAATATGCTTTTGGCAATCTGACACCGATTAAACAGCTGCACGTCCACCGCGAGGGCGAGGGCGAGGGCGAGGGCGAGGGAGAGGGAGAGGGAGGGAGAGGGAGAGGGCGCTGTAGTCAAAACCCTCTACTCGTCCTGTGAACCACCGCACGCATGGGCGAGGGAGAGGCGTAGTAAGCAAGCTTCTCCTCGTTCGGTGAGTTGATAGGACACATCAAAGGAGTACTAGTACTAGTAGTAGTCCATACTGCGGCCTTTCCGATTAATATGGCTTAACTTGAAACGAGAAAAATACACTGGCGGTCAACGTATGTAACAATACGCTCTTTACGGTCACTATATATAGTTTTGCGGCGATTAGACGATCACTAGCTCATCGTAGAGCACCGTATTGCACCCTACTGACCGGCCACATAGTCGATGTGGCACTTTGTTGACTGGTTAAATTGTCACCTGATTTCCGGGTCCCACCTGTCAGTTGGCAGAGCAAAGAAATCAGTTAAGCAAAACTTTACACAGGCGCGACACGAGTCCAACCCTTGCGCGCGAACCGCCCTGGCTATGTATGTGAGTGCATGCACGTGTCCTCCCTCGGTCTTCCAACAAAGAGTGTACATCGGCTACAAAACAAAGAGTGTGGTACATAATGTACATCTACACTTCCAATGCGTTTAAGCTTTAATCTAAATCGATATTGATTGACTAATGGACCAACTTGTGCTGTAGGTATAGGCTACATGTCTATCCTTAATTACAGCATGCAACGACCTTCATTTAATCTTCTTATATCAATGGTCGCATGCACACATAAGTCTGCTACTTTTGGGCGTTAATTATGCCCCAGTCAATGTGTAAATCTCTAAATGTACAGTCTTTCACGGACGTAGGGAGTAGGTTGAGCACTTGAGCGTGAGCGTGTGTGTTGCGTCGTGTGCTGTGTGTCGCATGGGTGCGTGAGTGTTGCGTGCATCCATGTGTACGCGTGAGTGTTGCATGTTGCATGCATGCATCCATGCATGGGGCTTACTCCCTGCCATTGACATGTTCATATTTCAAGCTTCCTCTGTTCCCTCCATATGGTGATACTCCCTCTGTTCAAAAATAGTACGGAGTAAAAGCCACCCTCTCTTCCCAAATACGGAGTATTTGTCTTTCTACAGATTTCAACAAGTGACTAGGTACGGAGCAAAATGAGTGAAGTGAGCGTAGAGGCATAGCGATACTGTAGAAAGGAAGTCCTCACGATCCATTATTCCCCATCTCGGTCAGAGAGAACTATTCAAGTAGTCTTCGCAGTGAAGTGACAATACACGCTGCAGCAGATGGGACACGTAATTAATAAGCTGAACCAGCGTGTTGTTGTTACTAAATCATCCTTACCCAATATTGCCATCATGTTTGCCAGTAGAGCACGCTTCCGCAAATACGCCTATGCACCTCTGTCCTCCATTAACTGACATATGGGCCCTCTTTTGGTAGACCCACATGTCATCGGTGTAACTATTTACACTCCAAAGGACGGTATATCCTGGTAGTAGTACTAGTAGAGTTGAGATTTAATTCACTTTCTTCCCCTTCTTCCACTCTTCTTCCTCCTCTCTTCTTCTTCCTCCTCTCTTCCCCATTGTCGGCCGCACACCATTTACCCCCGCTCACTGCTCACCCGCCCGCGCCATCTTTCTTGGTAGCTCACGCGTACCATATCCCCCCGCTCACTGCTCAGCCACACAAGAAGAAGCTTCTTCGCTCACCCGCCCGAATCCACTTCCCCCCTGGCTCGCAGACACCGAAAACCCCAATGGCAGAACCAACTGACACGCAGAGCCGCGATTGGAATTCCCTCCCCGATGTTCTCTTGGAGCAGATCTGTAGTCGTATGGACCTACTCAGCACCGTTCGTCTGACCACATGCTCGGTGTCTTTGTACCGTCTACTCGTCTGCAACCGGACGGCTCTTTTCAAGACACCCTACTTGCTGATGCCAGATCCTCGCAGGTGGCCCAGACACCAACTTGACGATCCTACGGAGGTTGCCATGGTGCCCCTCGACATGCTACAACTACCCGTCCACCTATCCTTCATGCGCGGCCACTACTGGGCGGGCATGAAGGCCAACTGGATCGTCCTCATCCACCACACCGGTAGTCCGTGGCGTCTCGTGGATATCTACACCCAGCGAGAGATCACACTTCCATCGTTGGATACCGCCGACATCGAGCCTCGCGGCCCGCCGGACACTCCTGCCTACTACGCACGAGACGCGTCAAGCTTTGGGCTCGACCTCTGTTTGCAGAAAGTTGTAATCTGCGAAGTGCCCACACCATCAGAAGACTACATGGATTACAAGCTCATTGCCTTGTTCAACATTGGATTAGTATATCTGGAATCCGGTCGCCATACATGGTTATGGCTCATCATCAATCCTGTTGAGGCAACATTTCTGTTTGATGCTATAGTGCATGATGGCATCGTTTACGCGGTCGACGCATAGATTGGCTGCCTATACTGGTGGAATCTAATGTCGTGTAATTGTTCTATCTCATCTCATCTTTACCTTGTGAATAGAACTGCCTGTTCATTTGTTACAAATTTAGAATGCATAGCATGTCTATAACCACATCATTGCTATGTGTTCCTCTCATTTCCTAGATTTTTATGACCACACATGTTATTGTTAGAGTTGATATGAGAAAAATTGGCATCTAATGATTGTTAGAATACATATTATGAGCATAACATCATGATTGCTATATGTTACTCTCGTTTACAAGATTTTTATAACAACACATGTTATTGCTTAGAGTTGATGTGAGAACAGTAGTAGTAAGTGGTATGGTAGAATATGAGTAGGCTCTGTCATAGCTGTTTTCCGCTCATTGTTACATGATGTTTGAACCATGACATGTTGCTAGAATATGAAAGCCATTGGCTTATTTTTTTAACTTGGGGTATGATTATGACCACGACATTGCAATTCTCTGTCTATGATATGTGTCACTGTTATAATAATCTTAATTCCACACATACTCTGAACATGATTGTTTATTTTTGTCCTTTTGGTCTCCAATTTGAATTGTTGCAGCAGAGGCAAATGCGCTGGCCTTCATGATTCCAGGACCTGGAATCATACCAGCCGATGGGTGGTGGTTTATCGCTTGTTCAGTTGTCGTCGGTCATTTGATGCTCATTTGCACGTACCGAATTGACCCAACCATTACATCAAACCACATGCAGTACAATGCGTGGGGCGTTCGTGACATTGATGGCTATGGTTGCTTCGTGTTCGAGAAAGATCCCAGCTCCGTTGGGCCAGGCGTATTCAACTAGAGGCGGGTTTACAGCCTCGACAACCACTCCTTGTTCCTCGGGCTCAATTATCCGATCATCTAACCAATCATCGATCATATCATCGGCGATGATTACTGTGCTATGCAACTTCCATTCGCGAGGGGGGTCTGTGTTTACAGATCATACCATGGGTTTCATGAATCACCATATCCAGAGATTCGTCGACACAGCTTGTTGCCAGGTAATCTTCAGTGTGTGAAAGGCATCAAGCTTCCATGCGATGGATGGCTTTTGCAAACCCCGACATGCGGCGATGTGGTTCATGCCAATAGCAAATATGCACAACTTGATTCGTGCTGATATCTAGACTGAGCCATGTATTCTGCTGTTGTAGCACGATCCTCTTTTGTTCGATATTATGTTTTGTTGTTAGTTTGAAGCACTCCTCTGGTTTGAAGGGTAGATACCTTCCTGGGATCAAGTGCATCCTAACTCACCTGCTTAGGATGTACTGATATTGATGATGGAGATGCTGTGCAGAAGCCATATATATATATATATATATATATATATATATATATATATATATATATATATATATATATATATCAGTTAGGCTTCAAGTGCGCACTTGTTAGTTAAACCTATGTATAAATTGTGACACTAAATACGACTAGTAAGTAGTACAGTAGCAGTAATAGTATACGTCAGTAACTTATTCATCATGTCCACACATTGAATTGACGTGACAACACGCTGCGCGTGAGGTGACACAAGAATCCCGGTGGCGTGTTCGGGTATTCTGGACTTCAGATTTGGAGTAGCACTTATCTGTCGAAATCTTTCATCATTCACTTAAAACAGTCGATTGATCATACATTGAGTACCATATTACTAGAATTACCGATGAAAGTCGAAGAAGGATTGGCCGGTGCTGCCGGCTGGCGTCAAGTTCGATCCCACAGATCAGGAGCTGATCAAGCACCTTGAGGCCAAAGTGAGTGCTGACAGCGCGAGATTTCAGTCTCTCATCGATTTATTCATACCAACCATCGACAGCGAGCACATCATATGCTACATCCAACCTGAGAAACTTCCAGGTAAGACACCGATCAGCCGTCTACTTGCACAAACATATTCCTTTGTTTATAGCTCTATTTTTATTTTTAGACGTAGACCTGGTGAAGCAATTACAATTTGACACTTAATAAAAAGTGAAACAAGTGAATGCAACATGCCAAAGATGTTATGAAAATGGCAACTACGTACACTAAAACCTGTATTCCACAATACTGCAGGTATCACACTGAGTGGCCTAAGGAAGCAATTCTTCCAGCGCAATTCCAGGGCATTCAAAAGGGGCACCTGGACGCGTCGCAAGATACAGTCGGAGTGCGGCATGCACGCAATGTGGCACAAGACCGGCAATACCTTATTGGTGATGGTCAATGGCCGGCATACGAGCAGCAAAAAAGGTTCTGGTGCTGCACACCAACAAGAACTTCAACCAGTAGAGGACCAACTGGGTGATGCACCAGTAACACCTCGGGGACTTGGAGCAAGAGAAGGAGCGGGAACTGGTCCTCTGCAAGATTTTCTACCGCATTTAACACTAGGGCCGGGAGTAAAAGATTATAGGTTAGTTAGGTATTGGTAGTTGTACTACCTTGTCGTCCGCAAGTTGGTATTGTTGTTAACGATCTTTTGGTATGAACTTGCATTTGCTTCCAACCATCATGCCGAGGGTCGACGTGGATATAAAGCTGAATCATTTGTTTCGAAACGAATTTGAGGCACCTAATTTTTATTTGATGGGTAGCATAAGCACCCGCCGTTCGAATTCCCAGTTCTCCAATTTTTTCGAAACAAGTGCATGCACTTATTATCACGATAAAAAAACAATATCTGTGCTGCATCCCAGTTATCAGTCTGTACTTGCAGAATTCTCTCGTTTATTGAGCACATATATTTTTTTTTCAGGTCGAGCAAGTTTCAGCTAGGCTGAACGATTGCCTGTGGTTGGTTTTGTTTTAAAAGCCCAGCCCATGACGACAACGGGCACAAAGATCCAAAGCGGTATCTATCGGCCTCGCCAGCCAAAGATTAGTTATATTTTGTCTTATAACATCAGCAGGCAGTTTTTTTTACTAAATCAAACACACAGCCCAGTTCTATTTTCCTCTTGAAACGCATGTCCTACATCCGTTTTCTAATCTCTACCTACAGTTTATTTAGTTCATATACACGTATCATTATATTGAAAACATATGAAATTCCCTTTTCATATTTACATCCTTATTTTTGTTGTTTTTCCCACCCGGTAGCTGATTTTTTACCTTTGGTTTTCCTTAAACCAACTCAATTGTCCCACGCCTTATTTGCTCACAAAAAGAAAACGATTTTTTTGGTAAATCAATAAGTTCTTAAAAAATGTTTATCATTTCGGGATTACAACAGCTCGGACTCCACCAAAATATGCAAAATAAGGTTAAGCTTTTTGACCGTGGTCCTGGGCAGAAAATGGGCTGTAATAAATTACTTAAGAATTAGCAAATGGGCTGTAAATTATAAAAAATAGCAAATGGGTTTTATGTTGTCTGCCAGAGATTTGGAGGCTGACTTGTGGGCCTACCAAGTTCATGCGTACAGAAGGTTTCGCAAAAAAGAAACTTAGTCAACAATCGACTCTACCAGCGTCAGACCGTTAGATGTCAATCTAATGGCAATCGTGCTTCTTCAGTCTCTGATCTTCCTCCCCCAACCGCCCAAACCAGCGTTGTCGGAACCGCCTGCTCCTGCCTCCCGTGGCCGGCAGTGCTGCCGAGCAGGCCTCATGGCCCCATCATACTCGCATACCTGGCCTGTCTATCCCTCTACTCACCCACACCTCCTGTTATTTTCCAGCGACGGCAGGCGAACCAGTCAACCCTCATACTTTCCACCGCGTGGGCAGCCACTGCCGTGTCTTCCCCTACTCTATGTCGTTCCCTTCGTAGGCCTCGCCGTCATCCAGCACCCTGTGCTCTTGGCGCAGCATGGTCAACGATGTCCATCCAACGGCCGTAGTGCTTCTTCAACCTCTGGTCTTCCTGCCCCAGCCGCCCAAAGCAGCGCCGGTTGTGCCGCATGCTCCTGCCTCCCGTGGCCGGCTGTGCTGCCGTGGAGGCCTCACCGTCCCCATACTACTCCCACCGCTAGCCAAGCCATCCCTCCACTCATCCACTCCCCCTGTTATTCTGCGGCGACGACAGCCTCACACCGCAGCCGAACCAGTGAACCCTCATACTCCTCTCCGCGTGGGGATCCACTGCCGCGTCATCCCCGGCTCCGCGTCGTCCCCTTCCTAGGCCTCGCCGTCGTCTGCTGTCGTGGTGCTCTCGGCGCGGCGTGGTCAATGTGGTCAACGACCAACTTCCATCGGAAGAGTACTGTATGTGGAGAGGCTGACAGCTGGGTCCACGGTAGCCTAAGGAAGTGCCTCCTTATTATGCGCAAAATAATTATTCCTCCACCTGACAGCAGGGACCCAGCGGACGGGCCACCAGTATTTCGCGGAAAAAACGTTTCCCCCCTAACTGCTGGGACCCACCAGACGAGCCACCGTATTTCACAAAAAAAATGTTTGCCCCTGACTGCTGGGACCCACCGGACGGACCACCGTATTTCGCGAAAAAACGTTCCCCCCGCTGTCAGCTCGGACCCACCGGAAGTGCCTCCTTATTACGCACAGAAAAATGAATACTCCCCCTGCTAGCTGGGACCCACCATCGTGGGAGGCTGACTTGTGGGCATACTAAGTTGACGGGGACGGAGGTCTTGGTCAACTTAGTCAATATGAACGATTCTAGCTCTTGTGACTTTACAATGTCCATCCAACAGCCGTCGTGCTTCTTCAATCTCTGCTCTTCCTGCTCCAGCCGCTCAAACAAGTGCCGGCGGGACTACCTGCTCCCTCCTCCCCGCGGCCGGCTGTCTTGCCATGCAGCGCTCACCGCCCTACCATACTCCCATCGCTGGCCTAGCCATCCCTCTACTCACCTACACCTGATGTTATTCTCCGGCGACGGCAGACGAACAAGTAAACCCTCATAGAGTCATACTCCCCTTCGTGTGGGAAACAACTGCCGAGTCTTCCCTGCCTCCGTGTTGTTCCCTTCCTAGGCCTCGCCGTCGTCCACCGCCCTGGTGCTCTTGACGCGGCCTGGTTAACATGGTCAACAACCGACCTGCATCTAAAGTAAACTGTACGTGGAGAGGCTAACAGCTGGGTCCACGGCCGCATGCAAGGAAATGCCTCCTTATTATGCGCAAAATAATGATTCCTCCGCTGACATCGGGGACCGACCGGAAGGGCCTCTGTATTTCACGAAAAAAACATTACCGCCGCTGACAGCTCGGACCCACCAGCTATATCTTTGCACGCAAGGAAGTGCCACCTTATTACGCACACAAAAATGAACACTCCCTCTGTTAGCTAGGACCCAATATAGTGGCAGGCTGACTTGTGGGCCTACTAAGTTGACTGGGATGGAGGGCTTTTTCAACTTAGTCAATATGCACGATTCTAGCTCCAATTACCGTACGATGCCCATCAAACTGCTGTAGTGCTTCTTCAACCTCTAGTCTTCTTGCTCCAGCCGCCCAAACCAGCGCCGGCCGTGCCTCGTGCTCCTGCCTCCCGTGGCCATCTGCGATGCGACGGAGGCGTCACCGCCCCCTACTATTCCCATCGCTGGCCAGGCCATCCCTCTACTCACCCACACCCCCTGTTATTCTGCGGCGACGGCAGCCTCACACCGCAGCGAACCAGTGAACCCTCGTACTCCTCTATGCGTGGGCATCCACTGCCGCGTCTTCCCCGGCTCCCCGTCGTCCCCTTCCTAGGACTCGCCGTTGTCCACCGCCCTGGTGCTCTCGGCGTGGCGTGGTCAACGTGGTCAAGGAACGGCTTCCATCGGACGTGGACTGTACGTGGAGAGGCTGACAGCTGGGTCCACGGTCGCAGTAAGGAAGTGCCTCCTTATTACATGCAAAATAATTATTCCTCCACCTGACAGCGGGGACCCACCGGACGGGCCATCATATTTTGCAAAAAAATGTTTCCCCCTGACTGCTGGGACCCACCAGCTACATCTTCTCATGCAAGGAAGTGCGTCCGGGCAAAAAAAAATGATTTGCCCCCCTGACTGCTGGGACCCACCAGCTACATCTTCGCACGCAAGGAAGTGCGTCCGGGCAAAAAAATGATTCACCCCTCTGACTGTTGGGACCCACCAGCTACATTTTCGCACACAAGGAAGTGCCTGACAGTCGGGACCCACCTGGTCGAAGCGTACGTAGCGTTGTCATTCTGGTCGCGAACGTGTACGTACATACTGGTTGATGTAGAGGCGCGCACGTGTCGTAGTAGAGGCGCGCCTGCGTCTATGTAGAGGCCCGCACGTAGCATGTACACATACATACATACGGGCAGGGTCTTGAACGCCTACTCGCGCATACGTACATGGCTGGGTCGGAAGGAGAAACAGCGTCTTCGTCATGTTCATGGGGAGACAACCGGCTGGATCGGAATGGAATGCATGGTCGTTTTCATCGGGAGGGCTTGGACGGAACCGGCAGTGGAAACGAGGCCTGGCATACCGCACAACAGAGGAAATGGCCTTGTGTTCGACTGGCCACGTTCGAAACCGGATCCTGTTCGCCGGGAGAAGTGCGGCGCATCAAAACGGAGAAGCAGACCTCCTACGGTCGGCGGGGTCTGTTGATCGGGACGGGTGTGGCGCATCGCAAAACAGAGGAAGCGGACCTCCTACAATCGAAGCGGGGTCTGTTAATCAGAGGGTGTGGCGTGCCGCAAAGCGGAGGAAGCGGACCTCCTGCGGTCAAAACAGGGTCCTATTGATCGGGAGGGTGTGGCGACAGCAAAAAGCATTTAAACGGACTTGTGTTGGAGCGCTATGGTCTAAACGGGGGTCCTGTTCATCGGGCGGGGTGCGGCGTACCGCAAAACGGGACTCCACGGGATATTGTTCATCTCCATCGTCGACCTCCTCCAGCCTCCACGGGCTCCTGTTCATCCAGCCTCCACCGCGTGCTACTCCACCGGCTAATTGTAATGCCTCGGATTTGATGCGCCAGGTGTCCGCCAGTTATTCGCCGTCGTTGCCATGTCATTTGCTTGCATGTTGCATCTTATCATGTCATCATGTGCATTCCATTGCATACGTGTTCATCTCTTGCATCCAAGCATTTCCCCATTGTCCGTTTTGCAATCCGGCACTCCTATGTCCTCGGGCGTTCCCCTTTTGTCTCCCGTTGTGAGCGGGTGTTAAACTTTCTCGGAATGGACCGACGTTTGCCAAGCAGCCTTGGTATAGCACCGGTAGACCGCCTATCAAGTTTCGTGCCATTTGGAGATCGTTTGATACTCCAACGGTTAATCGGGTAACCATAAAAGCCTCTTTTGTGTGCAGCCCAACACCCTTCCAAAGTGGCCCAAAACCCAGCAAACTCCCCTCCATGCTCTCGGTCGTTCGATCACGATCGCGTGGCCGAAAACCGCACCTCATTTGGACACTCCCACCTCCTTCTATGTATAAATATGTGCACCCCGTCCAAATCCCGGGTCCAAACCCTAGCCCCTTCTTCCTCCGCGCGCCGGACATGTCCGCCCGGCGCCGGACATGTCCGCGCCGCCGCCCCCGGCGAATCCTGCGTCGCCATGTGGCCTCCAGCCACGCACAGCGCTGCCCGCCGAGCCGTCCCGACCCAGCGGCCCGCGCCGCTCCGCCCGCCCCGCGCCGCCGGCGCGTCGCCTCGGCCGCCCGCCGCCGCCCAGCGCGCCTACGCCCGCCGCCCGGATCGCCTCCCGGCCGCCCGGCAAGCTGCGCCGCTGCGCCTGCCCTCCTTGCCGGCCCGCCGCCTCTAAGTCGTCGGAGGCGCGCCGCCGCCACCGGCCTCGCCTCCCCGGGGCTGTGCCGCCCCGCAGTACCTCCCCCGTCGCCCCTCCGGCGCACCACCGGCCGGATCCAGCGAGATCCGGGCCGGGGCCAACTCCTCCGACCTTCCCCGGCCGCTCTCCGGCGAGAACTCCGGCCGCCTCGGTTCCCGTGCCCGGCCCGATCCAGACCCGAAGGTTGACCCCGAAATCCACTAAGTCCATGATATTTTGCATAATCATGCCATGTTCATCGCATCATAACATGTTGCATACTGCTCCGTTTCATGCGTGCAATATGTTAAATTGTTCGCCTCGACGAGTACTTCATTTCATTCCATCGCATCATTTTCATTTGAGATCATCTTGATGCCCGAAATGCTGTTGGAAGAGTGCTATGTGATGTTAACCTGCTGAAACTGTTATAACTTGCTCATTTGTCATTTTTGCCATGTTTGATGTGTGCATCCTATGAGGTTGATGTTTACATGTGTTTTGATCTATGCTACGCCATCTTTCCAGTGGTGCTACCCATGTATTTTTGTGAGTTGTGTGCTGAGTGCATCAAGCTTGTTAAGTAGTGTACTTGTTGTTGCTGTTTTGCTAGACAGATTCTGTTATATTTTGTTGCTATGTAAACCTGCTACTACAAGCCATTACATGCATATTCTGGAGATGTTCACTAAGGATGTTTTGTTATACATGTCTTGCTCTATCCATTCATGCCCCTGGTTGCATTTATAGCCTGCTGTAACATGTTGTAATCTTGCTGGGCTAGCAGGGTGGATGTCGTTTGAGTTTCTGTTTGTGATTCATCCGTAGTCGGATGGTGCTCTTATGTAAGATGATGTTGTATTCATGTGGCATTGTATGCCTTATGTATGTATCCCTATCTATTATGTCATGTTGATGTAATGATATCCACCTTGCAAAAGCGTCTTCAAGATGCGCTTCTATCCTTGGTGGGACCTTCGAGTTCCTTTAGGATAGGGTCGCATCTTGGGCGTGACACTACTGTTCAACCAACCCTCCACCGTCTACTGTTCATCCATCCCTCCACACCACGGGGTCCTGTTCAACCACCCCTCCACGGCCACCCCTCCACCATCTACTATTCATCCAGCCCTCCACAACACGGGGTCCTGTTCATCCAGAGGCAACGCCACCGCTCCATCGCTCATCCAACCCCCCACGCAACACTCACTTGCTCATCCAATCGATCGGCTTGATTAGCGCGAGAGCGGCGAATCGCTTCATCGGGTTCGATTAACAGCCATCGATCGATCGCTCGAGTTCGATAACACGTAGCTGCGGTGCAATCGCTGGGGTTGATTAGAGCCCAACGCCGCTTCGGAGTTGATTAGAGCCAACGCCTCGCACACACGTGCGTACGTGTACGAGAGAGACGCGCATCGCTTGGCTCCCGACCTCCCACCGTAACCGGCAACTCCCCGAAATTTTCTTCCCCCTTGCTTCTACCATGGTTTTTTCCGTCATGGACGGCCCAAAGAATGTCATGCAGCTGCGTCTCCGGCCCGCCCAGGACGAAAAGCCCATTTTCTGTCATGATTTTTTGTCATAGAAGTAGGAGCCCACCACATCTATGATGATACCGGGTTTTGTCACAATTATCATCATAGAAGTGTCATATGTATGATAGAATTTTTTTTGTTCGGCCCAAAATGTCACGGATATGTCTTTTTTTTGTAGTGAATAAATGGCTCGTGATCCTTATGGCGATCACAACCACGACCACATCTGGTCCAACTCAACACGATGGCATTTCCGCAACCACCACAGTGCAAACTTCATACTTAGTGTGCAAATTCATAAAGCGTTGACCCATGGTGTACCCTACTTTCGAGCGTGTCCTTAACCGTGGACTCGGCTATCGATAGATTAATACACTCTGCAGAGGTAGCGCACTGGACACACACCATGGAACCCATGGCCTCGCACTCCCATTCGTGTGGACCAACGACATTCCGACGAAACCATTCCATTGCCATGACACTCTCCCGGCCACTCCCACTAAATCCCCATCGGGCTAGTCCTGGGTGGCCCCGTGTCTACCTCAAGACACAACGACCACCGCCGTGGCCATGATCCACTCTGGGACCCGGTACCAAAAACTTAACAACGGGCTCACAAGGTTATGCATGCTTACCGGGCCAGGGTACAGCACGCCCATAACCTTCCCTAGATGGAGGCACCGACCAGAGGCACGACAATGAAATGAATTGAGGCCGTCCCATACCGGCAAATGTGGTTGCACTGGGAAAGACTCATTTCAGCGGCACCAAGACCCGGTCAACAACATGTTCAAGTTGAGTTATTATCTGGTTCAATTTAAAGTGAAAGTAACCGGTGTCATAATGCCATGACATGCATCACCAACATATGCATCACATATCAACGAAAATAACTGAGTCAACTACGCTCTCACGGAGCAATCAACAACTCATGATACTCCTCTTGTTAAGATCAAACCTCACTTAAACCAGAATCTTTTCTAGCAAATTTATCAATTTTTCGTCATGCAAAAATAATTTCACTAATTATTTATATCCATAACCATATTATCTTATCATTACTCATAACTAAATCCTTCTTAGCTTATCCACTAGATTCACTTCAAACTTTCTTTAAATCAAGCATATTTAATATAACAATCATCTAACAGAATATAATTAACACATTAATAATTTAAATGCAGAAATAATCATTAGTTCAAGTGGGAAAATGACAAATATTGAAGTGGCACTATGAAAATGTTGTTGTGGCTTGCCTTAGTGCAGATGAGGTTCACAAGCCTCCTAGTGATCCTCAAGACAAGCCTGCACTTCCGAAAATAAATAAAAACACAAAAAGAAAACATCAAGAAACCTTCTAAAATTCACCAGAAAATGTAGACAACATGGAAAAACGCCATATTTTGGGAGCTGCTAGATTTTTGGACAAAGAGCACAATGCAAAAAGAATCAATGCATTTGGACTTATAGATAAAAAGTTATTGCTGTTTGAAGTTATCTGGATTTAAATGAATTTTGAATAAAAATTAAACAAACTGGGGGGTGACGTCGAAGGCGTAAAAAGCCCAGGTCGCTACCACTCGTACCGCTTCACGCACGTACAAAGTGGCTGAGTAGCGGGCCCCGCTAGCCAGGTGAGGAGGAGGGGACAGGGAAATAGAGAGCGGCGGGGACTCGCCGGAGCGCACGCCGGCGGCGAGGGCTCTTGGGCCAAAAGGAGATGGGCGGATTGGTAGAGGAGAAGGAGACGCACCTGCTCGTACCCGTAGCGTGGCTAGAGGTGGTCGGACGGTGTTGGAAAGAGCCTCTCCAGCAGAGGCAAAGGGCAGCGGTCGCCGGAGATGAAGACGACGGCAGCTAGGGGCGACTCCAGGGGCTCCAATAGGGTGGAACGGCTCCACCGGAGAGTGGCGGATGCCCTGGCATGGTTGCCCTGGCCTGGGAGGGGCTGGAGCTGCGGGGACGACCCGAGGGGATCGCCGGTGAGCTCGAGCTCGGGGGTGGCAGCCAGCTGCCTGCCCGGCCGGGCGCGGCTTTCTACTAGCTTGTGGGGTATGTGAGAGTGGCTGCGGGTGTTCGAGCAAGCTGGGGGTGGCCGCATTTATAGGCGAGTGGAGAGGGGGGATCGGGCTCCGCCGGAGGACACCTGTCCACGGCGCCCGGCGACAAATGGTGTCAGTGAGAGAGGGAGAAGGGGACGGAGCTCACGCGGGAACTATTAGCGAGCGCAGATGAGCACAAGGGCGAGGGGAAGACGACGAGCACAATGCGCCGCACACTGTGTCATTGGCCGGACCTTGCCCGTGCCCACTGCGGCAAGCTCCGGCGTCGGCGAGTGCCAGGGAGGAGTTAAGGGAGTGGAGACGAAGATGGTGGTGCGGTTTGGCACGCTCGGGCAGGCTGGGCAGCAAGCACGCGTGTAACAGAGCGCTCGGCGGCACTCATAGTGCGTGTTTTACATGCCAGCACGACTGGACGAACACGATCATCGTGTGAACTATGACATCAGGCCAACCTAAGCGCAAACTTCATGTCTGGCATGTAGTCCTTGGTAGTTTTGAGTGTTATCACGATTTGGTGGGGTTCCAGGTGCAGTACAAATAAATTTGTACTCCAAGTATGTTTTTGGACAGTAACTTTGGAGGTTTACTGTGGTCAAACCACTGGGAATTGTGGGCTGGGGTTTGGAGGCTAGCCAACACTTACTAAGGTGAAGAAGCACAAGAAAAACCAGCTACAATGGAGCTAGTAAAATGGTAGTTGCTGTAGAAACCACCATTTCTGTCCAGAAATGAAAATATTTTCTGTAGCCAAAATATTCCAAAGAGTGATGAAATATTTTTGCTCAGAAAGGTGCCCTAGGGTTCAAAGAATAATTGGGATTTTTCTCAGGATTTTAGGGGCAAGAAAAATTAGGGTTGCTTTGGAGCACAAAGGGCTAGCTAGGGTTTAGGAGAGCAAAATGAATATTTTTCATTTAAGAAAAATATTCCAAGTGATATTTTGAGATGAACCAGAGATGGGATGATGGTTTGAGAAGGAGTTGAAGCACTTGGGTGAAAATCAAGGGGTAACCAAGTGGTTAAGTCCAAATGAAATGATTCAAAAACTCCAAACTCAAATCCAAATCAACTGAAAACCAGGCAAAGAAGAAATGGCAAAAACCAGGTTGTCACAAACCTCCCCCACTTAGAATGAATCTCGTCCTTGAGATTCGGTTGCTTGGGAAAACCATTCTAGATAATGTTCCCTTAGAAATTCTTCTGATTCCCATGTAGATTATGACTCTGTGTGATGCTTCCATCGGACTCTGTAGAATTTTCTGGCTTTACTACGAGTGACTCTTTCCATCTGATCCAAAATTTTCACTGGCCTCTCTTCATATGTTAGATCTTTTTCCAGCTCTATTTCTGTCAAATCAGTCTTTTTCTCAGGTGGCGATATGCATCGCCGTAATTCTGAAACGTGGAACACGTTGTCCACGTCCGACAATTTCGGGGGTAACTCCAACTGATATGCAACCGCACCCACTCGTGTCATAACGGGAAATGGACCAATAAATCTAGGTGCCAATTTTCCACGAGTCTGAAATCTCTTGATACCTTTCATAGGCGTGACTCGAAGGTATACATGTTCTCCGGGTTCAAAACTGATCTATTAGTGTTTTGCATCTTAATAACTTTTCTATCGAGATTTGGCCAACTGCAATCTGTCTCTGATTTCCTTGACTTGCTTCTTGGCTTCCAGCATGAGATCCTTTTCGAAAATACGGCTATCTTCGGTTTGAGACCAATTTAACGGAGTGCGGCACCTACGGCCATACAAAGCTTCATACGGTGACATCTTAAACTGGTCTGGAAGCTAATGTTATAAGAGAACTCGGCATATGGCAAACAGTGTTCCCATTTTGGGCCTTGGGCCAAAGCACAGGCTCGCAGCATATCTTTGAGTATTTGATTTACCCACTCTGTCTGTCCATCAGTCTGAGGATGATAAGCGGTACTGTAGTTCAATTCTGTCCCCAAGGCTTGATGGAGATGGGGCCAAAAAGCGGAGGTAAAAAGTGAACCTCGGTCAGAAGTGATGGTTCCGGGGACTCCATGAAGACTAACTATTCGAGATACATACAGTTGTGCAAGCTCATCTGCTCGATATGAGGTTCTAATCGGGATGAAGTGGGCTACCTTGGTTAGTGTATCCACTATGACCCGGATTGCATCATTGCCATGTCGGGTCTTAGGTAGTCCTGTGACGAAATCCATACAGACATCATCCCATTTCCATTGTGACACTGGCAGCAGTTGGAGAAGTCCGGCTGGCTTCTGATGTTCTGCCTTCACTTTGTTGCATATGTCACAACAGGCCACAAAATATGCAATGTCTTTCTTCATTCCATCCCACCAAAATATTTGTCGAAGGTCTTCGTACATTTTCGTACCTCCAGGGTGAATTGAATACAAGGACTCATGGGCTTCTGACAGGATCTTCTGCTTTAAATCCGCTTGATTGGGCACACAAATCCTTCCCCGGAATCGGAGGGTACCAAACTGATCCTTCGAGAAATCAGAAGTCTGACTCGCTTCCATATGCTTGGCACATTTCTACAGATCGGTGTCATCTGGTTGGGCCTTGCGGATCTCTTCCTCAAGAGTAGGGGTAACTTCCAAAATATTAGCAAGGCCAGCCTCAACTATGACCAGTTTGAGCTGAGCAATCTCTTCTTTAAGTTCAGGAGGGAAAGAATCCAATATGACATTTAAAGTGACGTGCTTTCGACTGAGCGCATCGGCAACCATGTTGGCATTACCCGGGTGGTAATTTATTCCAAGGTCATAATCCTTGAGTAACTCAAGCCATCTTCATTGACGGAGATTTAAATCTGGCCGAGTAAATATATACTTGAGACTTTTGTGATCGGTAAAAATTTGGCACCTCTTCCCGATGAGATAGTGTCTCCAAATTTTTAAAGCATGAACCACCACGGCCAATTCCAAATCATGAGTAGGGTAATTTCCCTCATGGGGTCATAGCTGTCGTGAGGCATAAGCTACTACCTTGCCGTCTTGCATAAGTACGCATCCAAGTCCTTGCCTGGAAGGGTCGCAATATACATCAAAACTATGGTAGATATCTGGAGGAGTCAATACCAGAGCAGTTGTCAGCCATTTCTTTAACTTAGTGAAACTTTTCTCACAGTCCTCAGTCCATTCAAACTTCTTATCCTTTTTGAGTAGCTCTGTCATGGGCTTAGAAATCTTGGAAAACCCTTTAATGAAATGACGCTTGTGGGTGGCAACCAATTGAGTACATCTTTTACTTTGCTTGGGTCCATGGCTCTACTTTAGGCGGATAGCACATGTCCAAGGAATCCAACATGCTTGGGCCAAAACTCACATTTACTGAATTTGGCATATAACTGATGTTCACGGAGTCATTGTAACACTGCTCGAAGGTGTTCTTTGTGTTCTTATTCACTTCTAGAGTAAATAAGTATATCATGATGAATACTACCATGAACTTATCGAGGAAGTCCATGAATACTTTATTCATCATGTGCATGAAGAAGGCAGGGGCGTTGGTGAGACCAAAAGACATAACTGTATACTCATAAAGACCGTATCGAGTGGTGAACGCGGTCTTAGGAATATCCTCCTTTTTAATTTTGAGATGATAGTATCCAGTCCGCAAATCAATATTGGAGAATACCTTGGCCCCACTGAGCTGATCAAACAGGTCATCAATTCTTGGCAGTGGGTATTTGTTTTTGACTGTGACGTCATTCAGCTGACGGTAATCCACACACATGCGGAGGCTGCCATCTTTCTTGTCTACAAAGATAGCAGGTGATCCCCATGGTCAAGAGCTGGGACGGATATATCCTCTCTGGAGAATTTCATCAAGTTGTTTCTTTAGCTCCACTAATTCTGATGAAGGCATTCGGTAATACTTCTTGTGTATTGGCGTGGTTCTGGGCACAAGATCTATTGCAAACTCAAGCTCTCGATCAGGTGGCATGCCTGGCAGTTCTTTTGGGAATACATGAGGAAACTCGCTAACTGCCGGTATTACCTCCAACTCAACCACTGCTATGAAGGCCATTTCCTTTGAGGGTATGCTTCTTCTAGCATAAAATTTTGTAGTCTGCCCCTCTTGGCTGGTGAAAGTGACTTCTTGGGTCGCACAATTTTTGCACACTTGATACTGAGTCAGCCAATTCATACCCAAGATAACATCCAACTTATCAGACTCAATAACTATCAAAGACGTTGGAAAACAGATTCCGTTGACATTGACTTCCAGGTTGCGGCAGACTAGATTGCTTTGGATTAGAGATCCCAGGGTTTGTACCAGCATATTCTTGCCCAAAAGCGAACAAGGAAATTTGTTTTGGGCAACAAAATTCCAAGAAATAAAAGAGTGCGAAGCCCCGGAGTCAAATAAAATCACTTCAGGTATATTAACAAAGAACATACCAATGACGACTTCGAGGTTCTCTTAGGCTTCATCAGTGGAGATGTGATGAACGTATCCTGTGAGGGTGTGCTGGTTCGGGCATGCCTCAATACAATTGACTTGTGGCCTGAATATAGCATTTGTCCGGTTGTTCTTGGGACACTGTTTGGCATAATGTCCAATTTCCCCACAACTGTAACAAGAATTGCTGCACAGACGCTCCTCTTGCATTGAGTTGGGTACGACATTCCTGACTTGGGTGGTGGTCTTGTTAACATTTTGGTGCCAATTGGGCTTGTATTCTACCTGAGTCTGTTGCTAGGTACGAGCCTTCTGCACTGGTTGTATTTCCTTCCTTGACTCAAACTTGCGTTTGTGATCGTTGTTGGCAGACTTATTATCCGATACAAGCTTGTGCTCTCTTTTAGCAATGAAAGCCTTGTTCACCAGGGTTTGGAAGTCTGGGAAATCGAACATACTGAGAGTACACCTGAGTTGCCGGTTTAATCCACTAAGAAATCTGTCAATCTTTCTTTCTTCAGTGGCCACGTCATATAGAGAGTAATGTGACAGATGATTGAATTTCTGCAAATATTCTCCCACGGACTGACTTCCTTGGAGGAGCGCGAGAAATTCATGCTGCTTAGTCTTCATAATTCCCGCAGGGATATGATATTTCCGGAATTGTTCTTCGAATCTTGACCAGGTAATTTCTTCATCAGCAGACCACATGGCTCTTTCATTTTCCCAGCGTATGGCAGCAGCGCCTTCAAAATAATGTGTTACGAATGGAACCTTGTCTCCTTCATCAGTACGAGCAACCTCAAGCTTCTTCTCCATAGTTCTCAACCAATAATCTGCATCCAAGGGATCAATGGCCTGACTGAAACTGGGAGGCTTGGTCCTTTGAAAATCTGATAGCTTGGAGTGATGACCGGGATGATTTCCATTCTGTCCAACCACAGCTTAATATTTCAATCAGATCATTATTCCGTCTTCCCTCAAACATACGCAGAATTTGCTTGGTGGAGGGCGGATTTGGCGGTGGAGGCGGTGGTGAAAGGTACGGCTCGGGTGATTGTCTTGCCTATCGTGCGGAACGACGAAGAGGAGAACCCTCGCGAACGTTGCTACTGCATCCTCCCCGCGTCATCCTAATATGATTTTTCCCAAGGCAACGCAACCGAGATGAGAAGCATTCAAAATAAACTGGGGAGAAGCTAGCAAAAAAGCCCGAGAAAAACCGAAATGGCGAAGAAAATACGGTGAATAAAATAAAGTTTCAAGATAATTATACATAGAATCATACATGAAAGATAACAACATGCCAGGTTCCACTACGCCCATACATGAAACGAAACATCATGACTCGTACTACATCCGTACTCCATCCTGACGACTGCGAATACTCGAAAGCTCTACTGCTCTCCTGGTGCTGCGGGGTCCTCTCTTGAAGCGGACTCGGATCCTGAACTGATGGGGTTAACTGAGACCTCCGGGTTAACGGTGACACGACGACGCTGCCTTGAGGGCTCTCCCTCTGGGGTAGGTGGAGGGTGAATCATCGGGGCTACAGGAGTGGCGAGAAGTGTAACCCACTCAGCAGGAGCACTAAGTGGACTCACTATTGCGGTGCCTGAGCTACTCGGAGGTGTAACCGGGGAAACGGGGGAAGTAGAACTGGCTAGAATATAGGGAGTAAATCCTATAGATGCTGGAGTAGTGACTGATCTAGCAGAGGCTAAAGCAGTATGGGCAGGACTCAGCTCTCGAGCCAGCTCATAGATCAGAAGATAGCTAGCAGTGATATAGCGAGAAAGGTGGCTAGCAACACTATCATACTCCGGATCAATGACAGGGAAACAAACACGACCATTATCGTGCAGAGAAGAATAGTAGTAGAAACCTAGGTGGTTCTGCATCCGGACCTCATTGTAGCGGAGCTCAACAAGGACCTCAAATGCAGCAAACTGGATGGCCTGAGAAGCGGTAGAAGCGTAACCGCTCCGAGAGGTACGAGTGTAAGTGATGGAGTTGGAACTGGTGCGCAGAGTAACCACGACGTGATACTCATACACCGAGTCAGATAGACGCTCCCGGTACGCACGATAGGCTGGGTAATCACCGTGGGGGTACAGCTGACGCCACACGTTACGAAGGAGATGTGGCGACGTGTACGGCATCATCTGCAACTGGCACGGATACAGCACCGGAGCCATCTATACTCACAACCATTAGCAGGTTAGCATAAAAATAAAATCAGTGCATGCAATGCAACAACCAGCTACAAATGCTACCGGCACTCAACTACAACTCCTATCTAGCGTCTGTTTAACTCGTCGTAGTCTAGCATGGCCTACAGCAAGCGTGGCTTTGATACCAAGCGTTGTAGCACCCCGGCTCAAAGCAACCAGATTACCATGCATTGCCAGCCCAGAGACCTTGTCTTCTGGCAACACACAACAACTTGGTACAGAAAAACAACCGCTTTTATTGATGCTAGCGGATCAGAGTTTATATTAAACAATTAGCGAGGCCAAGTGGCACACCCGGTGCGGATGAACAATATGTACATTATTTAGTGAACAAAATGGGGCTTCGATCAAGACAACTACGCGACAACGGAACAACGTCGTAGCGGAACTCCCTAGCATAGGGACACCGATGTGGACATGATCTAGACTCGGATAGCTCTCCTTTCCAATGAGACTTTCCTAAAATCTAGCATGTCACTCCAGGTCAGTACATTGAATGTACTTGTGATACGTCCATTTTGCATCATGCTTTTATATCAATATTTACTGCATTATGGGCTGTTATTACACATTATATCTCAATACTTATGGCTATTCTCTCTTATTTTACAAGGTTTACCATGAAGTGGGGGAATGCCGGGAGCTGGAATTCTGGCTGGAAAAGGAGCAAACATTGGAAACCTATTCTGCACAGCTCCAAAAATCCTGAAACTCCACGAAACTTATTTTTGGAATTAATAAGAATTATTGAGAGGAAGAAACACCTCAGGGGGGAACACACCCTGGCCAGGAGGGTGGGGGCGCGCCCACCCCTACTAGGCGCGCCCCCTGTCTCCCGGGGCCCCTGGTGGCCCCCGGTTTCCATATTTGGCTATATGAAGGCTTTTACCCTTGAAAAAATCGTGGGCAAGCTTACGGGACGAAACTCCGCCGCCACGAGGCGGAACCTTGGCGGAACCAATCTAGGGCTCCGGCGGAGCTGTTCTGCCGGGGACACTTCCCTCCGGGAGGGGGAAATCATCACCATCGTCATACCCAAAGATCCTCTCATCGGGAGGGGGTGAATCTGCATCAACATCTTCACCAGCACCATCACCTCTCAAAACCCTAGTTCATCTCTTGTATCCAATCTTGTATCAAAACCACAAATTGGTACTTGTGGATTGCTAGTAGTGTTGATTACAGCTTGTAGTTGATGCTAATTGGTTTACTTGGTGGAAGATTATATGTTCGGATCCTTAATGCATATTATTACTCCTCTGATTATGAACATGATTATGCTTTGTGAGTAGTTACGTTTGTTCCTGAGGACATGGGTGAAGTCTTGCTATTAGTAGTCATGCGAATTTGGTATTCGTTCGATATTTTGATGAGATGTATGTTGGCTTTCCTCTAGTGGTGTTATGTGAACGTCAACTACATGACACTTCACCATTATTTGGGACTAGAGGAAGGCATCGGGAATTAATAAGTCGATGATGGGTTGCTAGAGTGACAGAAGCTTAAACCCTAGTTTATGCGTTGCTTCGTTAGGGGCTGATTTGGATCCATATGTTTAATGTTGTGGTTAGGTTTACCTTAATACTTCTTTTGTAGTTGCGGATGCTTGCAAGAGGGGTTAATCATAAGTGGGATGCTTGTCCAAGTAAGGGCAGTACCCAAGCACCGGTCCACCCACATATCGAATTATCAAAGTACCGAATGCGAATCATATGAGCGTGATGGAAACTAGCTTGATGATAATTCCCATGTGTCCTCAGGAGATCTTTTCTCATTATAAGAAATTGTCCATGCTTATCCTTTGCTACAAAAAGGATTGGGCCACCTTGCTGCACTTTATTTATGTTATTTACTTGTTACTCGTTACAAATTATCTTATCACAAAACTATCTATTACCTACAATTTCAGTGCTTGCAGAGAAAACCTTACTGAAAACCGCTTATCATTTCCTTCTGCTCCTCGTTGGGTTCGACACTCTTACTTATCGAAAGGACTACGATAGATCCCCTACACTTGTGGGTCATGAAGACTCTTTTCTGGCGCCGTTGCCGGGGAGTGTAGCACTTTTGGTGAGTGGAACTTGGTAAGGAAACATTTATATAGTGAGCTGAAATTTTCTGTTACTTGTCACTATGGAAACTAATCCTTTGAGGGGCTTGTTCGGGCTATCTTCACCCCGACCAGAAGAGCACAGAGTTGATCCTCAGCCTACTGAAAATTTTGAAAATATTTACTTTGAGATTCCTTCGGGTATGATAGAGAAACTGCTAGCTAATCCATTTGCAGGAGATGGAACATTGCGTCCCGACTTACACCTTATCTTTGTGGATGAAGTTTGTGGATTATTTAAGCTTGCAGGTATTCCTGATGATGTTGTCAAAAGGAAGGTCTTCCCTTTATATTTGAAGGGAGATGCATTGACATGGTATAGGCTATGTGATGATACGAGATCTTGGAATTATTAACGATTGAAGTTGGAATTTCACCAGAAGTTCTATCCTATGCATCTTGTTCATCGTGATCGTAATTACATATATAATTTCTGGCCTCGCGAAGGAGAAAACATCGCTCAAGCTTGGGGGAGGCTTAAGTCAATGTTATATTCATGCCCCAATCATGAGCTCTCCAGAGAAATGATTATTCAAAATTTTTATGCTCGGCTTTCTCTCAATGATCGCAACCTGCTCGATACTTCCTGTGCTGGTTCTTATATGCTAAAGACTATTGAATTTAAATGGGACTTATTGGAAAGAATTACACGCAACTCTGAAGATTGGGGTTCCGACGATGGTAAGGAGTCAGGTATGACACCTAAGTTTGAATGTGTTAAATCTTTTATAAATACCGATGCTTTTCGTGGATTTAGAGCTAAATATGGACTTGACTCTGAGATAATAGCTTCTTTCTGTGAATCTTTTGCTACTCACGTTGATCTCCCTAAGGAGAAGTGGTTTAAATATAATCCTCCCATTGAAGTAAAAGTAGTTGCACCCATTACAGTTGAAGAAAAGACTGTCACTTATAGTGATCCTATTGTTCCTACTACTTATGTTGAGAAACCTCCTTTTCCTGTTAGGATAAAGGATCATGCTAAAACTTCGACTGTTGTTCGTAAGAGTAACACTAGGACTTATACACCTCCTGAGCAAATCAAAGTTGAACCTAGTATTGCTATGGTTAAAGATCTCTTGGATGATGATTTAGATGGGCATGTTATTTATTTCTGTGGTGAGACTACTAATATTGCTAGACCAGATACTAAGATACATAGACCTGTGGTTGGCATGCCTATTATTTCTGTTAAAAAAGGAGATCATTGCTATCATGGCTTATGTGATATGGCTGCTAGTGCTAGTGCAATACCCTATGACCTATATAAAGAAATTATGCACGACATTGCACCCGTTGAGTTGGAAGACATTGATGTTACTATTAAGCTTGCTAATAGGGATACCATTAAACCAGTTGGTATAGTTAGACATGTTGAGGTCTTGTGTGGGAAGGTTAAATATCCTGCAGATTTTCTTGTTCTTGGTTCCCCACAAGATGACTTTTGTCCCATTATTTTTGGTAGACCCTTCTTAAACACTGTTAATGCTAAGATTGATTGTGAAAAGGATACTGTCACAATTGGCTTAGAAGGTATGTCTTATGAGTTTAATTTTGCTAAGTTTCGTAGACAACCTCATGATAGAGAATCACCTAGTAAGGATGAGATTATTGGTCTTGCTTCTATTGCTGTGCCTCCTACTGATCCGTTATAACAATATTTGCTAGACCATGAAAATGATATGTTTATCAAGGAAAGAAGGGAAATAGATGAAGTGTTCCTTAAACAGGAACCTATGCTGAAACACAACCTTCCCGTTGAAATTCTTGGGGATCCCCCTCCACCCAAGGGTGATCCCGTGTTTGAACTCAAACCATTACCTGATAATCTTAAGTATGCTTATCTTCATGAAAAGAAAATATATCCTGTTATTATTAGTGCTAACCTTTCAGAGCAAGAAGAAATATTATTGAAAACTCTGAAGAAGCACCGTGCTGCTATTGGATATACTTTGGATGATCTTAAGGGCATTGTCAGATGTTGGGTTCCGGCAGACCATTTAGGTTCAAACTCTAGGGTGCGCACAAAGATCTTTCCCCTACCGACCTGCGTCCGATCGCCTCGTGAGAATCTAGCTAAACGTTGAACAACACAAGGGACACGAGATTTATTAGGTTCGGGCCACCGTTGTGGTGTAATACCCTACTATAGTGTGTGGTGTGGTGGATTGCCTCAGGGGCTGATGATGGATAGTACAAAGGGTGAACAACCTCGCGAGAGGTGTTCTTGAGCTAGTGCGATGAATTGCTTGGGTGAGTTCGATCGCCTCTCGGTCTAATGAGCACTCTCCCAGGTGCCCTCTACTGTGTGGTGGCTAGGCCTATTTATAGACGCCCTGGCCCTTGCTACGTCTTGAGCTTGCGTTGGTTTTCCTTGACGAGGAAAGGGTGATGTAGCAATAATAGCGTAAGTATTTGCCTCAGTTTTTGAGAACCAAGGTATCAATCCAGTAGGACGCTCCTCAAAAGTCCCACGCACCTACACAAACAAACAAAGAACTCGCAACCAACGCAATAAAGGGGTTGTCAATCCCTTCACGGCCACTTGCAAAACTGAGATCTAATAGAGATAGTATGATAAGATAAATATATTTTTGGTATTTTATAATATAGATGCAAAAAGTAAAGATGCAAATAAAAGTAGATTGGAAGCAAATATGATAAGAGATAGACCCGGGGGCCATAGGTTTCACTAGAGGCTTCTCTTAAGATAGCATAAGTATTACGGTGGGTCAACAAATTACTGTCGAGCAATTGCTAGAAAAGCGAATAATTATGAGATTATCTAGGCATGATCATGTATATAGGCATCACGTCCGCAACATGTAGACTGACTCCTGCCTGCATCTACTACTATTACTCCACACATCGACCGACTCCTGCCTGCATCTAGAGTATTAAGTTCATAAGAACAGAGTAACGCCTTAAGCAAGATGACATGATGTAGAGGGATAAACTCAAGTAGTATGATATAAACCCCATATTTTTATCCTCGATGGCAACAGTACAATACGTGCCATGCAACCCTTTCTATCACTGGGTAAGGACACCGCAAGATTGAACCCAAAGCTAAGCACTTCTCCCATGGCAAGAAAGATCAATCTAGTAGGCCAAACCAAACTGATAATTCGAAGGGACTTGCAAAGATAACTCAATCATACATAAAAGGATTCAGAGGAGATTCAAATATTTCTCATAGGTAAACTTGATCATAAACCCATAATTCATCAGATCTCGACAAACACACTGAAAAAAGAGTTTACATCGAATTGATCTCCACAAGAGAGGAGGAGAACATTGTATTGAGATCCAAAAAGAGGGAGGAAGCCATCTAGCTAATAACTATGAACCCGTAGGTCTGTGGTAAACTACTCAAAACTCATCGTAGGGGCAAGGATGTTGATATAGAAGCCCTCCATGGTCGATTCCCCCTCCGGCGGAGCGCGGGCGAAGGCTCCAAGATGGGATCTCGTGGATATAGAAGGTTAAGGTGGTGGAAATTGTGTTTCGTTGGCTCCCTGGATGTTTTTGGGGTACGTAGGCTTATATAGGAGGAAGAAGTACGTCAGTGGCCGCCCGAGGGGCCCACGAGACAGGGGGCGTGCCCTATAGGGGGGGGGGCGCACCCTCCTATGTCGTGGAGGCCTCGGCTACTTCTTGACTTGTACTCCAAGTCCTCTGGATCACGTTCGTTCCAAAAATCACGCTCCCGAAGGTTTCATTCCGTTTGGACTTCGTTTGATATTCCTTTTCTTCGAAATACTGAAATAGGGAAAAAAACAGCAATACGGGCTGGGCCTCCAGTTAGTAGGTTAGTCCCAAAAATGATATAAATGTGTAAAATAAAGCCCATAAACATCCAAAAGGGGTAATATAATAGCATGGAACAATAAAAAATGATAGATATGTTGCAGACGTATCAAGCATCCCCAAGCTTAATTCCTGCTCGTCCTCGAGTAGGTAAATGATAAAAAGAGAATTTTTGATGTGGAATGCTACCTAGCATAATTTTTAATGTAATTTTCTTTATTGTGGCATGAATGTTCAGATCCAAATGATTCAAAATAAAAGTTCATATTGATAAACGAAATAGTAACACTTCAAGCATACTAATCAAAGTAATCATGTCTCCTCAAAATAACATGGCAAAAGAAAGTTCATCCCTAGAAAATCATATAGTTAGGCTATGCTTCATTTTCGTCACACAAAGATGTTCCCAACTTCTATACCGCCGATGACAAGCCAAGCAATTAATTCATACTTAAATAGTCTCAAACTTTTTGAACCTTCATGCAATACATGAGCGTGAGCCATGGATATAGCACTATGGGTGGAATAGAATATGATGATGGGGATTGTGTGGAGAAGACAAAAAAGGAGAAAGTCTCACATTGACGAGGATAATCAACGGGCTATGGAGATGCCCATCAATTGATGTCAACATGAGGAGTAGGGATTGCCATGCAACGGATGCACTAGAGCTATAAATTAATGCTCAACAAAAGAAAACTAGTAGGTGTGCATCCAACTTGCTTGCTCACGAAGACCTAGGGCATTTGAGGAAGCCCATCATAGGAATATACAAGCCAAGTTCTATAATGAAAAATTCCCACTAGTATGAAAAAGACAACTTATGAGACTCACTATATGAAAAACATGGTGCTACTTTGAAGCACAATATATGAGACTCACTACATGAAGAACAAGGTGCTACTTTGAAGCACAAGTGTGGAAAAAGAGATAGTAGCATTACCCTCTTTATTCATTTTCTTTTTTTCCTTTATTTCTTTTCTTTTTTTTTTCTTTTTTTTGGGCCTTTCTATTTTTTTTCTTTTGGCCTTTCTTCTTTTTTCGTTTCTTTTTGCGCAATGCTCTAATAATGATGATCATCACACTTTCATTGATTACAACATATGAATTACAACTCGAAACTAGAACAAGATATGACTATCTGAATGCCTCCGGTGGTGTACCTGGACGGTGCAATGAATCAAGAGTGACATGTATGAAAATTAATGCATAATGGCTTTGCCACAAATACAGTGTCAACTACATGATCATGCAATGGCAATATGACAAAAGTAAAGTATGTCATGCTGATGAACGGAACGGTTGAAAGTTGCATGGCAATATATCTCGGAATGGCTATGGAAATGCCATAATAGGTAGGTATGGTGGCTGTTTTGAGGAAGATATAAGGAGGTTTATGTGTGATAGAGCATATCATATCACGGGGTTTGGATGCACGGGAGAAGTTTGCACCAACTCTCAAGGTGAGAAAGGGCAATGCACGGTATCGAAGAGGCTAGCAATGTCGGAAAGGTAAAAGTGCGTATAATCCATGGACTCAACATTAGTCAAAAGAACTCATATACTTATTGCAAAAATTTAGAAGTCATCAAAAATCAAGCACTACGTGCATGCTCCTTGGGGATAGATTGGTAGGAAAAGACCATCGCTCGTCCCCGACCGCCACTCATAAGGATGCACAAGCCAGGTACACTTCATGTTTCAAATTTGTTACACAACTTTAACCATACGTGCATGCTATGGTACTTTCTAACTTCAACAAAAGCATTCATTAAATTCATAATCACCCAACTAGCATGACTTTAATATCACTACCTCCATATCTCAAAACAATTATCAAGTATAAAATCGATCATAGCATCCAATTCACTTCCTATGATAGTTTTTATTATACCCAACTTGGATGCCTACCATTCTAGGACCAATTTATAACCATAGAAAATACCATGCTGTTCTAAAAGGCTCTCAAAATAATATAAGTGAAGCATGAGAGACTAGCAATTTCTACAAAAATAAGTCACCGCCGTGCTCTAAAAGATATAAGTGAAGTACTAGAGCAAAAAACTATCAAGCTCAAAAGATATAAGTGAAGCACATAGAGTATTCTAGCAAATTCTAATCAAGTAGGCTTCTCCCAAAAGGTGTGTACAGCAAGGATTATTGTGGTAAACTAAAAAGCAAAGACTAATATAATACACGACGCTCCAAGAAAAACACATATCATGTGGCGAATAAAAATATAGCTCCAAGTAAAGTTACCAATGAACGAAGACGAAAGAGGGGATGCCTTCCCGGGGCATCCCCAAGATTAGGCTTTTTGCTATCCTTGAATATCTTGGGGTGCCATGGGCATCCCCAAGCTTAGGCTCTTGCCACTCCTTATTCCATAGTCCATAAAAGCTTTACCCAAAACATGCAAACTTCACAACACAAAACTCAACAGGAAATCTTATAAGCTCCGTTAGTGAAAGAAAACAAAACCACCACATAAGGTAGTGTAATGAACTCATTCTTTATTTATTTTGGTGTTAAACCTACTGTATTCAAACTTCTCTATGGTTTATAAACTATATTACTAGCCATAGATGCATCGAAATAAGCAAACAACACACGAAAAACAGAATCTGTCAAAAACAGAACAGTCTGTAGCAATATGTAACTAACGCAAACTTCTGGAACTCTAGAAATCCTACCAAAATAGGAAGTCCTGGAAAATTTGTATATTGATCATAAGAAAAAGGAATAAAAGAAAAAGCATGTTTCTGTGATTTAACAAAACTAAATTCGTGCGAGCAAAGTTTCTGTTTTTCAGCAGAATCAAATCAACTATCATCATAGGTTATCCTATAGGTTCTACTTGGCACAAACAGTAATTAAAAGATAAAACACATCTAAACAGAAGGTAGATGCAAAATTTATTACTAAATAGGAACAAAAACAAAAAACATAAGGAAAATTGGGTTGCCTCCCAACTAGCGATATCGTTTAACGCCCCTAGCTAGGCATAAAAGCGAAGATAGATCTAAGTAGTGCCATCTTTGGCACTAAATTCATAAGTAGCTCGCATGATAGATTCATAAGGTAATTTAACTTTCTTTCTTCGAAAGTGCTCCATGCCTTTATTTAATGGAAATTGGAATCTAATATTCCCTTCCTTCATATCAATAATCACGCCAATCGTTCTAAGGAAAGGTTTACAAGAATAATCTGGCAAGAAAGATTGCAATCTATATCAAGAATGATAAAATCTACGGGCACCAAATTTCTATTTGCAACAATGAGAACATCATTGATCCTTCCCGTTGGCTTTTTAATGGTGGAATCTGCAAGGTGCAAATTCAAAGAGCAATCATCAAGATCATGGAAACCTAGAATATCACATAAAGTTTTCATGATCTTTAATTCTAATCTTTATAGTAGGTTCCCACTCATCATTAAGTTTTCTAGGTATAGAAACTTTCAAATTAAGTTTTTCATCATAAGATTGCATCAAGGCATCAATAATATGTTTAGTAAAAGCTTTATTTTGACTATAAGCATGAGGAAAATTAACAACAGATTGCAACAAGGAAATACAACCTTCTAAAGAACAATTATCATAATCAAATTCCTTGAAATCTGAGATAGTGGGTTCAATACTATTTAAAGTTGTGGCCTCTCCAATTCCACTTTTACCAAATTTAGCATCAAGATCTAAAAATTCCGAATTCTTGGGATGCCTTCTAGGTAAAGTTGACTCATCATCAGTCCCATAATTATCAAGATTCATATTGCAAAACAAAGATCTAATAGGAGAAGCATCAATAACTTTGAGATCCTCATCATTATTTTCATGGAAACTAGAAGAACACACTTTTACAAAGCAATCTTTCTTAGCACGCAATCTAGCGGTTCTTTCCTTGCACTCATCAATGGAAATTCTCGTGGCTTTGATAGACTCATTGATATCATGCTTAGGAGGAGAAGATCTAAGTTTAAGAGAATCAACATCAAGCGAAAGTCTATCAACGTTCCTAGCCAAATCATCAACTTTGAGCAATTTTTCTTCAAGCAAAGCATTAAAATTCTTTTGAGAGATCATAAATTCTTTCATACTATTCTCAAAATCAGAGCGCATCTTATTAAAATTACCATAAGAATTATTGTAGCAATTTCCATAATTATTAGAGGAATTACTAGGGAACGGTCTAGCATTAAAGTTTCCTCTATAAGCATTGTTTCCAAAACTATTCCTACCAAAAAAAATCACATCCATAGATTCATTATTATTCTCAATCAAATTAGACAAAGGCATATCATTGGGATCAAGAGGAGTATTTTTAGTAGCAAATAATTTCATAAGTTCATCCATCTTTCCACTCAAAACATTGATTTCTTATATAGCATGCACTTTTTTAGTAGAAGATCTTTCGGTGTGCCATTGAGAATAATTAGCCATGATATTATCAAGAAGTTTTGTAGCATCTCCTAACGTGATTTCCATAAATGTGCCTCCCGCGGCCGAATCGAAGAGATTTCTAGAAGTAAAGTTCAAACTGGCATAAAATTTTGTATGATCATCCATAAATTCAAACCATGAGTAGGGCAATTGCGAATCACCAATTTCATTCTTTCCCAAGATTGGGCAACATGCTCATGATCAAGTTGTTTAAAATTCATAATATCGTTCCTAAGAGTGATGATCTTAGCGGGAGGAAAATACTTAGAGATAAAAGCATCTTTGCACTTGTTCCAAGAATCAATACTATTTTTAGGCAAAGACGAAAACCAAACTTTAGCACGATCTCTAAGTGAAAACGGAAATAACTTCAATTTAACAATATCATTATCCGTATCTTTTTTCTTTTGCATATCACACAAATCAACAAAGTTGTTTAGATGAGTAGCGGCATATTCACTAGGAAGGCCGGCGAATTGATCTTTCATAACAAGATTCAACAAAGCAGTATTGATTTCACAAGACTCAACATCATTAAGAGGAGCAATCGGAGTACTAAGGAAATCATTATTATTGGTATTCAAGAAATCACACAATTTGGTATTATCTTGCGCCATGGCAACAAGTAATCCAACACACAAGCAAACAGAAAAAGGCAAGCGAAAAGAGAGAGGAGGAGATTGGGAAAGAGAGGGCGAATAAAATGGCAAGGGTGAAGTGGGGGAGAGGAAAACGAGAGGCAAATGGCAAATAATGTAAATGCGAGGGAGATGGGTTTGTGATGGGTACTTGGTATGTCTTGACTTGAGCGAAGACCTCCCCGGCAACGGCGCCAGAAATCCTTCTTGCTATTTCTTGAGCTTGCGTTGGTTTTCCTTGAAGAGGAAAGGGTGATGCAGCAATAGTAGCGTAAGTATTTCCCTCAGTTTTTGAGAACCAAGGTATCAATCTAGTAGGAGGCTCCTCAAAAGTCCCACGCACCTACACAAACAAACAAAGAACTCGCAACCAACGCAATAAAGGGGTTGTCAATCCCTTCATGGCCACTTGCGCGCGAAAGTGAGATCTGATAGAGATAGTATGATAAGATAAACATATTTTTGGTATTTTATAATATAGATGCAAAAAGTAAAGATGCAAATAAAAGTAGATTGGAAGCAAATATGATAAGAGATAGACCCGGGGGCCATAGGTCTCACTAGAGGCTTCTCTCAAGATAGCATAAGTATTACAGCGGGTGAACAAATTACTTTCGAGCAATTGATAGAAAAGCGAATAATTATGAGATTATCTAGGCATGATCATGTATATAGGCATCACGTCCGCAACAAGTAGATCGACTCCTGCCTGCATCTACTACTATTACTCCACATATCGACCGACTCCTGCCTGCATCTAGAGTATTAAGTTCATAAGAACAGAGTAACGCCTTAAGCAAGATGACATGATGTAGAGGGATAAACTCAAGTAATATGATATAAACCCAATCTTTTTATCCTCGATGGCAACAATACAATATGTGCCTTGCAACCCTTTCTGTCACTGGGTATGGACACCGCAAGATTGAACCCAAAGCTAAGCACTTCTCCCATGGCAAGAAAGATCAATCTAGTAGGCCAAACCAAACTGATAATTCGAAGAGACTTGCAAAGATAACTCAATCATACATAAAAGAATTCAGAGGAGATTCAAATATTTCTCATAGATAAACTAGATCATAAACCCACAATTCATCGGATCTCGACAAACACACCGCAAAAAGAGTTTGCATCGAACATTGTATTGAGATCCAAAAAGAGAGAAGAAGCCATCTAGCTAATAACTATGGACCCATAGGTCTATGGTAAACTACTCACAACTCATCGGAGGGGCAAGGATGTTGATGTAGAAGCCCTCCGTGGTCGATTCCCCCTCCGGGGGAGCGCCGGCGAAGGCTCCAAGATGGGATCTCGCGGATACAGAAGGTTACGGCGGTGGAAATTGTGTTTCGTTGGCTCCCTGGATGTTTTCGGGGTACGTAGGCTTATATAGGAGGAAGAACTACGTCGGTGGCTGCCCGAGGGGCCCACGAGACAGGGGGCGTGCTCTCCTATCTCGTGGAGGCCTTGGCTACTTCTTGAGTTGCACTCCAAGTCCTCTGGATCACGTTCGTTGCAAAAATCACGCTCCCTAAGGTTTCATTCCGTTTGGACTCCGCTTGATATTCCTTTTCTTCGAAATACTGAAATAGGCAAAAAAACAGCAATACGGGCTGGGCCTCTGGTTAGTAGGTTAGTCCCAAGAATGATATAAATGTGTATAATAAAGCCCATAAAGATCCAAAAGGGGTAATATAATAGCATGGAACAATCAAAAATTATAGGTACGTTGTAGACATATCAGCCCTCTTCCCAAATATTGAGAGGCAAGGGCGCCAACAACGGCCATTTCAAAGGGGAATATCTAATACAAGTTATCATGACTAATGTTGTTCTTCGGCTGCCAAAGGCACTAGCGATGATGCCGTCTTGGGCTCCACGGTGACCATCCTGCCGCTCTGCTGGTCTCGTTGCACTGAAATGGCAACCTTGTCCTGATGCCTCTGTACTCCACGCCTGTGCTTGCCCCCTTTGCACCAAAGAGGAAACAAGGACACTGCGCTAGCCGGCACCCGCCTGGAGCCCGCCTGGTCTCGATCGTCATGGCTTGCGTCATGAGAAGCTCGTGAGGTACCCTGCCTTGATCTCTCTGCCTCCTTGCGAGCCTGCCTGGCGAGGCCGTTCCTGAGGAAGCCTTGTATCGTCCGCCCCGTGAGGCTTGGCCCCTCGCAATGGTCTTGAATCTTGTGCTGACGAAGATGGCCCGTACTGGGCCACCACTTGAGCCACATCGCAGGCTGCAGGCAGGCAAGTCTAGGGACCCCCGTTCCCAAAACACCGACAGTAACCCCCGGGCCCAAGGCGCGCTCGGACTTGGCCTAGCGGAGTAGCGAAGGGGCAAGTGCGGAGCGCCGCGGGCCCCATCAGCCTATTGCCTTGGGCGTCGCGTGGCGGTTGATTGGACGTGGGTGCCTCCGATTCCCCATGCTGCCTCGGCAACTGCTCGAATTGACAAGTCCCTGCATGCAAAAAGGGGTCATGATTACCTGAGATCATGGTGGCCGACGGTTGGCCTCCTCCGGACTATAAGTACGGACGGGCGAGAGCCCCCGTAGTCCACCCCCTTCTGCTTCGCTCCTTCTTCTTCTTCTTCCTTTCCCTTGCTCCTCCTTCGCCAATGGCGCCGATCTGCAGGTATTCAGCTGAAGGGAAGGGAAAGCCCCCCCGAGAGGGTCCTGCCCGCTTCCGCCGAAGAAGCGGCCTGTCCCCGGTCACTGTGACACGGTCGCCTGGCAGGGGATGTCGTGGCCCTGGTACGAGCGGCCGCCGCCTGGGTTCCTCTGCCCATGTACGCCCGAATCGAGGGCCTTGGTGAAGAAGGCGCCGAGCGTCACCGGCGAGTCACGGCGGTACGCGTCGTCACCCCCGGAGTCCATGCCGCCGAGTTCTTCTCGCGAGCTTGTTCTCCATGCCACCATGCCTCCACATTCTTGGATTCGCTTTCCTTCCTCCTTCGCCTTTGAGATGCCGCCGAGTGGGTCTCTAGAGCTCTGGCTGCAGCACGCTGACCGCAGCACCCTTGCGACCGGAGCGGAGGGCGCGGTCGTCGCTCCAGGCAAGGTCTACATGACCCGGGGCTGGGGCGAGATCGCCCGGGTCTGCCGGACAGGGGATGCCCTCGTAATTCATCTTGAATACGATGGCGCTTCCTTGATGTTCTTCAAGGTCTTCGACGCGGAAGGACGCCGGCTGGAGTGCTACCCCAAGGAAAGCGGCCAGGGCACCGATGTGGCGAGGGCCAGGCCCGCCAATCGCTGCCCCAGTAGCTTATCAAGCAGCTGGAGAGGAGCCAGAGAATCCAGCGACTCCCCCGAGCTTCATGTGACCCCGGAGACGAGAGACGGCAGCTATGAGCCCCCGAGCCCGCATCACGCTCGGAGCAGGGCGGTTGCATCTGGCCGCCGACGCAGCTGATCTGGATGGGGCTGGCGTCGGCACCTGGCGGCCCACTGTTGATGATGGCGTCTCCTGCGGAGGCGTGCGTAGTTAGCGTTCCTTAGGATTAGCACCTTTTGTTCCCTGCGAGGAATCGAAGTAACACCCCGCGGGGGTATGTAAGGCGCCTGCCATGTCTTCTGTGAATATGATATCTGTAGGATCGGAAGTATGTCTAGAGGGGGGGTGATTAGACTACTTGACAACTTAAAAGTTTAGCCTTTTGATTAGGGCAAGTTTTTAGCAAGTTCACAATGATGACCAAGTCAAGTATCACCCTACACATGCAATTCTAGTGTTATGGCAGCGGAAAGTAAATTGCACATGTAGTAAATAAGAGGTGGAGAAGAGCAAACGCAATTTGGAGACACGGAGATTTTTCTCGTGGTTCCGATAGGTGGTGCTATCGTCAATCCACGTTGATGGAGACTTCAACCCACGGAGGGTAACGGCTGCGAGAGTCCACGGAGGGCTCCACCCACGAAGGGTCCACGAAGAAGCAACCTTGTCTATGCCATCATGGCCTACGTCCACGGAGGACTAGCCTTACTCGGGGTAGATCTTCACGAAGTAGGCGATCTCCTTGCCCTTACAAACTTCTTGGTTCAACTCCACATCTTGACGGAGGCTCCAAAGCGACACCTAACCAATCTAGGAGGCACCACCCTCCAAAAGGTAATACATGGTGTTGGTGATGATGAACTCCTTGCTCTTGTGCTTCAAATGATAATCTCCCCAACACTCAACTCTCCTCACTGATTTTGCTGTGGTGGAGGAAGGGATTGAGTGGAAAGCAACTTGGGAAGGCTAGAAATCAAGTTTCATATGGTGGGAGTGGAGCAACTTGATCTCAACACAAGGGTAGGTAGTTTTCTTCTCGTAAATGTAAGGTAGGAGTGGTAGTTCTTTTCGATGGCTCTCTCCACGAATGAAGAGGAGGTGGAGGGTATTTATAGCCTCCACACAAAATCCAACTGTTACACACATTTGACCAATCTCGGTCAGACCGAAGTTGACAACTCGGTGAGACCGAAAGTTCAAATCTTATGAACGTTGGGATTTTCGGTGGGACCGAAAATACAATCTCGGTTGGTCCGATTCTTCCAAAGTCTAGGGTTTGCCAATCTCGGTGGGACCGACTTTCTCATCTCGGTGACACCGATTTGAGTCTGTATGTTCTGAAGCTTGGCAACACCAATTTCGGAATGACCGAGTTTGGAATCGGAAAATCCGAGATTCTTAAGGTTTGGGTATATGGCTGAGGTGGTTCATCTCGGTGTGACTGAGTTTATGGAATCGGTGGGACCGAGATTACTTATGGGTTTATGTTGGAATGAAAGATTGCTGATAGTTTGAGAGATAAATCATTAAGCACTTTGAGCAACCAGATCATCATCATAACCTCATCCCTTTTAATAGTATTGGCTTTCCTATGGACTCAATGTGATCTTGGATCACTAAACCAAAAATGGAGTCTTGAGCTTTTGCCAATGTTTTCCTTAGCATTTTGAGGGTCCACATCATCGGTCATTGCCATACCCATATCTTGAACTTTCTGAAATATTCTCAAGAATTAATTAGTTCAATGATATATATGTTGTTATTAATTACCAAAACCACCCGGGATTAGTTGCACTTTCAATCTCCCCCTTTTTGGTAATTGATGACAACATATAGATCAAAGCTTCGACAAATGATATAATCAATGAATAACATCGTCGCTTTGAGAAGTATGTGATAAACAAGAGCTCCCCCTAAATTTGTGCATTATTTAAGATTTGCGTTTGAATGCAAATGCACAATCGATTAGGATCATGGGTCACTCTTCCATGTCACATACATCTTGGTGGAGCGCACAAAATGATAAGAATGAATAACATGCACTCAATCACCAAGACATGAGTAAATGATCATACAAGATATAGATAGAATATGATAAGCATTAAGCACACATTAAGCATGGTATGATCAAGCACTCATCAAAGATAGAGCAAACGTAGTATCAAACACACGAAATGTCTCGAAGAACTCAAAAGTATCTCAAGGAAAACCGCAAACGAAAGAGCAAAAACGAGCACTCTCTCTCGAAGTCCTATGATCTATACAATTTCTCCCCTTTGGCAACAAGTTACCAAAAAGTTCGAAGGTATAGAGCTAATCGTCACTAGGGACTCTCTTTGGCGGCTCTGTCTGCGTCGATGGAGTGGAGATAGCTGCATCTGCAAAAGCTTCTGCTGAAGTCTGTGGAGCTGGAGGAGTAGACACTAGAGCTGGTCTTTGGAACCGATGGAGCTGTAGGAGGTGCTTGATGTAGTAGCCCTGGGTCTCCATTGGAATAGCAGCTGATCCGGGCTTTGTGGGCCTGCAGCAGCTGCTCATAGTCATCTGGACTAGATCACCTTCCATCTCCTTCATGAGCTCAGCCTTCTCCTCTTCGCTTCCTCAATGTCGCCTCAAGCTTGTTGACGGTGACTGCACTTGATCGACTTTGACGTCGAGCATGAAACTTATCTTCAACTATCCTCTCAAGGCTCTCCCGAGACTGCACTATGCTGGCCAGGCGTAGTTCAATTCTCTGAGTGGCTTCAAGAAGTTGTTCTCCAACGCTCTTGGGCTTTCTCCTGCTTCCTTCTCAGCTTTGGCTTGTTTGGCAGCTTCAGTCTTAGCATGTCCTTCCACGGATGTGGGAGCATCCTCACCATCACAACTCCGTTGTCTTCATGTTCAGCTGCAATGGCAAGTGGGGTCTATCCAACAGGTAGGTGTCCGTGCCAAACTTGGCATTAATGAGCATCTGAATATGCGGAGCAAACCCACACGACCTCTTACGGTCTGCTGTCTTTGTCCTCTTGATAGTCTCAACTATCGTGTCCATCACCTTAAAAGGTGTCTTCGATCCGAATGTGCAGCATGTTGATAGAGTAGCCTCTTATCATGCGGTGGTCTCTGACTTGGGCATCAAAGTATGCCTCGTAATGGTGTTGGTGGTTGGGAGACCTGCTCAAGATGGTAGACTGATCCAAGCTTCCATATCTCAACATCCTTGTCGGTACCTCATTGTACATGTTCCTCATCGACTCATGATTTTTCTTGAATGCCATAGACATCAACATCATCGCCCCTTGATATTGGTGCATTCAGCAACGCTCTCCATTCTTCAACAGTTGAATGGAATCTACGTCCTTCATCATCCATACAATTCGCCATCTGGATAGAAGTGTGCGGTGGCATAGAACCGCATGATCATCTCATCATTCCAAGCAATCGACCGACCAACAAACTCAAGAACTCCACAAGCGGTGAAGCTCTCATGCACATGTGGGAAATAGTCTCGTGCTCTTCACTGTCGATGTATTTCAATCAACATACCTGGTGTCAGCAACAATTGGCTTCTTATCCATAAGAACTGTCTCATAGAAATCTTGTTGCTCTCTGGTGTGGAACCGTGAGTCAACAGCTGTCCTTCTCCTGGTGGCATATGGATCAATTTGCCTCCATAGCCTGAGACCTTTGTCCTTTCTTTCCTTCATATTTTCAGCTCGAGGATGAGCATCATTATGGCGGCAATTTACATCGAGCTTCAAACAAAACATGTGCCTCTTCATCAGATTCAGCAGGTGGCACATTGTCCTTCTTCTTTTGAAGCAGGAATGTTCCTCACAGTCTTCTTTGGCTTGGCAGCAGGTTTGGCTTGGGCTGCCTTTGCTGGAGCTGATGGCTTAGCTTTTGTGGCTGCTCCCGCCTCGATGGCATCTCCCATCAACTTCGCTTCGAGGAGGCCGAGGTGCTTCCTCATCGTAATCATCATCATCGCCTTCTTCATGAACTAGCCTCTTCCTCTTGGAAGTTTTCTTGATCTTCTTTGGAGGTTTCTTCTTCCATGCTCAGCTTCTTTGCAACTGTGGACTTCTTCACCTTGCTGGTGCCTTTCTTTGTTGTTGCCCTTGATAGCCCTTGGCAACCACTTGCCTTTTGGCTTGGAAGTTATCTCCTCATCTGCAACAAAGTCGAATCCTCCTCATCTGAATTCTTCTTCTTCACGGCCTGGTGGCAGCTGCAGCAAACCACTTGGAGTGCTTCTCTCGCCATCATCCGAAAAACTGCTTGCTTGGGACTTGTCACCGCTCTCGAATCTCAAGCGGTGGTTCAGACCTGTTCGCTGTCACTTGCATCGAGATATGACCGACAACCTGTGAATGGAATAGGTATAGGCGTAATGGAAGAGTTATCACAAACCGCAGAGGATTTTGCAAAAAATGAGTTCAAACATTAGTTTTAGGTTTTCACAGAATACATTTCGATCGACCGAGTCTATAAATTCGTGAATCCAAGTGTCTAAACCTAACCGTACACACCACTTTCGGTTGGACGAAATGGGTTTCGGTCTAGCCGAGAGCACTAAGGTTTCACTGAATCTTCACTTGGTCTTACCGATTTGCACAACTTCGGTTTAACCGAAAAGTGCGAGGCAATGGCCAGAGGCCAAATCGGTCAGTCCGAGAATGTAGAATCGGTCACACCGAGATGTGTTCGGCGGAAACCTAACCCTAAAATTTTCACTCGAATTTTGTTCTAAGACCTAATTTGCTGGACAGGAAGATTTCAATCTTGGCAAGAAGCTAGGCAAAACCTATCGTGCATAGAATCAGCGGTTGAAGCACGAGAGGGATGAAACTCACCCAATCTGGTGGAGCTTCACTACGGCGGCAACGGTGCGGTGGGATTGACTGTTCACGACGATGGAGACCCGCGGCGAGGGCGCACAGGCGACGGCGGAGACGATCCGAAGACCACGGCGACGGCAGCGAAGGATTTGAGGGCGAGGCGTTTTGAAGAAGTAATCAACGCGCGCTGTCCTCGGGTATATATACCCTTCGGCTGTCGGTGGGACCGAGATGGAAAACTCGGTGGGACCGAGATGGTTAACTGCGTGCAGTTACACACTTCGGTCACGCTGAAATTTACAACTCGGTTTCACCGAGGTGAAAACCTAGATCAATCCAAGTGACTTCGGTCTGTCCGATTTGAGTATATTGGTTCGACCGAAAGTACTTAGAAGGTTTTGGAATTTAGGCTTTTGACGGATCGGTGGCTCGAAAGTGCTCCTCACTCGGTCCGTCAGAAAAAGTCTTGTTCAAAGTTTGTGATATAAGCATGAATAGAGTTTGAGACAAGAAAGCATAGATAGCTAGGGGAGGACCTTAGGCATTCTTGTCCATCCATTTGGTCAAAAAGAAAAATCCATAAGACCAAAGCAACAAATGGATGTCCTCGAATGGATTAAATCATGCATCCAACATGCTCACACAATAAGATAGCAAATAAAATATGTGTCAAACATGCACAAACAAAACTCTAGCAACTAGCACACAGTTTGGCGATGACTAGGTCATCTATATATGAGTATATTGACTTAGGAGTCAAATGAGAACATTTGATCATAGGTCATACTCATCGTTTAAGCACAAGTGGGGTTACCACTTTTCCATAAAGCATTAATGTGTTCACATCATTTGAGAATGCTTTAGCTCATTTCTTTAGAGCAAAGCTCCCCCTTGATGTGAGAACCCCTTTTAAAGGGTCAAACTAACCTTGGGTTGTCGTTGAAGACTTCATGTAGATGTTGAAGATGTGGATGCTCAATGTTGATGAAGATCACCAAGAGTTGGGAGGAATCCTTTGGATTCGGGCACTTTCAATACCTACATGGGTTAGTCCCACAAGGAACAAACAAGGATTTCCATGGACATAGATTGAAGTGCACAATAGATGATGTCCATTAAAGCAATGATTACCTTGTCCCTTGACTTACCAACAAGAGGGTTTGTGACTCCATGAACTAGTGCAAGATGTGGAAGTTGATTACACAAGTTCTTTGCCAAAATGAATGTGAGTGAAGTATGTTGGCGGAGTCACCCTCAAGAACTCTCTAGTTCTTCTTCTTCGGGATCCACATCATCTTGATGGGAATCCTTGGGGTAGTAGTATAGCTTGTCGAAGTAGAACTTGAAGTTGCTTTGGGAACCCACTTGACCATGGCCTTGGGTGCTTCAATGAATGCATCAATCTCCTCTTGAAGCTTGTCCTTGCCTTTTAGCTTGTGGTCTTGTGGTGGAAGGTCATCTTGAGCTTGTTCCTCATTGGAAGAAGTAGGATCATACTTCTCTTCTTGAGAAACAAACTTTGGAGTGGGATATTGACCTTCTTCCCATTCAACACCCTCGGCGTTGAACTTTCGCTCAAAACCAATTCCTTGATTCTTCGGTGTCTTCCTTGTTTGCGAACAATTTCCTCAAAGCTCTTGCTTCGGCAAGACTCTTGTAGACACCTTTCTCTATAATCCCTTTCAATAAACTATTTTCTTGCTCAAGTAAAACTTGGCTTGAAACATTGTTAGTGGAATCAAGAGAACTACTAGAAGTAACAACATTAGATTTAGCATGATTATTGTTACTACTAGATGAAGAATTTTCTTATGCTTGTCATGCTTAGTTTTAATAGGTGGCAAGAAATTTGACAAGAGAAGTCGTTTGGCAAGATATGAAGAACTCTTCTTTCAAGATCGTCATTGATAGCTTTTAGAAACTCATGTTCTTGCTCTAGATTGAGCTTCTCGAGCGTAGCTTCTCATGAGATCTTAGGAGCTCTCTATGATCTTCTTGAGTTGTTTCATGAGCTAACTTAAGAGTGTTTAGTTCTTTAGTTAGACGCTCAATCTCCTTCATAGCATTGTCATTCGACTCTTCTCGACTATAAAGACTATTAGCATGTTCATCATTACTAAGCTCACTAGATTTATCATGTAAAAGCTCATCTTCTCCAAGCAAGTCATCCTCATCACTATCAAAGTCAATAAACTCAGGATGTGATACCTTGGGGCCTTTTGCCATGAAGCATCTTCCAATTCCCTCATTTGGTGAATCAAATATGTCATAGGAGTTGGAGTTGGAGGACACGAGAGCAAGACCGCAACACCTTCATCTTGACTATATTCGGAGTTGGAGTGATAGCTTCTTTCGAGTGATTGTCGAGTCGGAGCCGGAAACCCATTCACCAACATGAGCTTGATGTTTTCTTCTTGTATAGCTCCTTGATGACTTGTCTTTCCTTTCCGAATCCTTGCTTCTCCGAGAGGATCTTCGCTCATAACGATCATCTCTACTCCTTCTCTCTTTTCGAGGTGACTCTTCCTTGAGCTTCTTCTTCTTGGAGATTCTTCTCTTCTCTTGTGGGGAGTCGAACACTCATTTGAGTAGTGTCCGGTCTTCCACAATTGTAGCAGATTCGATCACGACTAGAAGATCTCTTATCATCATATGATCTAGACTTTGAGCTTCTTTCCTTGCTTCTACTCTTGTAGAATTTGTTGAAGTTCTTCGCCATTAGGCTTATCTCTTCATTGGAAACTAGCTTGTCACTTGAGGATGTGGGAGCTTCAACTGTAGCTTTGTAAGCACCACTTGATTTGTTGTGAAGCTCTTCCTTATCTTTAAGTGTCATCTCATGAGCAACAATTCTTCCAATGACTTCGGTAGGCTTGAGATCTTTGTAGTTTGGCATCATTTGGATCAAAGTGCATACGGTGTCATACTTTCCATCCAAAGCTCTAAGGATCTTCTTGATGATGAATCGGTCGGTCATTTCTTCGCTTCCTAAGCCTGCCATCTCATTGGTGATGAGAGCAAGCCTAGAGTACATTTCAGCGACTCCTTCACCTTCCTTCATCTTGAACTTGTCAAGCTGACCTTGAAGAACATCTAGCTTTGATTCCTTCACGGACTCGGTACCTTCGTGCATTTCACCAAAGTATCCCAAATCTCTTTTGCATTCTCAAGACGGCTGATCTTGTTGAACTCCTCGGGACACAAAGCATTGAAGAGAATGTCACAAGCTTGAGCATTGTTCAGAACATCCGCAACTCATCGCAGTAGCTTCGCGATCCGGAACTTTTCCTTCCTCAAGAACTCACCTTGCAAGCCAACACAAATAATGCCCCATGCGGCGTGGTTATGTCCAAGAATATGCATTTTCATTTTGTGCTTCCAACTAGCAAAGTTTGAACCATCAAAGTAAGGACCTCTACGAAAATTACCCTCACTAGACGCCATACTCTCCTAGGTTGTGAAACCAAGCTTATGGAATCCAATTGCAATGAAACCAATCCAATGGAGACCAAAGCTCTGATACCACTTGTAGGATCGGAAGTATGTCTAGAGGGGGGGTGATTAGACTACTTGACAACTTAAAAGTTTAGCCTTTTGATTAGGGCAAGTTTTTAGCAAGTTCACAATGATGACCAAGTCAAGTATCACCCTACACATGCAATTCTAGAGTTATGGCAGCGGAAAGTAAATTGCACATGTAGTAAATAAGAGGTGGAGAAGAGCAAACGCAATTTGGAGACACGGAGATTTTTCTCGTGGTTCCGATAGGTGGTGCTATCGTCAATCCACGTTGATGGAGACTTCAACCCACGGAGGGTAACGGCTGCGAGAGTCCACGGAGGGCTCCACCCACGAAGGGTCCACGAAGAAGCAACCTTGTCTATGCCATCATGGCCTACGCCCACGGAGGACTAGCCTTACTCGGGGTAGATCTTCACGAAGTAGGCGATCTCCTTGCCCTTACAAACTTCTTGGTTCAACTCCACATCTTGACGGAGGCTCCCAAGCGACACCTAACCAATCTAGGAGGCACCACCTCCAAAAGGTAATAGATGGTGTTGGTGATGATGAACTCCTTGCTCTTGTGCTTCAAATGATAATCTCCCCAACACTCAACTCTCCTCACCGATTTTGCTGTGGTGGAGGAAGGGATTGAGTGGAAAGCAACTTGGGAAGGCTAGAAATCAAGTTTCATATGGTGGGAGTGGAGCAACTTGATCTCAACACAAGGGTAGGTAGTTTTGTTCTCGTAAATGTAAGGTAGGAGTGGTAGTTCTTTCGATGGCTCTCTCCGGGAATGAAGAGGAGGTGGAGGGTATTTATAGCCTCCACACAAAATCCAACCGTTACACACATTTGACCAATCTCGGTCAGACCGAAGTTGACAACTCGGTGAGACCGAAAGTTCAAATCTTGTGAACGTTGGGATTTTCGGTGGGACCGAAAATACGATCTCGGTTGGTCCAATTCTTCCAAAGTCTAGGGTTTGCCAATCTCGGTGGGACCGACTTTCTCATCTCGGTGACACCGATTTGAGTACGTATGTTCTGAAGCTTGGCAACACCAATTTCGGAATGACCGAGTTTGGAATCGGAAAATCCGAGATTCTTAGGGTTTGGGTATATGGCTGAGGTGGTTCATCTCGGTGTGACTGAGTTTATGGAATCGGTGGGACCGAGATTACTTATGGGTTTATGTTGGAATGAAAGATTGCCGATAGTTTGAGAGATAAATCATTAAGCACTTTGAGCAACCAGATCATCATCATAACCTCATCCCCTTTAATAGTATTGGCTTTCCTATGGACTCAATGTGATCTTGGATCACTAAACCAAAATGGAGTCTTGAGCTTTTGCCAATGTTTTCCTTAGCATTTTGAGGGGTCCACATCATCAGTCATTGCCATACCCATATCACTGAACTTTCTGAAATATTCTCAAGAATTAATTAGTTCAATGATATATATGTTGTTATTAATTACCAAAACCACCCGGGGATTAGTTGCACTTTCAATATCCTTATTATGAATTGATGTGAGATGCGCGTCCTGTCCTGGCTCAGCTCTCCCTTTCCTTCCTCACGAGGGCTTGGTGCTCTACGCTGACAGGTCCCAGTCCCCAGGCAGGCTCCAGCTGTCGCTGGTATGCCAGGTCGCGGTGCCATGGTCAAGGCCGGGAGGGGAGCGGCCCGAGGTCCAGTAAGAGCCCCTAAGTCGAGATGCTCAGGAGGTCCCCTTTAGCGCTCAAGCAGCCTCCGCTGGGAGAGAAAGGAAGGCAACGTCGCCGTGACAGAGCTGCACTAGGCATGGGCTTAGCGTCGCGTTGATTTAGCTTTTTCTGAAGCGTGACTTATCTCATGAGTTTGGAGTAGTTCTTCGGCGAGGTGCTGGGCCTGCGCGCCGGCAGCTGGGGTGTCGCTGGGTTGGGTCCTCGTGAGCTTCTCCCCTCTTCCCCGCACTTTCCCTTATGCTCTACGTCCTCAGGTCCCGGCCCTCTAGCAAGCTCAGCCGCCGCTGGTATGACAGGTCGCGATGCCATGGGTCAAGGCCAGGGGGTGAGGGCTGGAGAGCCAGTAAGAGCCCATGAGTCGCGATGCTCAGGCGCCCCCCTTTTAACGCGCGAGCGGATCATATGGGAGAGAGGGAGGAAGGTCACTACGCCCCCCCCCCCCACATTATTCCTTAGGCGGATCCTGCACACCAACACGAGGAAAGCAAGGACTGCCGTTACGGTTGCCAGCCAGCCATTGGGTGCTCCGAGGGAGTGATTGTGGCACTGAGGGCCTAGTGAGGTAGCGCGTTTGCGGGGCTGCTGCAGCTAGAGCTCGACCACTCAAATTTGTCAACATTGCAGGGATGGACCCATGCGCAAGCACCGTGCCAGAGCGAGCGGCTCCAAAAGTAGGTGTCAATTGAGCAGGCGATTATCTCAAGCAGGTTAGGCATGAAGGAGCAAATCAACTTAGATAGATGTAGAGAAAAGCAAGCGCCACTGGGTCTAGCCCAAGCGGCTTGGGGATGATGCAGCCCGAGGGGCACCCCAACAAGGTAAGCTGAACACAAAAGCAAAACCGATACATGCCGCGGGGACGAACCCACGCGACCTGGGAATGATGTAGCCCTGAGGGCGCTCCCAGCTGAAACGAAACTTGAAAGAAGTCACCTGATACCATTGCAATGCGAGGTTCAGAGTAGCTTATGGTGCAAGGTGAAGAAGCCAATGCTCACGAGCCCTTGAGGCTCCGAGCCTAGGGAGGCTCGCGAGGTCCGGGCGGCTCGATGAGCATCCAGAATGCCTCTCATCAGGTGCTGGTGGGCTGCAACCGCGTTCGGCAGGCCGAAGGGCATACTACTAGGGAAAGGCCTACTAATGGCGCACTGGTTTTGCCTACTAATGGCGCATTACCAGTGCACCATTAGTAGCACGCCACTTGTATTTTTTACTAATGGCGCACCACTGGTGCGCCATTAGTATCTGGTATACTAATGGCGCACCAAGCAGTGCGCCATTAGTTTTTCACACAGTGCGCCACTAGTTTATTCTATACTAATGGCACATCACATGGTAGTGCGCCATTAGTAACAATTTTTTTATTTTTTTTCTTAATCTCAGGTCACTATTTCACCTATGAGATATCCAACACATATATATACAACAAGCATCCATATAACAATCATAGCCAACACACAAGTTCCATCATATATACATACATAGCCAACACACAAGTTCCATCATATAAACATACATAGCCAACACACAAGTTCCATCATACATACATACATAGCCAACACATAGTTCCATCGTTACATATTACAAAAGTTTCACATTGTTCATCCAACACCGTTGTCCATCAATTCACAAAAGTTTCACATTGATACAAAATAGAAACACAAATGGAAAAGAAGCACTCCATCCATGCAAGCTTCCGTGAATTAAATCAAATCTGCAAAATGATAAACAAGAAGTTAGAAGAAGAAAAAGAAGACTAGAAGAATACTAGAAGAAGAACACTAGAAGAAGAATAAGAAGAATTTTGGAAAAAAGAAGAATAAGAAGAAGACTATAAGCTTATTATGTAAACTTGATCATTTTGTGCTAACATAAGTTATTTTGGAGCTAACCTATAGGAAATTAAGCATATAAGCTCTAAGTTAGTATATTAGAGCCAACTTAGGTAAAATGAAGCTAACCTATGTCATTTTGGAAAAGAAGAAGAATAAGAAAAGACTATAAGCTTATTATGTAAACTTGATCATTTTGTGCTAACATAAGTTATTTTGGAGCTAACCTATAGGAAACTAAGATATAAGCTCTAAGTTAGCATATTAGAGCCAACTTAGGTAAAAATGAAGCTAACCTATAGGAAACTAAGCATATTAGAGATAACATAGGTAACTAAGTATATATATATCATTTTGGATAACTAACCTATAGGAGATCTGACATACCTGAAAAAGTTCAGTTCTCATGCATTGTTCTTCTCCTTTTTCTCCTTCCTCTCCCTGATGCGCCTAGAGCGGCGAGGCGGTGGAGGCAAGTGGAGGCAGTGGGATGTAGTCTTCTACCACAATTGGCGTGGTCATGTCGCCCGGTGTGGGATCGCCGGCGCCACCACGGTGCGTGATCATTGTCAGCACCACCACCATCGCGAGGCCACCTTGAGCACCACCATCGCTAGGTCATCCTCACCACCTCCATCTCTTGCCCATGGTTAGCCACCACCATCTCTTGCCCTTGGTCAGCCACCACCAGCGCTAGGGCATCCTCAGCCTGATGTCCATCGTCATCCTGCAGCTCCTCATCCACACTCAGCTCCTCTTCTCCCACACTCCAGTCCGGATCATCCTTCTTGTTGTCTATCTCGCTGCGAGAATCGCTGCTTTTGCTACAGTGAATTAATTGTCTTTGCTTCGCCACAGCCATAGTCGTTCTTTGCTTTGGTCTGTAGTGATGTCGCTTCTTGCTGCTCCCATTACCTGTCCAAAATGCAACAATGACCGTTAACAATCGATGTGAGACAAAGCCAAATGTAGAGGAATAAGAAGAGGCGAACGCATCGCATCATCATCGGCAAGATAGCGCATGCACACATAGTCGTGTTGAACACCTTCACGATGAGCATGGTGGCATCATCGTCGTACCTGAAGAGAAGGAAGTACCCCAGCCGCAGGTCGTAGGCACGGTAGAACTTGTCCCACCCACGAGACAAGTACATGTGGCCCTTCTTGATCACCAACTGCACATCCCACTGCCTGCGAAACCCGCTGCCGGCCTGTCGCACCTTCACATTATTTGGCGGATCTTCACCCATCACCATGTTCATAAAACTGTCAAGCAGCCTCTACAGTTTGGGACAATGAGTGATGTAGCAAACAACAGATATCATAATGAGATGGGTGAAGGGGAGATCTCTCGTTTTATATACCAGCGTCATGGATGATACTGAAGTCTCAAGTATGATAGTGAAGAACTGGAAGCATCCAACTCAGATCTGTGTCGCAGAGCGGCAGTGGCTGCTTCCCGCCATCTCTGATAAGAAGCAGAAGAGACCAATTAATACCCTTACAACAGATCATAAAACATGCATGATAACAGGCATTAGTCGCAAGTACCCCATATGTCCTATTTTTAGCAAAGTCATGGTAAAATTCACGGAAAATTTCAGCATGATCTTTGCTGAAAATAGGACATATGGAGTACCCGAATTTGCCGGAACGGAAGCTAATCGACATTCTGGCAAACTCAAGGGCCTCTCGGGGTACCTGCAATTTCATGATAAACTGCCAACAAAAACACATGGAGTACTTGACACAGTACTTTCCATAGTAATAGCAAGCCAGAAGATACAAGTTAAACTTAAGCTAGAAGATACAAGTTGAACACACACCAGGCAGTTTTTATAATATTATCAGAAAAATATCTTCAGTGTAACTCAGGACAAGAAAAATCTCCAACAGAATAGGACTAGCATTTAAGAGTAATTTCCTCCTATCAAACAAAGTTCAAACAAAAACTGACAACAGTCTTTTGATTAAGAGCCAAGTCACAACACTCTTGGAAGTTCAAACAAAAACTGACAACACTTGTTTGATCTGTGGAGGTGTAGGAGTGCCAATTATTTGGCTTGGAACCAAATGGATACCCAGAGCTGGTCAACTACATATATTTTGGCAGGGCACCTTGGGGCAATGATCCAAACAGTCCCAACAAGCTTAACAAGATACACACAGTCTTGGTGCGGGCCAGGATTAATATTTTCCTCACTAACAAATGTTATCACCATAATTAGCTAAAACTAATATAAATATTTTAAAACAGTCATTACAAGTTAGATTTGTGACAGCAAGCAAACGGTACCAGGAGGAAATTTACATTATTTTGATAGTCCAAGTCAAAACAAAAAGTCTGGAAAATAGACATTGTAAGAAAGATGAGGCTGGAAAGGTCAGTTTAGAACTAGATCTGCTATTTTTCTGCAAATATATGCAGTTAGGGATTCAGTTGAGGATCTTGGAGGCGTAGAAAAATGATGACATTGACATATTTTGAGAAAAAATTTACAGTATGAAACATTAGGGGATGATTTACTGTTAGGTTTGACATAGTTTCATTTTGATGCCCCTTCCAATGCAGTATATATCTTGGGAGGAAATCTCCTCTTCCCTATGTTTCCTATTATCTTCCACTATGACAATGGCCTTACTACCCGTGACCCTTTCTTCAATTTGTTAGTCCGGAGTCGAAATTTACTATTACTACTGACCAGTCTAACATTTTTATCCTTGTATGTATATGCACAGCCGGGAGACTCGGACACTCATCATGTCGTGGTCTGCGCCGCGCTCGACTTTGGTCCTCTTGGATGTGGTGGAATGAGAACTACTGAGGAGGAAGGAAAAGTCCACCACTAAGTCAATGTATCATCCTGAACAGTTGTATCTACAACTTCACTCAAGCAGTTCCATTATTCTGTTTAAGCATGCATAATACCAGAGGAGTTTCTCTGAATGTAATCTGTCCATAGTAGAGATACTAAGCTGCTGTCCAAGAAACTAGCCAACCCTCACATGACATACACAAATCTAATTCATATACACAAATCTGAGCACAGCTAACAATTCTGAAAATCTAATTAGGCTCAGTTTGTAGATTAGGAGCAAGAAGAGTCGGCCCTAGGGTTTGCAGGGGAGGAGATGGAGAAGTGGAGAAGAGGTAGGAATCACCTCGAACCGGCGGAGGAGGACGTCGACGTTCTCGCGGCGGTGGGGCGTTGAAGACCTGGCGGCGAGGTTCCTCCTTTCGGTGGCGGCGGGGCTCCTCCCCTCAGTGGCGGCGGTGGCCTCTTCCCCTTGGTGGCGGCGGTGGGGCTCCTCCTCTCCTTGTGGAGGCGGGGCGTTGATCCGGCGGTGGCGCTGGAACCCTAGCGCTGGCCCTGCTTGTCGGAGCACCTCGTCGGAGCGGGGTGGTGGCGGGGCACGGGCGGGCGGGCGGCGAATCTGGTCGGGGTGGGCGGGTGAGAGATGTGATCGATTGGGGATAGAAAGGGGACTGAGGATTTTAGTGGGGGGATGGGTGCAATGGCGCACCTCCAGTGGGTGGTGCCCTCGGCCGATTCCGTTTGGGGGAACCGAGTGAGGAGACGGGGGAGGGTGCGGGGGGTCGTCGACGACATTGGAGCGGGGGAGGGTGCGGAGGGTGCTCGTCGGGGCTGGTGGAGCAGGGGAGGGTGCGGGGGGTGCTCGTCGGCGGCAGTGGAGCGGGGGAGGGTTGCGGTGGGTCGTCGGCTGCGGTGGAGCTAGCGGGGGAGGGTGCAGGTGGGATCGAGATCGAGATCAAAAAGTGTGCCATTAGTAGTTTTTGCAGAATAGTAAAAAAAATATATACTAATGGCGCACTGTGGAAAAGTGCACCATTAGTAGTTTTGCAAAAAACTAAAAAAAATATATACTAATGGCGCACTGTCTATAAGGTGCGCCATTACTAGTTCGAACTAGTAATGGCGCACTTTGACCTCATGCGCCATTAGTATGTATGGAAAAATAGAAAAAAAATTCAATACTAGTGGCGCCCCGTGTGTCTGGTGCGCCATTAGTGTCTTCCACACTAATGGCGCACCTCTAACTGGTGCGCCATTAGAATATAGTAGTGGCGCACTACTTACCTGGTGCGCCATTAGTATCAATCCTATCTATAGCCCTTTTCCTAGTAGTGGCATGCGAACGTAGCTGTGCGATGGACCCGCGGAACGCCCCACGCGCGAAGGCCAGAAGCACTCCTGAGACGCGACTCGATTGAGCCCTGGGTAGTCGATGGAGACGCGCAGCCCGCCATCCTCGCCTGGATGGGGAGCTACACTGGGTTGGCGGCGGTTGCCGTGCATGACTCTCGATTCCTGCAACTCCTAAGCGACCTTGGTGATGAACTCCTGAGGGTTGGGCCCTCCTTGCCTCACGCCTTCCTGAGGGAAACGTGTCGTGAAGCACGCCTCCAAGTGGTGCCCAAGCGCCTCCCTCGTGATCTTGGCAAAGTCAGTGGCTCCCCAGGAGAGAGCCCCCGAGCCTTGCCCGAGGAGGGCGCTGGGCGCGCCTTCCTATGCGACGGAGGGTGGCGCCCCTTGGATGGGCGCATGTCCGGATGTGGCGCCTCCGGAGGAGTCTGCCTCCTGAGGCCTTGAACCAGGTGATGTCTTCTTCTTCTTGGGAGCTGCTTCAGGAAGGTTTCCATTCTTGCTGTCTGGGTCCTCGATTGACGCGGCTTGGAAGGCGCGCTCGAGGGAGCACACCGCATCCTTCTCTTCACAGGGGACCATGATGACCCCACCACTTCCTGGAATCTTGAGGACGTTGTAGCCATGGTGAGTCACTGCCATGAACTTAGCCAAGGCTTGGTACTCGAGGATGGCATTGTATGGCAGGCAAATGTGGGCGACGTCCAAGTCAATGAGCTCGGTGCAGTAGTTGTTGCGATGTCCGAAAGTGACAGGGAGGCGGACCTTCCCTATCGGGACAGTGGAACCGTCAGTGACCCCTGAGAAGGGCTTGGTAGGTCTAAGCTGATCATATGGCACTTGAAGACTGTTGAACGTCTCGACGGACAGGACGTTGAGCCCTGCCCTGCCGTCGATGAGGGCTCTGGTAACTTGCACATTGCTGATGATTGGGGAGTAGAGCATCGGGAGGACGCCGGCCGTTGCCGCGCACTTGAGATGATCCGCTGAGCTGAACGTGATGGCGCAGGTGGACCACCTGAGAGGGCGCGTGGCCTCAAGCTTGGGGAGGACTGCATTTACCTCGCGACCAACTGCTTGAAGATGCGCTGAGAGTCTGGGGTCTGAGCACCGCCCAAGATGCAAGCGATTGCACTTGGCTCCTGGAAGCCCCTAGCCCCCTCATCCTGATGATGGTCTTCATTCCTTCTTGGTGGCAGTGGCAGAGGGGGAAGTCCTGCGTTGCCTTGCGGGAAATCCTCACGAGGCTGATCCCTCCAAGCTCCCTCGCGAGGCTGGTCCTGCCAGCGGTCCTCGCGAGGCCGGTCACGCCACCCTTGGCGAGGGCCACGGTCGTCCCGTCGTCCCCCACCTCTTGCTCCGCCTCGGCCGTAGCCTCGATCGTTGCACTTAGGGTGTCGACCGGCACGGCCTTCTCGCACGGCCCTGAGTTCTTGGCATTCGTTGGTGTTGTGGGTGTGGAGATCGTGGTACACACAGTGCCGGCTGCCCTTGGATGACTCTGGCTGGTCCCTGCAGTGCTTTGTGTCTGGCTCTGCTGCGAGCACAGCTGCTCCCTTGCGCTTCACATTCTTGGCCTAGGCTTTCTTCTCTTCTGGGTCTGCCGCTGGGAGCTCGAGAAGGGAGAGGCGTCCTTCCTCAGCCCTTGCACACTTGGTCTCCAGGTTGACCTGCTCCAGAGACGTACACAGATCTTCGTGGATTGCCAGCTCCTCCTTCATCTTGACGTCGCGAACGCCATCAGAGAACGCCGAGATGATGGCCTCCTCAGTCACCCTGGGAATCTTGAGGCAAGCGTTGTTGAAGCGCTGGATGTACTTCTGCAAGGTCTCCCCGAGCTGCTGCTTGATGCGGCGCAGGTCACCCACGGCCGGCGGATGGTCGCGAGTGCCCTGGAAGTTGGCGATGAAGCGAGTGCGCATCTCATCCCAGGAGGAGATCGTGCCGGGAGGCAGGTTCAGGAGCTAGGTGCGGGTGCCATCCTTGAGTGCCATGGGAAACTAGTTCGCCATGACCTTTTCGTCCCCGTTGGCGGCTTCGATGCCCAGCTCGTAGAGCTGTAGGAACTCCGCGGGGTCGGCGGGCCGTCATAGCGAGGAGGCAGGTCAGGTTTGAACTTCCCTGGCCAGGCGACACCACGTAGCTCGACGGTGAAGGCATGACAGCCTGCGGTGGCCACCGGAGCTCTCTGCTGATGCGGTGCTTGCTCACAGAGATTCTCGCGCGCCGCAGCCTGGAGCAGCGTGGGGTCTTGACGTGCTGGCGCAGGAATACGGTCATGGCACGCTGGTGCCGGGAGCATGCGTGCACCTTCTTGGGGACGAGGGATTTCTTGGCAGCTCCTTTCTTGTCGCGCTGGCGCCGAACGTGGTGGATCTCGTCCTAGGGCCGCGCGCCTTGGAGCCAGGGCGCCGTCTTGGGGAGGCGGTGGTGGAGGCACCTTCTGATCTGCGCCTCCCGTGCAGGACGGAGGGCGAGGCAACGAGAGGGACGGTGCAGGGGGAGTTCCCTGCGGCGCTGACGAGCTCGGTGATGCGAGCGAGCCACTCCTCTTAGAGGTCGTCGACAAAACGGTAGTGCAGGAGCTCACGCACCAGGAGCAACGTGGCGTGCGCGTCCGCGGGGGCGTGGCATGTGTGGGACGACGAACCAGCTGGAGTCAGCAACGGGGTGGCGGTGCGGCCTTCCCGCCGCACCGAAGGATGCAGCGACGAGGCCTGCTGCTCGTTCCCCGCCGGGCCGGTGGCTGCATTGGCGGCAGGCGACAGGAAACGATGGGGACACTCCCCGACGGGAGCCGTCTGGGCGACGCGGGCGGCGAGATCAGCCCGACACTCGGCGCAAGCCCGACGAGCGTCTGCCATGGACACGACGGAAGATCGACGCGAAACGGCGAAAGAAAGATTCTGACGCACCCCTACTTGGCGCGCCAAATGTCGGATGTTGGGTTCCGGCAGACCCTTTAGGTTCGAACTCTGGGGTGCGCACGAAGATCTTTCCCCTACCGACCTACGTCCGATCGCCCCGTGAGAATCTAGCTAAACGTTGAACAGCACAAGGGACACGAGATTTATACTGGTTCGGGCCACCGTTGTGGTGTAATACCCTACTCTAGTGTGTGGTGTGGTGGATTGCCTTAGGGGATGATGATGGACAGTACAAAGGGTGAACAGCCTCGCGAGAGGTGTTCATGAGCTGGTGCAATGAACTGCTTGGGTGAGTTCGATTGCCTATCGATCTAATGAGCACTCTCCCAGGTGCCCTCTACTTTGTGGTGGCTAGGCCTATTTATAGAGGCCCTGGCCCTCTTCCCAAATATTGAGCGGGAAGGGCTCCAACAACGGCCATTTCGAAGGGGAACATCTAATACAAGTTATCCTGACTAAAGTTGGTCTTTGGCTGGCAAAGGCACTGGTGATGACGCCGTCATGGGCTCCACGGTGACCTCCATCCTGCCGCTTTGCTGGTCTTGGTCTTGTTGCACTGAAATGGCAACCTTTGCCTGATGCCTCGGTACTCCACGCCTGTGATTGCCCCCTTTGCACCAAAGAGGAAACAAGGACACTGCGCAGGCCAGCGCCCTCCTGGCGCCCGCCTGGTCTCGATCGTCATGGCTTGCATCATGAGCACCTCGTGAGGTACCCTGCCTTGATCTCTCCGCCTCCTCGCGAGCCTGCCTAGCGAGGCCGTTCTTGAGGAAGCCTTGTGTCGTCCGCCCCACGAGGATTGGCCCCTCGCGAGGGTCTTGAGTCTTGTGCTGACGAAGATGGGCCGTACTGGGCCACCACTTGAGCCATGCCGTAGCCCGTAGGCAGGCAAGTCTGGGGACCCCCGTTCCCAGAACGCCGACAGGCATTAGTCCCACGTTATGCCAACACAAAATTAATTTGGAGGCCGATGCTAAAACAATTAGAGATCCTCAACGTCGACTGAATCCCAAGATGAAAGAAGTGGTAAGAAAGGAGATACTAAAGCTCCTTGAGCCAGGTATAATTTATCCCGTTGCTGATAGTGAATGGGTAAGCCCTGTCCATTGTGTTCCTAAAAAGGAAGGTATTACTGTCGTTCGTAATGATAAAGATGAATTGATCCCGCAAAGAATTATTACAGGTTATAGGATGGTAATTGATTTCCGTAAATTAAATAAAGCTACTAAGAAAGATCATTACCCTTTACCTTTTATTGATCAAATGCTAGAAAGACTATCCAAACACACACATTTTTGCTTTCTAGATAGTTATTCTGGTTTCTCTCAAATACCTGTGTCGGCGGGGGATCAATCAAGAACTACCTTTACTTGCCCTTTCAGTACTTTTGCTTATAGACATATGCCTTTTGGTTTATGTAATGCACCTGCTAACTTTCAAAGATGTATGATGGCTATATTCTCAGACTTTTGTGAAAAGATTTGCAAGGTATTCATGGATGATTTCTCCGTTTATGGATCCTCTTTTGATGATTGCTTGAGCAACCTTGATCGAGTTCTGCAGAGATGTGAAGACACTAGTCTCGTCTTGAATTGGGAAAAGTCTCACTTTATGGTTAATGAAGGCATTGTTTTGGGGCATAAGATTTCCGAGAGAGGTATTGAAGTTGATAAAGCTAAAGTTGATTCCATTAAAAAGATGCCATGTCCCAAGGACATAAAAGGTATAAGAAGTTTCTTTGGTCATGTCGGTTTTTATAGGAGGTTCATTAAGGACTTTTCTAAAATCTCTAGGCCTCTGACTAATTTATTGCAAAAAGATATTCCTTTTGTCCTTGATGATGATTGTGTAGAAGCATTTGAAATACTTAAGAAAGCTTTGATCACTGCACCTATTGTTCAGCCACCTGATTGGAATTTACCCTTTGAAAGTATGTGTGATGCTAGTGATTATGCTGTAGGTGCTATTCTAGGGCAAAGAGTTGATAAGAAATTGAATGTTATCTAGTATACTAGTAAGACTCTTGATACTGCACAGAGAAATTATGCTACTATTGAAAAAGAATTTTAACAGTTGTGTTTGCATGTGATAAGTTTAGACCTTATATTGTTGATTCCAAAGTTACTATTCACACTGATCATGCTGCTATTAAATATCTTATGGAAAATAAAGATGGTAAGCCTAGACTAATTAGATGGGTTCTCTTGCTCCAAGTATTTGATTTGCATATTATTGATAGAAAGGGAGCTGAGAACCCCGTTGCAGACAACTTGTCTAGGTTATAGAATGTTCTTGATGACCCACTGCCTATTGATGATAGCTTTCCTGATGAACAATTAGCGGTCGTCAATGCTTCTCATACTGCTCCTTGGTATGCTGATTATGCTAATTACATTGTTGCTAAATTTATACCTCCTAGTTTCACGTACTAGCAAAAGAAAAAGTTCTTTTATGATTTAAGACATTACTTCTGGGATGACCCACACCTTTATAAAGGAGTAGATGGTGTTATTAGACGTTGTATACCTGAGCATGAACAGGAATAGATCCTACACAGGTGTCACTCTGAATCATATGGAGGACACCATGCTGGAGACAGAACTGCACACAAGGTATTGCAATCCGGTTTTTATTGGCCTACTCTCTTCAAAGACGCTCGTAAGTTTGTCTTATCTTGTGATGAATGTCAAAGAATTGGTAATATTATTATACGTCAAGAAATGCCTATGAATTATTCTCTTGTTATTGAAACGTTTGATGTTTGGGGCTTTGATTATATGGGACCTTTTCCTGCCTCTAATGGTTACACACATATTTTAGTTGCTATTGATTACGCTACTAAGTGGGTAGAAGCTATTCCAACTAGTAGTGCTGATCATAACACTTCTATTAAAATGCTTAAGGAAGTTATTTTTCCAAGGTTTGGAGTCCCTAGATATCTTATGACTGATGGTGGTTCACATTTTATTCATGGTGCTTTCCGTGAGATGCTTGCTAAGTATGATGTTAATCATAGAATCGCATCTCCTTATCATCCGCAGTGTAGTGGTCAAGTAGAGTTGAGTAATAGAGAGCTCAAATTAAATTTACAAAAGACTGTGAATAGATCTAGAAAGAATTGGTACAAGAAACTTGATGGTGCATTATGGGCCTATAGAACTGCATACAAAAATCCTATGGGTATGTCTCCTAATAAGATGGTTTATGGAAAAGCTTGTCATTTACCTCTTGAACTTGAACATAAAGCATATTGGGCTATTAAAGAGCTCAATTATGACTTCAAACTTGCCGGTGAGAAGAGGTTATTTGATATTAGCTCACTTGATGAATGGAGAACCCAGGCCTATGAGAATGCCAAGCTATTCAAAGAAAAAGTCAAACGCTGGCATGACAAAAGGATACAAAAGCGTGAGTTTAATGTAGGTGATTATGTGTTATTATTCAACTCTTGTTTAAGATTTTTTGCAGGAAAACTTCTCTCTAAATGGGAAGGTCCTTACGTTATCGAGGAGGTCTATCATTCCGGTGCCATAAAAATCAACAACTTCGAAGGCACAAGTCCGAGGGTGGTGAACGGTCAAAGATTTAAACATTATATTTCAGGTAATCCTATCAATGTTGAAATTAATATTATTGAAACCGTAACCCCGGAGGAATACATAAGGGACTGAAAGCACATTTGCTCCCTGGGTGGTTTTGGTAATTAATGACAACATACTTTGTGGTTGGACTAATGCTTTTATCAAGTATGTTTCAGGAAGTTCAATCACATTGGCATGGCAAAAGGTCTGAAGAGGTGGACCCCTCAAAATGCTAAGGCAAGCATTGTCAAAAGCTCAAGACTCCATTTTTGGTTTAGTGATCCAAGATCACATTGAGTCCTTAGGAAAGCCAATACTATTAAAAGGGGATGAGGTTATGATGATGATCTGGTTGCTCAAGTGCTTAGTGATACATCTCCTAAACCATCAGGAACTCTCACTGCCATATACACTCATAAGTAATCTCGGTCCCACCGATTTTCCAAACTCACCACACCGAGATGAACCACCTCAGCCATAAAGCCAAACCCTAGAAATCTCGGATTTTCCGATTCGAACTCGGTCTCACCAAACTTGAGTTGCCAAGCTTCAGAAATACATCATCAAATCGGTGTCACCGAGATGATGAAGTCGGTCCCACCGAGATTGGCAAGCTCTTGTCTTTGGACGAATCGGACTAACCAAGATTGTATTTTGGTCCCATCGAAAATCCCAACGCTCACATGATTTGAACTTTCGGTCTCACCGAGTTGTCAACTTCGGTCCCACCGAGATTGGTCAAATGTGTGTAACGGTTGGATTTTGTGTGGAGGTATAAATACCCTCCACCCCTCTTCACTCGTGGAGAGAGCCATCGTAAAGAACTACCACTCCTACCTTACATTTCTGAGAAGAGAACTACCCACCCTTGTGTTGAGATCAAGTTGCTCCACTCCCACCATATGAAACTTGATTTCTAGCCTTCCCAAGTTGCTTTCCACTCAATCCTTTCTTCCACCACAGCCAAATCAGTGAGGAGAGTTGAGTGTTGGGGAGATTATCTTTTGAAGCACAAGAGCAAGGAGTTCATCATCACCAACACCATCTATTACCTTTTGGAGGGTGGTGCCTCCTAGATTGGTTAGGTGTCGCTTGGGAGCCTCCGTCGAGATGTGGAGTTGAACCAAGAAGTTTGGAAGGGCAAGGAGATCGCCTACTTCATGAAGATCTACCCCGAGTAAGGCTAGTCCTCCGTGGGCGTAGGCCATGATGGCATAGACAAGGTTTCTTCTTCGTGGACCCTTCGTGGGTGGAGCCCTCCGTGGACTCTCGCAGCCGTTACCCTCCGTGGGTTGAAGTCTCCATCAACGTGGAATGACGATAGCACCACCTATCGGAACCACGAGAAAAATCTCCGCGTCTCCAAATTGCGTTCGATCTTCTCCACTTCTCTTTACTACTTGTGCAATTTACTTTCCGCTGCCCATACTCTAGAATTGCATGTGTAGTATGCTTCTTGACTTGTGTGTTATGCAAAATCTGCCAAAAACTTGTCTTTACCAAAAGGCATAATTTTTTATCTTGTCGAGTAGTCTAATCACCCCCCCTCTAGACACTCTCATCTTCTTCGATCCTACAATTGGTATCAGAGCTTTGGTTTCCATTGCTTTGGTTTACACACCATTGGAGGAAGATGGACGTGTCTACGTTTGGGAGTGTTAGCCATAGAGTGCCTATTCTTGATGGAGTGTCCTATAACTCGTGGAGGATTGAAATGCTTATTATCTTTAAGATGTATAACTTGCGCAAATATGTTGAAACCCCATATGTGCCTCCATTTGACCCCTTGCACCCTACCATGGATGAAGAGCTTGATTTGCTTCGTAACCTTAGAACTGTAAATCTTATCATTAGAGGTTTGCCCGATAACTTGCTTAAGCTCGTTACAAACTTTGAGTGTCCCTATGCTATGTGGAAGTTCTTTGAAGAACTTTATCCGGACTACTCTTTGAGAGGTCTTGATGAAATTCTATTCAAGACTATTGAATTTGATATGATGCGCCCCAATGATCCCAACTTTGATAAATGCTTCTTTGAGCTTCGTGATCTTATGAAAAAGAAGGGTGATCCTTGTCTCATCAATGCTCTAATTAGAAATGCTCTTGAATTGCATTCTGATGATTATTGTCACATTGACAAAACTAATGCAAGTCGTTGTCAAATTGACCTAGGTATTGATGATGAACAATCTATGGGTCGATATGATGATGAGCATGAGCACGATGATGATTACTCCGATTCGGACACCGAGCTAGACAAGATCATGAAGAGTCTCAATCTTATGGCGAATCTGAGAGACTACATATCCGGTGGAAAAGAGTGGATTCTTGATAGTGGATGCACCAATCACATGACCGGAGACGAAGACATGTTTCGAGAGCTTGCAAAGAACGATGGTCCACGCAAGTATGTGACTTTTGGAGACAACTCCAAGGGTAAGGTACTTGGCCTTGGTAAGGTGGCCATATCTCATGATAGCTCTATTCAAAATGTCATGCTTGTTGAATCTCTTGGATACAATTTACTTTCCGTGTCTAGATTAGCTGACTTTGGATTCAATGTGCTATTCACCGAAGTAGATTGCCAAGTCTTTCTTCGTGACAATCATAACATGGCATTTACCGGTATCCGTAGAGGTGATCTATATATTGTTGACTTCACTAAGAAAGCCCAACCTAGAACTTGCTTCATTGCTAAATCCGCTAAAGGTTGGTTATGGCATAGAAGGCTTGGACATGTTGGTATGCGTAATCTAGACAAGCTAATCAAAGGTGATCATATTCTTGGCGTTAAAGATGTTCTCTTTGACAAAGATAGACTTTGTAGTGCTTGTCAGGCAGGAAAACAAGTAGGTGAAGTCATTCCGTGAAGAACATCATGACCACAAGGAGACCGCTTGAGCTTCTTCATATGGATCTCTTGGTCCCAATGCTTACAAAAGCCTTGGTGGTAACTCCTTTGGTCTAGTTATAGTTGATGATTATTCCAGATTTACGTGGGTATTTTTCCTTGATGACAAATCGCAGGTTCAGAGAATCTTCAAAACCTTTGCCAGAAAGGCCCAAAATCAATTTGAGGTGAAGATCAAGAAAGTTCGGAGTGACAATGGAACGGAGTTCAAGAACGCCAATGTAGATTCTTTTCTCGATGAGGAAGGATTCTACATGAGTTCTCGACTACGCATACACTCCTCAACAAAATGGAGTTGTTGAGAGGAAGAACCGAACGCTCATAGAGATGGCAAGAACGATGCTTGACGAATACAAGACACCGAAGCACTTTTGGGGAGAAGCCGTCGAGACAGCTTGTCATGCTATCAACAGGCTTTATCTTCATAAGCTTCTCGGCAAGACATCATACGAGCTCCTCACCGGTAACAAACACCAAGTGGGATACTTTCGTGTCTTTGGTTCAAAATGCTATATCCTTGATAAGCATCGTCGGTCTAAATTTGCTCCTAAAACTCATGAAGGCTTTTTCCTTGGTTATGGATCAAACTCCCACACCTACCGTGTCTACAATAATTTCACCCGAAAGGTTGAAGAGACGGTAGATGTGAAGTTTGATGAATCTAATGGCTCGCAAGTAGAGAAAATGCCTATTGATGTAGGAGACAAGGACCCATCGGAAGCCATCCAAGATTTATCTATTGGAAAGATCCGTCCCATGGAAGTGAAGGAGAGTACCTCATCTACATATGTGGAGCCCCCTACCTCACGGCAAGATGAACCTCAAGGCAACATGGAGGCTTCCACAAGTGGAACACACCAAGATGAGGAAGTGCAACAAGAAGATCCACCACAACCTCCTTCTCCACCGCCTCAAGACATCACCAACAACAATGAAGAAGAAGAGGAAGATGAGGATGATGAGGAAGCTCAGCCACAACCTCAACAAAAGCTATCCCGAGTCCGAGCAAGAGTCAAGAAAAATCATCCCGTGGAACAAATGATGAACGGCATCGACTCCTTGAGAATCACTCGCTCTAAAACTCGCTTAGCTAACTTTTGTGAGCATTACTCATTTATCTCTAGTATTGAACCTATGAAGGTAGTAGAAGCACTTGAAGACCCGGATTGGGTGAACGCTAGGCACGAAGAGCTACACAACTTCGAGAGGAACAAGGTATGGACTTTGGTAGAGAAGCCCAAGGATGATCAAAACGTCATTGGAACCAAATGGGTGTTTCGGAACAAGCAAGATGAAGATGGACAAGTCATCCGCAACAAGGCTCGTCTCGTAGCTCAAGGTTACACACAAGTCAAAGGTATGGACTATGGTGAGACCTATGCCCCCGTTGCTAGACTTGAGTCCATTCGCATTCTTCTTGCTTATGCCAATCACCATGATATTACTCTCTATCAAATGGATATTAAAAGTGCTTTCCTAAATGGTGAAATTGAGGAGGAAGTATTTGTGAAACAACCTCCCGGATTTGTGAATCCTAAAAAGCCTAATCATGTTTACAAACTTCACAAAGCTCTTTATGGTCTTAAACAAGCTCCTAGAGCTTGGTACAAATGCTTGACTAGCTTTCTTCTTGAAAAAGGATTTGAGATTGGAAAAATAGACTCAACGCTATTCACGAAAAGGGTTGATGGTGAACTATTTGTGTGCCAAATATATGTTGATGATATTATCTTTGGTTCAACTAACCCTCATTTTAGCGAGAAGTTTGGAAAGCTCATGTCAGAGAAGTATGAGATGTCGATGATGAGTGAACTCAAATTCTTCCTTGGGTTGCAAATCAAGCAATCTAAGGAGGGTACCTTTGTCTCACAAACAAAGTACACCAAGGATCTCTTCAAGAAGTTCAACATGCAAGAAAGCAAAGGTATGAGAACCCCCATGCCTACAAGTGGACATAATGACTTGATAAAAGATGGAGAACCCGTTGATCAAATGGTTTACTGATCCATGATTGGTTCTCTACTATATCTTTGTGCTTCTCGTCCTGACATAATGTTGAGTGTATGCATGTGTGCTCGATATCAAGCAGCCCCTAAAGAATGTCATCTTAAAGCTGTTAAAAGAATTGTGAGATATTTGATACACACACCAAACTTTGGCATTTGGTATCCTAAGAGGGCCTCTTTCGACCTTGTTGGCTATTCCGACTCGGACTATGCCGGTGACAGGGTTGATAGAAAGTCAACTTCGGGTACGTGTCAATTTCTTGGTCGATCCCTTGTATCTTGGTCCTCTAAGAAACAAAATTCGGTATCATTATCCACTGCCGAAGCAGAATATATTGCTGCTGGTTCATGTTGTGCTCAGTTGCTATGGATGACACAAACGCTTAAGGATTATGGGATACATGTGAGACATGTTCCTTTGCTTTGTGACAATGAGAGTGCGATTAAGATTGGACACAATCCTGTGCAACACTCTCGAACGAAACATATTGAAGTTCGTCACCATTTTATTCGTGATCACATTGCCAAGGGTGACATCAATCTTAAGCATGTTCGTACTGACAAACAACTTGCTGATATCTTTACAAAACCTCTTGATGAGAAGGTGTTTTGTCGCCTAAGGAGTGAGTTGAAAATCATTGATGCTTCAAACTTGGAGTGAAAACTCCATTGATGCATGCAAGGCATGAGCCTACTTGACTAATCCTTGATATTTCTCTTATGATGATGATCATATGTCTTGGACACATTTGCCCCCTTGTATTGCATCTAACTCCTTGCAGGTACTTGGATGATCTACATTCCACAAGATTACCACACACTCAAATCTTGAGTAATCTTGTCATTGACCAAGTATCTAGCCCTTTGGGATGTTGAGTTCAAGGAACAAAATTCCACATATCCTTTTTGACATCTTACACATCTAGTATTTCACTCTTGTCATCTTGGATATTCTTGAGGATTTCCTTGCTTGCCTAACCCATGTAGGAAGATGAACTACACAAGTGGAAATGGTGCTCCAACTTCACATTCTATGAGCACCTACATCAAGTTCACCTACATGAGCAAAGCAACAACAAGCCCAAGGTATGTTCTTCACATCTTTAAGGAGCTTTGCTCAAAGACATGAGTACAAGCAGCTTCATCAGATGTGATCACATCAAATGCTTAATCGAAAAATGGCAACCCCATTTTGTGCTTAAACGATGAGTATGACCTATGATCAAATGTTCTCATTTGACTCCTAAGTCAAAATACTCAAACATAGGTGACCTAGTCGCCGACCCCTATCTAGATGAAGTACATATGTTTTGGAGTGTTTTGTTCTTTGTTTTCTCTTATGTTCTCTCATTGAGTTTTTCTTAATAAAAAAAATAACTTCATCTAGGAATCTTTTTCATTTCTATTCTTCTGATTTTGTGAATATCCTTTTGGCTCTGATCAATTCCTTGAAAATCATTTACAAATTCATTGCAAATCCTTTGAAACATTCCTTGCAAAGTGAGCTGAATTATTTCTGTATTTCCTTGGAATTAAACTCGGCGTCACCGACTTAAAAATTTCGGTCTGACCGAAAAGGATCTGCCCTAAGTCCATGACTTTCGGACCCACCGATCCATCTCAATTCGGTGTCACCGATTTATTTCTTTCAGGATATCATCTTCTGCAGTTCCACTCAATGATTCTCTATGCATGTTTCTCATTGCCCAGTTGTGATTCTTAAGGATCCCACTTCTTTCCTTCCATCTTCCCTGACCTTCCTAGTCTGCTGTCCTTTTCGGCACTTGATGTCAAAGGGGGAGAAGATTTAGGGGGAGATAAGGGGAGAAGAGAAGATTTAGGGGGAGAAGAAGAGCAATCTTACCTTAAGGGGGAGAGAATCACATCAAAGCTTTGCCGTATTCCACATTGGATATTACATTTGGCATCATTCTTTTGATTTTGCTTTCACAATTGATATCTTATGGAAAGCAAAATCTCTCAGAGTTCATTGAAAAATCTTTTAGTTTCGGAGACATGTTTGCTGTTTCAAGTTTGTGCTCAATATGAGACACTCTTTATACATGTCATCCCTGGCTTGGTACTCTTGATGTTCTTGCTGTTGGTTGAAGAAATACTCTTGTGTTGTCTAACCTTGTTTTCCCAAGTTTATCTCTTCAGGTACAATGCCAAGGAACCTCAAGGTAAGTATATGCACCTTGCAGAATGTGCATGATGGTGACTTGCTTGAGAATACTTGTTTGCAAGAAATCACCATGCACATATGTATTATCACTCACTTCTTTTTCATCTGCTCTGATGCATATAGCCAAGCTGCATGTAGCACATCTTGTCTTCTCTCTTGTGTGCTTGTGGTAGTCCAAAACCACAATCTATGAAAATCTTGCACACTTGTAGGGGGAGCCTGTGTACTACATGTTTGTCAAAGCTTTCGTGATAATTCTGTCTTTCTTTCAGTAAGCTTTGATGTCTTATTTTGTGTGTTGCCATCAATTACCAAAAAGGGGGAGATTGAAAGCACATTTGCTCCCTGGGTGGTTTTGGTAATTAATGACAACATACTTTGTGGTTGGACTAATGCTTTTATCAAGTATGTTTCAGGAAGTTCAATCACATTGGCATGGCAAAAGTTCTGAAGAGGTGGACCCCTCAAAATGCTAAGGCAAGCATTGGCAAAAGCTGAGGACTCCATTTTTGGTTTAGTGATCCAAGATCACATTGAGTCCTTAGGAAAGCCAATACTATTAAAAGGGGATGAGGTTATGATGATGATCTGGTTGCTCAAGTGCTTAGTGATACATATCCTAAACTATCAGCAACTCTCACTGCCATATACACTCATAAGTAATCTCGGTCCCACCGATTTTCCAAACTCAGTCACACCAAGATGAACCACCTCAGCCATAAAGCCAAACCCTAGAAATCTCGGATTTTCCGATTCTGAACTCGGTCTCACCGAAACTTGAGTTGCCAAGCTTCTGTAACCTTCTGTCATCAAATCGGTGTCACCGAGATGATGAAGTCGGTCCCACCGAGATTGGCAAGCTCTTGTCTTTGGACGAATCGGACTAACCGAGATTGTATTTTCGGTCCCACCGAAAATCCCAACGTTCACATGATTTGAACTTTCGGTCTCACCGAGTTGTCAACTTCGGTCCCACCGAGATTGGTCAAATGTGTGTAACGGTTGGATTTTGTGTGGAGGGTATAAATACCCCTCCACCCCCTCTTCACTCGTGGAGAGAGCCATCAGAAAGAACTACCACTCCTACCTTACATTTTTGAGAAGAGAACTACCTACCCTTGTGTTGAGATCAAGTTGCTCCACTCCCACCATATGAAACTTGATTTCTAGCCTTCCCAAGTTGCTTTCCACTCAATCCTTTCTTCCACCACAGCCAAATCAGTGAGGAGAGTTGAGTGTTGGGGAGATTATCTTTTGAAGCACAAGAGCAAGGAGTTCATCATCACCAACACCATCTATTACATTTTGGAGGGTGGTGCCTCCTAGATTGGTTAGGTGTCGCTTGGGAGCCTCCGTCGAGATGTGGAGTTGAACCAAGAAGTTTGTAAGGGCAAGGAGATCGCCTACTTCGTGAAGATCTACCCCGAGTAAGGCTAGTCCTCCGTGGGGCGTAGGCCATGATGGCATAGACAAGGTTGCTTCTTCGTGGACCCTTCGTGGGTGGAGCCCTCTGTGGACTCTCGCAGCCGTTACCCTCAGTGGGTTGAAGTCTCCATCAACGTGGAATGACGATAGCACCACCTATCGGAACCACGAGAAAAATCTCCGCATCTCCAAATTGCGTTTGATCTTCTCCACTTCTCTTTACTACTTGTGCAATTTACTTTCCGCTGCCCATACTCTAGAATTGCATGTGTAGTATGCTTCTTGACTTGTGTGTTATGCAAAATCTGCCAAAAACTTGTCTTTACCAAAAGGCATAATTTTTTATCTTGTCGAGTAGTCTAATCACCCCCCCCCCTCTAGACACTCTCATCTTCTTCGATCCTACAGGGACACTTTCCAAAACGTTCCAGACTCCGAAAAGGAATAGGTACGTGGTACGGTAAGTAAACCGACTCCAAAACAATTCTAATGGCAATTTTTATCAGTTTTGGAATATTTAAGAATTTTAGGAAGAAAGAAGTAGTCCGAGAGGGACATGAGGCCTCCACGAGGGTGGAGGGCGCGCCCACCCTTACTAGGTGCGCCCTCCTCTCTCGTGGACACCTCATTTCCGGACTCCGTTTTCTTGCACGTTACGTATTTTGGTCAGTAATAATTCATTATATAAACTCCTAAAGGTTTTGACCACCGTATCACGCAAATATCCTTTGTTTTCGTTTCGAGCTATTTTTGTTTCAGATCTAGAGCATCATGGCATCTCCAAGAGCTCCCAAGGACAAGTTTTTCAAGCGCGTTATCAACCCCTATCTCGCGGAGGTGCTGCAACACCCTCAAACCATTGAGATGCGTGAGGGGGTGCTGCACATCCGTGATGTGGAGGGACCAAGGCGTACCAGAAGCGTGGAGACAAAGCTCGAAGCCGTGGAGCAGCAAGTTTTCAAGTGCCAAGGGATGGTGGAGCGTGGACTCAACGCCAACTAGATGATGATCACGGAGTTCACCAACAACCACAAGCTAGATGCCAAAGTCATTGGGGAGACCATCTTCAAGATTCAAGAGAAAATCGAGCACCTCCAAGCCCAGATCTATGACCTGCAAACCAGAACTATGAGTATGAATATAGATTCAAGAGGATGAGTTTGGCTGCATATCTAAGGATCCTGGAGACTCGATCATCCTTCTATGATGGTGAGCCTATGCCTTGTAAGATGGACGACAAGCCTACATCATTAACAACTCCTACTTCACCACCTCCGAGGACATAATCACATGAGTATGGGCACTCCCCTTGGCAACTGCCAAGCTTGTGGGAGGTGCCCTGGTATCGTATCACCATCACACTCCTATCTTTACCGTTTTATTCAGTTTGATCCTTTTAGTAGCATCTTGATCTAGTAGATTGAAGTTTTGGTATCAAGTAGTTTTGAGTATTGCTTTGTGATCTCTTTATGTAATCGAGTCCGTGAGCTATCTATAATAAATATTAGTGTTGAGTCAAGGGCTTTGCTATGTTGCTATGACTTTGAGAAAGTAGAAAGGATAAAAGAGTTCATATTGATCTTATGGTTAGTGATGACTTCACACATAGAAAGTATGAGGCATAAAAGTCGTTGAGAGTTGATAAACATAGTTTTGGTCACCGTTGCAATTAATAGGAAGTAATAAGGAAAGAGAGGTTCACATACAAATATATTATCTTGGACATCTTTTATGAATGGGAGCACTCATTAAGTATGACATGCTAAAAGAGTTGACGTTGGACAAGGAAGACAACGTAATGGTTTATGTTTTCTCACATCTCAGTTAAAGTATATTGTCATTGACCTTCCAAACATGTTGAGCTTGCCTTTCCCCCTCATGCTAGCCAAATTCCTTGCACCAAGTAGAGATACTACTTGTGCTTCCAAATATCCTTAAACCCAGTTTTGCCATGAGAGTCCACCATACCTACCTATAGATTGAGTAAGATCCTTCAAGTAAGTTGTCATGTTGCAGGCAATAAAAATTGCTATCTAAATATGTATGACTTATTAGTGCAGAGAAAATAAGCTTTATATGATCTTGTTGTGGAAGCAATAAAAGCGACGGACTGCATAATAAAGGTCCACATACAAGGGGCAATATAAAGTGACATTCTTTTGCATTAATATTTTGTGCATCAAACCCTAAATGCACATGACAACCTCTGCTTCCCTTTGTGAGGGGCCTATCTTTTACATTATGTTTTTACTTTATGCTTGAGTCAAGGTGATCCTCACCTTTCCCTTTTTCATTTTATCCTTTGGAAAGCTCCTCGTGTTTGAAAGATCATGATATATATATATATATATATACAGTCGGTCTATTCTGCCAATATTAGCAGAATAACTATTCTGCACACCACTTCGGCACTGCACGCTCAACAGAAGTGCACTGCATCATTTTGACGATGAGCACTGCAATAGAGACTAGTGAACTTCTCGTCAGAAAAAACTACACGCGTTATTTTTTGGTACTGTTTTTGCTCTAATTTTTTAACCGTGTATCGGAATGAGGCGTGTAATATATCATTGAAAAGCTATGGATTAGGCACAACTTCGACATGTTGAACACTTTTCGAGATTCCACCCGGTTTAAGAGCAGTTTTGAAAATAGTGTGGCGGATGACGAGTGCAGCGAGCGTTTTTTCGCGTTTTTTTCTAAACCGCTTGTCGGAACGAAGCAAATGATACGCCGTTGGATATATATCGTCGAGGCGCATCATTTTCATATATAAATCTTTCTCTAATTTATTACGGTTTAAGAGCAGTTTCAAATTTACTAAATCGCGGAACTCTGTTTTTCAAATGTTTTGAAATTTTCGGTACTGTTTTTGCTCCAGTTTTCTAACCGTTTGTCGAAACGAGACGTACGATACGCCGTTGGAAAGCTAAGGACAAGGCGCAACTTTCATATGTTGAAATGGTTTTAAGATTCCTTATGGTTTTTAGTTAATTTTGAAAATCGTGCGGCTGACTTTGAGAGGCAGCGGCAGTTTTTTCGCGAAATTTCTACGAACGGCTGGTCGGAATAATTCAAATAATACGCCGTTGGAAAGATATCAACGAGACGCAACTTTTTCATGTAGAACACTCTCTCTAATTCATTACGGTTTAAGAGCAGTTTCGATTTTACCGAAAAGCGGACACTCTGTTCTTCGCGAGACCAAAATGGTCATATTTACTGCATCGGACAGAAGAACGCATTGCTTCAGACAAAATACCGTACTGCATGAGATGGGCAAGTGCACTGCATGGTTTCTTTTGGTTTAGACGTATTTTTTCTCGGACGAGGAAAGAAGAACGCGCTGCTTCAGACGAAATACCGCACTTCATTAGATGGGCAAGGGCACTGCATGGTTTCTTTTTGTTTAGACGTATTTTTTCTCGGAAGGGGAAAGAGGAACGCACTGCTTCAGATGGAATACCGCACTTCATTAGATAGGAAAGTGCACTGCATGGTTTTTTGTGGGACGTAAATTTTTCCAAACGAGGTGGAGTGCACTTCGTGTCGAGCATTGGTACTGCAGGGACGAGGTGAGTGCACTGCATCAATTTTTCTTTTTCCAATGTTCTTTCTACTGCACACAAACAACAAAGTGAGCTGCATTAAAAAATCAACTTTTTCAAGTTTGTTTTCTTCCAATTTATTTTTGCACTTGGCAACATAGTGAACCGCTCGAAGAGAGAAGATCACTACGGCAATGAATCAAGTGAGCTGCACTTAATATTTTTCCTTTTCCTCTATGCATGTTTTCGAGAGCCACATACGAAACAAAGTGCATTAGAAAAAGAAGTGAACTTCTCATGGGATTTATTTTTCTCTTTTTTTCATAAAGTAAACCACTAATCACCACAAAATGGACCACATCATTTTTTCTCAAAGTACATAGCATGGTAAAAAAATCTAGTTCGACAAAAGAACTACTCAGTACAGTCAAGCGAACATCTTCAGCCCAAAGCGACTTTACTTTTTTGTGATATGGGCTTCAACTTCTCTCAAAGAGCACTACATGGTAATGAGATGCAATATTTTTACAATGAAGTAATGAAGTGTAGTTTCCAAGAACAAGAAAATTGATAAACAGGATGAAATGCAGTTTTTACAATGAAGTAATGAAGTGTAGTTTCCAACAACAAGAAAATTGATAAATGAGGCAATTGGGTGGATATTGCTCTTTCAGGTTGTCGTCGCCGCCTTCGAACCTACATGCGCCACTACAAAGGAAATATCCAGTCGTTCAGCACTGCAAGCATCTTCTTTCCCTGTTGACGTTCGAAGTTGGGGAAAGTACCGCGAGCAGGGGATAAGTGGACTGCGCACGCGCTTGTCATGCACTGAGTTAGGTGGCGAGCACGGGAAGGATGGACGGAGCAGTGGACAGCACGCCCAAGCTGCGCGAACCGCGAGCCACTCGCCGGTGAGCTGCAAGTCCTCGACGGAGCAGAATTCGCTGACGCCCTGATACTGCAAGGTACTAGAGGGGGCACACGCCCACTGCACTGCACGTAGAGTCGCGGTGCACTGCACCACCACAGCCATTGCTGCTCCAGCGGCGGAGGGCCAGGCTCCACTGCTGCATGCGTACTGCAGATGCACGTGCACGCTAGCTGCAAGCAATACGACCGCGAGATGCACACATACACAACCCCTGGAGATGGGAGGGGAGCTTCTTGTAGGCCATTGGAGCAGTCAGAGAGGAGCCGCGGCCGTCGTCCTACTCATCAGCCATGGTTGTGGGAAGAAGCACAGGAGACGGCGGAGGCCATGACCACCGGATGTGAGGAGGGGAAGCCGTGGCGGCCACCACACCGGGATAGCACCTTAGACTCGCCGGGATCGAGTGGAGGCGACCCGATAGGTAAAGGATGGACGTCGGGGAGGCACGGAGAGCTCGGGCGGATGCATTGCTGTCGGGGTAGCTACCCAGGTGTCGGTGTACTAAAGTAGGGGGTACCTTAGTACCCCGAACTTGTGCACCGCAGTCACAGCACCCCCGTGGCAAGGCTTGCCGGACGCCCGGCAAGGCTCTCCACCACTCATTACTGCCATTCAAGAACAAAGTACTAGCCAAGAACACGAAGGCCCCGGCAAGAGGAGCTTGCCGGGAAGGCCAGCCAGGGCAACATCGAAAGACTTGCCGCGGCGCCCCGCGCGCCCCGGCAAGGCCTGGCGGCCGGCAAACTTGTCGGCACAGCAAGAACAGGGCCGCAGCAAGGCACTTGCCGCGGCAAGGCTGCCACCCAGACTCCAGCGCACCCAGCGACCTGTCGTCGCTAGGCCATCCCAAGGGCACGTGGCGAGGCGCTACACAGCCATGCAGAGCGAGGTGGCGAACGGAGCTGACAGAGGCGCCATCGTGGCAACCGGTGGCTCACTTAACGGTCACCCCTCCTGCCTTTGTTGGGGGCGACCGGACGGGCATTTAATGCCCTTGTCCCCGCCGTCGAATTAGGTAGGGAACCTTTGTGCACTCGCTATTGTACCAACCTGCGCTTTTACGTATCTACCCCCTCTTCCTACGCTGCCACCTGTGGGTACCCCCTTCGGACTATAAAAGGAAGGCCCATGCGGACGTAGAAGGGGTTCGGTCCATTCAACACCCACAACACCACCATATGCTCGCACGCTCGAGCTAGATCCAATAACAACACAAAGCAGTAGTAGGGATGTTATCTCTCCGGAGAGCCTCGAAGCTGGGTAAAGATTGCCCGTCTCCCCGCGTGCGCCCGACCTCGATCTGCTCTGCGCGCGACCCCCGCTCCCTTGCCGAACCAGAAGGGGCCCCCAGTGCCCCATAGGTGCTCGAGGCCGCAGAAGAAAGCGCCCCGACATCTTTGGTGCGCCAGGCAGGGGGCGCGTCGAGGTCGTGAGCATCTGATCCGGTCTCCACGCACGCTGCATCAACATCATCGTCAACATGCCACCGAAGAAGAAGCCTTCGGAGGTGGCTGCGCCGACTACGTCGGTTCTGCCACCGCCGCCGGAGCAAACGGGCTGCGGGACGGACGCCGGCGGAGGAGCGGGCACCGCCGGTGGGTCTCGTGTCGTCACTAGATCGAAAAACAAGGCCGCATAGCGTCGGCGATCGGCGAGCAGACGCCGCACCCTCCGGGAGGTGCAAGGTCAACAACGCCCCGGTGCTCCTAGCACCGTACTCGCGATGGAACAAGGCCAACATGGTGGGTTGCGGACGCCCGAGGTCAGCATGCACGCCCGCATCCGGGCGCGGCGAGATCTGATCGCCCAGGCGGGTGTGGTGCCTCCCAATCCGCTTGGGAGTCAAGCACCTCCGCTCTTCGCGCCGTTCATCACCACCGCCACCCAAGACAGCAAAGGAAGCGCTGGCCCGGGCCCAGCTGCTTCTAGACTTCCCTCCGGCGCCGCACAAGATCGACGACTGGAGGATGGCCATACACAGCCTCATCGGCTTCGCCAACGGCGATAAGCCCCGGCGACCAATCGCGTCGAGGGCCCGGCAAGACGCCCCGGCGCAGGCCGGCGCCGACAGGACCGCTGGGGGTGCCGCTTCCGTGCGCTCCCAACCTCAAAGGCCGAGATCGCCAGCTCGCGGACCAACCTTGACGCCGACTCCACGCGTCGCCGGACCCGCGAACTCGCCGCGATCAACGCCCGTCCTTCAAGAACGGCAACACGAAGACGCTCGTACCCGATCGAAGCGCCGGAGAGAAGCGCGGCGTCCATCGACCAGCGCGCTGGGCCATTGTCGACGCACACGTAGGCGGAGAACCAGCGACTTGCCGACGCGGCAGGTTGCCCTGCGTTCACCCGCGAAGGCGGCAAGTCGAGGCCCAAGACCAAGAATTTCAAGCCGACGCGTGCGAGAAGTATGACGGCAGGATACACCGTCGGAGTTCTCAAAGATCTACACCATCGCGGTGTAGGCTGCCGGAGGGTGCGATGAGAAGATCCTCGCCAACTACTTCCTGCTGGTACTCAAGCCCAACGTCAGATCTTGGCTCATGCACTTGCCGGACGGCTCCATCTCCTCATGGGCGGACCTGTGCCATCAGTTTGTCGGTGCCTTCACGGGTGGCCACAAGCCTCATGGCCAGGAAAGTGACCTCCACTTGCTCATCCAGGAGGAGGGGGAGCCCCTGCGCAAGTATATACAAAGATTCAGCCAGTGCAATGCAACATCCTGACGTCCACCTGCGCGGTTATTAGCGCGTTTCATCGAACGTGCGTAACGCAGGATGAGGGAGGAGATGGCGATGTGCAAGATCGAAATGTCGCGAGCTTTACGCTCCCGCCGACAAGTGTGCACGGGCTGAGGAGGAGAAAATCCCGAGAGATTGCGGAGCGAAGGATCGACAGCAAGGATGCCGCCCGGCAAGGAAGAACCGCGGCGGAATAATAGGAAGAGGAAAGCTAAGGATGTGCTAGCTGTTGAGCATTCCGCAACGGAGGCGGCTCCGACAAGGCCAAGACCGACGATTCCGATGAGGCTGTAGCAGTCGCCGACAAGCAGGACGGCTCCGGCAAGCGTTATTGCAAGATCCACCGCACCAAAGGCCATGACCTCCAAACCTGCAAAAAAGTAGAGCAGATGGCGGAGCTGCAAAAAGCAAAGTATGAGCGACGCGATAAGGAGAGAGCCCAGGGAGGTGGCGGAGGATCTGGTAAGAAGCTTCCCGCCCGTGGGGGACTTCGCGGCAAGGCTAAGCCGCGGCAAGGAGACAGGCCTCCCCGCGGCCGCGACAAGGACGAAGGTGAAGATGAAGATGAAGAGATGGAGGAAGATGAGACCGATGATCAGGAGTTTGAGGCTGTGAAGTGTTGTGCATCGACGGCGGCGCCTCCCTGCACACCTCGCACCGCCAACTCAAACAATGGGTGCGAGAAGTGAATGCAGCGGAGCCCTCCGTCGAGGCACGCAGGCCTCTGAAGTGGTCCGGCACGCCCATCGTCTTCGACGTTGAGGACCACCCTGATCGTGTCACTGCGGTCGGGTGCTTGCCGATGCTGGTTTCACCAACAATCCGCAACCTCAAGGTCTCGAAGATGCTGGTAGACGGTGGGGCCGGCCTGAACTTGATTTCCTCTGCAGTGCTCAAGAAGCTCCAGATCCCCAACAGCAAGCTCGAAGAAACTGGTGCCTTTCAAGGAATAAATCCGGGAAGGAGCAAGCCTAAGGGGAAGATCACATTGCGGTGGCGTTGGCGTGAACTGAACTTCAGGATCGAGAGGGTCACGTTTGGCGTGGCTGATATCCTGCCCTACAGCGGGATACTCGGCCGACCAAGACTCGCCAAGTTCATGGCGGCCTCTCACTATGCATACAATGTGCTCAAGATGCCCGGTCCGATGAGTGTTATCTCTGTCCAAGGCGACAAGAAGGATGCACTCATCTACGCCGACAAGATCTACCGAGAAGCAGCAGCTGCAGTAGAGCGCGAGCCACTCGCCGCTGAAGCCCCCCGGGGGAAGAAGAAGGCCAAGTCCTGCAGGAATAGCTCTGGTGCCGATTCCGGCACGCGCACCTCCCCGGAGCGCTGCGCTGCCGTCGAGGACGCGCCATCGAGCTCTGCCGGCCTAGGAAGCAAAGAAAGCTACCGAACTGCGAACTTTTGAGATCGTGTTTCCTAGAAGTCCACACCTTGTATGAAGAACCCGAGCGCAGAGGGGTCGAGTCGTGGTTAGGTTGCGCCGTCAATCCGCTTCGAATCCACTCGACGGTAAGAGCGCGCCGCAACCAGCCCGCCGAGTTCTTCCCGCCGGAGGCAACACCGCCAGCGGGCTGCTGGGTGCCCTGCACTCAGCAAGTGTGTTTGCACCGAAGGGTTCCCAGAAAAGCGTAAAAAAAACATACAAGGGGGTGGTGGAAACCAAGGAAGAAGTACGACCCCATCGGGCCGCCGAGGACGGAAAAGCTAAGTCACCCGAGCTTTTGTGCAAGAGCACTTTTCAGTCCTATAATACGTGTTATACCCTCGTGCGTTCATCCCTTGTAAAAAACACATGCGCAGAGGAGCCGACTGGGATTAAGTTGCATTCTTGCTTTGTTTTCGAGTCCGCTCAACAATGCAAGAATCTGCAATCGCCCGGGAAGGTTTCTTGCGGATACAACACCGCCAAGAGAGCTGCCGGCGTCCCACTCAAAGCAAGTGTGTTAGCCCGGCAAGTTCCTAGAAGCGTAGGGTTAAAAACGTAGAAGGGATACAACGAAACGGAGGGCGTAACATAGCAAGCCTTGCCATGGGGTAGCCTTCGTATGAGAAACTTGTGCGCGGAGGAACCTACTCGCGGCTAAGTTGCGCCCTTGCTTTGTTTCCGAGTCCGCTCAACAATACAAGTGCGCTGCAACTGGCCCGAGAAGGTTTCTTGCCGGGAACAACACCGCCAGCAGGCTGCTGATGTTCCGCGCTCGGCAAGTGTGTTCGCTCCGGCAGGTTCCCCAGAAGCGTAGAGTGTGAACATACGAAGGGCAAAGCATGGCATCGCGTGGTAGAATCGCATCATGAAAGAATAGCTTATTTCAGCGCTGTCTCAGTTATTTTCATGACTATGATTACAGTGGCAAGGAGAAGCGGAAGAGCGGCGGCGCGACAGAGCCTGACTAGCCAGCCATTGGGGCTGCGAGTGCCAAGGTCGCCGGGAAGCTACGGAGTCAGATAAGTTTCTCATCCCTCGTCATGCATCCTGTTGTGGACCGGGGAAGGCGGGGCCGCGTCCTTGAACGAGTGTGCTTTGTAAAAAGAAACCCGTGCGCGGAGGGGCCGAGTCGCGGCTAAGTTGCGCCCTTGGGTTGTTTCCGAGTCCGCTCAACAACACAAGCGCGCTGCAACTGGCCCGGCAAGGTTTTCTTGCCGGAAGCAACACCGCCAGCGGGCTGCTGACGTCCCGTACTCAGCAAGTGTGTTCGCTCCGACAAGACACCTAGAAGCGTAGGGTGGGAATGTACAAAGCACAAAGTCAAGTAAAGGACTTAGCCCGACAAGCGTTCCCCTCTTTTTCATTAAAAACATCCCGGTTTAGTACAAGTCCACACGAGGATGAAAAACATGATAGAGAGGATTACATATTTTAAATGCAACTAAGGCCCGAAGGCTTACAAGTTAAAAGAAAAGGTGCCCGTAATCCCCCTCCTGTTTCTCTGTTCAGGAGGTAGGTCAAGGAGTCCCCGGCAAGAGAATCTTGCCGGGGAGGGCGAAAGGGGCGCCTAGGAGCGCTACGGGCGCCAGAAGACACCAAGAGAACTTCCCGGGGGCCGGCCAGGAGCTTGGCGGAGACGGAGGCGCCGGAGGCAGAGCTCGAAGACGGGGTGGTGGAACGTTAGCACGCTGACGAGGGCGCCTCGCCCTCGTACTCCAACTTAACGGCCTTGCCGCCACCCCTCTTCCTCTTCCGCAGCCTCCCTACACCAGCCGCCCAAGGAGACGGCCCCGGGGAGTTCAGAAGGCCGGCGACCCGGATGATGGGGTCGCCGGTGGCGCGCGAGGCAGCGTCCGACGCCTAGTCGGACCCGCCATCCTCGTCGTCGTCGCTGTCGCTCCCCTCCTCGTCACTCTCGCTCGAGGAGGGACCTTCGCTGTCGGAGGAGCTGTCCACACAGCATCTCGCCCGGGTGCCGGAGTCCCCGAAGACCTTGACGGCGAGAAGGTCGCCCTCCATTAACTTAAAATGGAGGGTAAACCCCGCCGTCAAGCTGTGGATGCGGGCGAACGTCTTCCACCCTCGGTCGAAGTACATCACGCCGGGGGCTGGGGATACGACACTCACTCGAGTGCCGCTGATCCCGCAGCCCCTCATGCGCAACTCCAACATCTCGGGCGGATCCGGCTCCATTGCGCTCGCGAACGGGGCCGGCAGCCGGAGACGACGACGCGGTGCTCGCCGCAGCTTGATGAAGAACTCCCAGGGATCGTCTCCGGTGTGGACCGCCTCGAGGAAAGGAGCCGCTGGCGGAGACGGGGGAGGCGCATCGCCCCGACCGCCTCTCCCCCGAGCGCCTCGGCCACGTCCTCGACCTCGTCCGCGGCCTCGCCCCCTCCCTCTCCCCCTCGTGGCCGGTTCGGCCACCACAGTCTTGAGGATAGGGAGGCGCGCTGCCTGGAGGCGACCCTCGCTGCCACTGTTGAAGAACCATGATTCCCTCCCTCCATGGCGGATGGGGAGAAGAGTAGCGGAAATCGAAGACGAAGGGGGAAGAGGAAGTGCGAGACTATTGTGCTCCCCTTACGCCCATTTTAAAGGGCGAGGTGGGGGCTCAACCGCCCCGGTCAGCCAATCAGAGAGCGAGGGGGGCAGAGGAGCGGGGCCGACGCTCCATCTCCCCCCGTGACGGCTCGGTCTCCCACCTTCGCCGCCCACGATCCCCCACGCATGTGGGCCGCGTGGCGAAAAAGCAGGAGCCGGAGCGACGGGTGAAGCGACCTCGCCCTGCACCATGATCACGGGGGTGCTTGCCTTGAAGATCGCAAACACTACCCACGTCCCCCACAACACCGCAATCGACGCGTGCGTTGCTATGGGGAGCGATGGTAGCGGAGCCCGTTCTTTGTCGCGGACCAGGCCACGCATGCCCTGCCTTGTCTTGGGCCTGGCCCAACAACGCCAAGACTGTATGGCCCGGGCCCGGGACTCTTGTCGGTGTACTAAAGTAGGGGGTACCTTAGTACCCCGAACTTGTGCACGGGCAGTCACAGCACCCCCGTGGCAAGGCTTGCTGGACGCCCGGCAAGGCTCTCCACCACTCATTACTGCCATTCAAGTACAAAGTACTAGCCAAGAACACGAAGGCCCCGGCAAGAGGAGCTTGCCGGGAAGGCCAGCCAGGGCAACATCGAAAGACTTGCCGCGGCGCCCCGCGCGCCCCGGCAAGGCATGGCGGCCGGCAAACTTGCCGGCACAGCAAGAACAGGGCCGCGGCAAGGCACTTGCCGCGGCAAGGCACTTGCCGCGGCAAGGCTGCCACCCAGACTCCAGCGCACCCAGCGACGTGTCGTCGCTAGGCCATCCCAAGGGCACGTGGCGAGGCGCTACACAGCCATGCAGAGCGAGGTGGCGAACGGAGCTGATAGAGGCGCCATCGTGGCAACCGGTGGCTCACTTAACGGTCACCCCTCCTGCACTGTTGGGGCGACCAGACGGGCATTTAATGCCCTTGTCCCCTGCCGTCAGAATTAGGTAGGGGCACTGTTGTGCACTATTGTACCAACCTGCGCTTTTACGTTTCTACCCCCTCTTCCTACGCTGCCACCTGTGGGTACCCCCTTCGGACTATAAAAGGGAGGCCCATGCGCACGTAGAAGGGGTTCGGTCCATTCGACACCCACAGCACCACCATATGCTCGCACGCTCGAGCTAGATCCAATAACAACACAAAGCAGCAGTAGGGGTGTTATCTCTCCGGAGAGCCCCGAAGCTGGGTAAAGATTGCCCGTCTCCCCGCGTGCGCCCGACCTCGATCTGCTCTGCGCGCGACCCCCTCTCCCTTGCCGAACCAGAAGGGTCCCCCAGTGCCCCATAGGTGCTCGAGGCCGCAGAAGAAAGCGCCCCGACACCAGGGGGCAGGGGGCGGATGAGGGAGGTGGAACCGGATCCCTCCAGATCCGGTGGTTGCTTGGCGGGGGCGTGGACGGAGTTGATGGCCGGCTCTGGGGGTGACGGCGGCGGGGCGCGGGCCGTTGGTGGCGGCGGCTCGCATCCAGGGCGGCGGTGGTCCGGGATGGGGACGGAGGAGGGATCCGAAGGTCTGCTCCTTGATCCCGTCGCCTAGCAGCATGGTGGACCGGATCCGCCCGGATCCGTCCTCGGAGGAGGTGCGGGGGAGGGGGGAGGGGAGGGGAGGGGGTGGTGCTGGTAGGTAGACTAGATGGGGTTGGCTGGATCCGTGCCCGGAGTGGCCTCGTCGGGCAGGAGCAATGGGGAGGAAGGGACAGCGCCGGTCGGGCGGGTCAAGGATGGAGGTGGGTGGATCTGGGACAGGAAAGAAGGTGGGTGGTGCAGAGGGACATGGAAGATGGAGTGGAGGTGGCCTGGCAGTGCGGTGGGAAGAATGTGGGAGGGGAACGGGCAACGCGCCAGAGAAGGAGAGGGCTCGTGGGGTGTTAGCAGAATAAGAGGTTTCGGTGTGCAGAATAAGACTTAAGGGGTGTTATCATAATAGACCCACCCTATATATATATATATATATATATATATATATATATCCAACTAGATGTAAGTTAGCATGGGCTATTATTGTTGACATCCCCTAAAGGTGAATACGTTGGGAGGCAACACAATAAGCCCCTGTCTTTCTCAGTGTCCGGATGAAACTCCATAACCACAAGTATTGTGTGAGTGTTAGCAATTGTAGAAGACTACATGATAGTTGAGTATGTGGACTTGCTGAAGAGCTCTATTCTTGACTCTTTCTGATGTTATGATAAATTGCAATTGCTTCAATGACTGAGATTATAGTTTGTTAGCTCCCAATGAAGTTTTTGAACCATACTTGACATTGTGAATTGATTGTTACTTGAGTATAAGAAATCATATGATAAAATCTATTTATGTTGCTATTATAAGAATGATTATGATGCCCTCATGTCCGTATTTTATTTTTATTGACACCTCTATCTCTAAACATGTGGACATATTTTTCAATATCGGCTTCCGCTTGAGGACAAGTGAGGTCTAAGCTTGGGGGAGTTGATACGTCCATTTTGCATCATGCTTTTATATCAATATTTATTGCATTATGGGCTGTTATTACACATTATATATCAACACTTATGGCTATTCTGTCTTATTTTACAAGGTTTACCATGAAGAGGGGAATGCTTGGCACTGGAATTTGGCGGAAAAGGAGCGAACATTGGAAACCTATTCTGCGCTGCTCCAAAAATCCTGAAACTCCATGAAACTTATTTTTGGAATCAATAAGAATTATTGAGCGGAAGAAACACCTCAGGGGGCCCACACCTTGGCCAGGAGGGCGAGGGGGGGGCGCCCACCCCTACTGGACGCGCCCCTGTCTCCTGGCCCCCTCGTGGCCCCCCGATGTCCATCTTCTGCTATATGAAGGCTTTTACCCTGGAAAAAATCGTGGGCAAGCTTACGGGACGAAACTCCGCCGCCATGAGGCGGAACCTTGGCGAAACGAATCTGGGGCTCCGACGGAACTGTTCGGCTAGGGACACTTCCCTCCGGGAGGGGGAAATCATCACCATCGCCATCACCAACAATACTCTCTTCTGGAGGGGGTCAATCTCCATCAACATCTTCACCAGCACCATTTCCTCTCAAAACCCTAGTTCATCTCTTGTATCCAATCTTGTATCAAAACCACAATTTGGTACATGTGGGTTGCTAGTAGTGCTGATTACTCCTTGTAGTTGATGCTAATTGGTTTACTTGGTGGAAGATCATATGTTCAGATCCTTAATGCATATTATTACTCCTCTGATTATGAACATGATTATGCTTTGTGAGTAGTTACGTTTGTTCCTGAGGACATGGGTGAAGTCTTGCTATTAGTAGTCATGTGAATTTGGTATTCGTTTGATATTTTGATGAGATGTATGTTGTCTTTCCTCTAGTGGTGTTATGTGAACGTTGACTACATGACACTTCACCATTATATTGGGAAGTAATAAGTAGATGTTGGGTTGCTAAAGTGACAGAAGATTAAACCCTAGTTTATGCGTTGCTTCATTAGGGGCTGATTTGGATCCATATGTTTAATGTTGTGGTTAGGTTTACCTTAATACTTCTTTTGTAGTTGCGGATGCTTGCAGTAGGGGTTAATCACAAGTGGGATGCTTGTCCAAGTAAGGGCAGTACCCAAGCGCTGGTCCACCCACATATCAAATTATCAAAGTACCGAACGCGAATCATATGAGCGTGATGAAAACTAGCTTGACGATAATTCCCATGTGTCCTCGGGAGCTCTTTTCTCATTATAAGAAATTGTCCAGGCTTATACTTTGCTACAAAAAGGATTGGGCCACCTTGCTGCACTTTATTTACTTTGTTTACTTGTTACTTGTTACAATTCATCTTATCACAAAACTATCTGTTACCTACAATTTTAGTGCTTGCAGAGAAAACCTTACTGAAAACCGCTTATCATTTCCTTCTGCTCCTCGTTGGGTTCGACACTCTTACTTATCGAAAGGACTACGATAGATCCTCTACACTTGTGGGTCATCAACTTGCAAGCTCACAACAAGCATAAACATAATGACAGACAATACCATGATAATTAACCAATTAATAACAATGCAACAATATATCCAACATGCTATGACCATGCCCTTGTGATAATCGTCCCTCAGGCTGGCTTACCAAATGTGATCGTTTCTAGGTCACGAACGTGTCGAACACAGAGAAAAACTCGTGATCCTTATAGCAATCACAACCACGACCAATAAATGGCCCGTGATCCTTACGGCGATCACAACCACGACCAATAAATGGCCCGTGATCCTTACGGCGATCACAACCGCGACCAATAAATGGCCCGTGATCCTTACGGCGATCACAACCACGACCACATCTGGTCCAACTCAACACAATGGCCTTTCCGCCACCACCACAGTGCAAACTTCATACTTAGTGTGCAAATTCATTAAGTGTTGACCCATGGTGTACCCTAATTTCGAGCGTGTCCTTAACCGTGGACTCGGCTATCGATAGATTAATACACTCTGCAGAGGTAGCGCACTAGACCCACACCACGGAACCCATGGCCTCGCACTCCATTCGGGTGGACCAACGGCATTCCGACGAAACCATTCCATTGCCACGACACTCTCCCGGCCACTCCAACTCAATCCCCATCGAGCTAGTCCAGGCTGGCCCCATGTCTACCTCAAGAGACAACGACCACCATCGTGGCCACAATCCACTCTGGGACCCGGTACCAAAAACTTAACAACGGGCTCACAAGGTTATGACTGCTTACCGGGCCAGGGTAGAGCACGCCCATAACCTTCCCTGGATGGAGGCACTGACGAGAGGCACGACGATGAAACGATTTAAGGCCATCCCATACCGGCAAATGTGGTTGCACCGGGAAAGACTCGTTTCAGTGGCACCAAGACCGGGTCAACAACATGTTCAAGTTGAGTTATTATCAGGTTCAACTTAAAGTGAAAGTAACCGGTGTCATAATGCCATGACATGCATCACCAACATATGCATCACATATCAACGAAAATAACTGAGTCAACTATGCTCTCACGGAGCAATCAACAACTCATGATACTCCTCTGGTTAAGATCAAACCTCACTTAAACCAGAATCTTTTCTAGCAAATTTATAATTTTTCATCATGCAAAAATAATTTCACTAATTATTTATCTCCATAACCATATTATCTTACCATTACTCATAACTAAATCCTTGTTAGCTTATCCACTAGATTCACTTCAAACTTTCTGTAAATCAAGCATATTTAATATAACAAGCATCTAACAGAATATAATTAACACATTAATAATTTAAATGCATGAATAATCATTAGTTCAAGTGGGAAAATCACAAATATTGAAGTGGCACTACGAAAATGTTGTTGTGGCTTGCCTTAGTGCAGATGAGGTTCACAAGCCTCCTGGTGATCCTTAAGACAAGCCCGCTCTTCTGAAAATAAATAAAAACACAATAAGAAAACATCAAGAAACCTTCTGAAATTCACCAGAAAATCTAGACAGCATGGAAAAATTCCATCTGTTGGGATCTGGTAGAATTTTGGACAAAGAACACAATGCAAAAAGAATCATTGCATTTGGACTTATAGATAAAAAGTTATGGCTGTTTGAAGTTCTATGGATTTAAATGAATTTTGAATAAAAATTAAACAGACTAGGGGGTGACGTCGAAGGCGTAAAAAGCCCTGGGCGCCACCACTCGTACCGCTTCGTGCGCATACATAGTGGCTGACTAGCGGGCCCTGCTAGTCAGGTGAGGAGGAGGGGAGAGGGAAACAGAGAGCGGCGGGGACTCGCCGGAGCGCACGCCGGCGGCGAGGGCTCTTGGGCCAAAATGAGGGGGGGATCCATAGAGGAGAAGGAGGCGCACCTGCCCGTACCCGTAGCGTGGCTAGGGGTGGTCGGACAGCGTCGGAAACAGCGTCACTAGTGGAGGCCGAGGGCAGCGGTCGCCGGAGATGAAGACGACGACGGCTAGGGCGGCTCCAGGGGTTCCAACAGGGAGGAACGGCTCCACCGGAGAGTGGCGGAGGCCCTGGCGGGGTTGCCCTGGCCTGGGAGGGGCTGGAGCTGCGGGGACGACCCGAGGAGATCGCTGACGAGCTCGAGCTTGGGGACGGCAGCTTGTAGCCTGCCCGACCGAGCTGCGGCCTTCTACTAGCTTGTGGGGTGTGGAGAGTGGCTGCGGGTGCTCGAGGAGGTTGGGGGTGGCCGCATTTATAGGCGAGCAGTGAGGGTGGCTCGGGCTCCGCCGGAGGGGACCTGTCCACGGTGCTCAGTGATGAACGGCGTTAGTGAGAGAGGAGGAAGAGGATGGAGCTCACGCGGGAACTATTGGCGAGCGCGGCGAGCACAAGGGCGAGGGGAAGACGACGAGCACAGTGCACCGCGCACTATGTCATTGGTCGGACCGTGCACATGCCCGCTGCGGCGACCTCCGGCGTCGGCGAGTGCCAGGGAGGAGTTAAGGGAGTGGAGACGGAGATGGTGGCACGTTTTTGCCTTTCGGGTAAGGTGGGCGTGCGAGCACGCAGCAGCAATGAGTGCTCGTCGGCACTCAGAGCGTGTGTTTTGCATGCCAGCACGCCTGGACGAACGCGGTCACCGCGTGAACTATGACATCAGGCCAACCTAAGCGCAAACTTCATGTCTGGCATGTTGTCCTTGGTAGTTTGGAGTGTTACCACGATTGGGTTGGGTTCCAGGTGCAGTAGAAATAAATTTGTACTCCAAGTAAGTTTTTGGACAGTAACTTTGGAGGTTTACTGTGGTCAAACCACTGGGAGTTGAGGGCTGGGCTTTGGAGGCTAGCCAACACTTACTAAGGTGAAGAAGCACAAGAAAAACCATCTACAATGGAGCTAGTATAATGAAGTTGTTGTAGAAACCACCATTTTCATCCAGAAATGAAAATATTTTCTGTAGCCAAAATATTCCAAAGAGTGATGAAATATTTTTGCTCAGAAAGGTGCCCTAGGGTTCAAAGAATAATTGGGATTTTTCTCAGGATTTTAGGGGCAAGAAAAATTTGGGTTGCTTTGGAGCACAAAGGGCTAGCTAGGGTTTAGGAGGGCAAAATGAATATTTTTCATTTAATAAAAATATTCCAAGTGATATTTTGAGATGAACCAGACATGAGATGATGGTTTGAGAAGGAGTTGAAGCACTTGGGTGAAAATTAAGGGGTACCCAAGTGGTTAAGTCCAAATGAAATGATTGAAAAACTCCAAACTCAAATCCAAATCAACTGAAAACCAGGCAAAGAAGAAAGGGCAAAAACCAGGCTGTCACACTCTATAACCTAGTACAAATCATTTTACACCATAGTTGAACTAGCTCTATAACCTAGTATAAATATTTTTACACTAGAATTGATCTAGCTCGATAACCTAGTACAAATAATTTTACACTAGAGTTGAACTAGCTCTATAACCTAGTACAGATAATTTTACAATATAAATGAATTAGCTTCATAACCTAGTACACATAATTTTACGCTAGCATTGTACTAGGCTATAACCTAGTACAAATCATTTTACATTAGAGTTGACCTAGCTCTATGACTTAGTACACACAATTTTAGACTAGAGTTGAACTAGCTCTATAACCTAGTACAAATAATTTTAAACTGGAGTTGAACTAGCTCTATAAGCTAGTACAAATAATTTTACACTAGAGTTGAACTAGCTCTATAACCTAGTACAAATAATTTTACACTAGAGTTGAACTAGCTCTATAACCTAGTACAAATCATTTTACACTATAGTTGAACTAGCTCTATACCTAGTACAAATAATTTTACATTAGAATTGAACTAGCTCTATTACCTAGTACAAATAATTTTACACTAGAGTTGAACTAGCTCTATAACCTAGTACAAATAATTTTACACTAGAAATGAACTAGCTCTATTATCTAGTACAAATAATTTTACACTAGAACTGAACTAGCTCTATAACCTAGTACAAATCATTTTACACTAGAGTTGAACTAGATCTATGACGTAGTACACACAATTTTAGACTACAGTCGAACTATCTCTATAACCTGGTACAAATAATTTTAAATTAGAGTTGAACTAGCTTTATAACCTAGTACAAATAATTTTACACTAGAGTTGAACTAGCTCTATAACCTAGTGCAAATAATTTTACACTAGAGTTGAACTAGCTCTATAACCTAGTACAAATCATTTTACACTATAATTGAACTAGCTCTATAACCTAGTACAAATAATTTTACACTAGAATTCAACTAGCTTTATAACCTAGTACAAATAATTTTACACTAGAGTTGAACTCGCTCTTTAAGCTAGTACAAATAATTTTACACTAGAAATGAACTAGCTCTATAACCTAGTACACATAATTTTATACTAGCATTGTACTAGGGTGATAACCTAGTACAAATCATTTTACACTAGTGTTGAACTAGCTCTATAAGATAATACAAATAATTTTGAACTAGAGTTGAACTAGCTCTATTACCTACTACAAAAAAAATTACACTAGAGTTGAACTAGCTCTATAACCTAGTACAAATAATATTACACTAGAGTTGAACTAGCTCTATCACCTAATACAAATCATTTTACACTATAGTTGAACTAGATCTATAACCTAGTACAAATAATTTAACATTACAATTGAACTAGCTCTATTTCTAGTACAAATAATTTTACACTAGAGTTGAACTAGCTCTATAGCTTAGTACAAATAATTTTACACTAGAAATGAACTAGCTGTATTATCTAGTACCAATACTTTTACACTAGAACTGAACTAGCTCTATAACCTAGTACAAATCATTTTACACTAGAGTTGGACATCTCTATTACCTAGTACACAAAATTTTAAACTAGAGTTGAACTAGCTCTATAACCTAGTAAAATAATTTTAAACTAGAATTGAACTCGCTCTATAACCTAGTACAAATAATTTTACACTAGAGTTGAACTAGCACTATAACCTAGTACAAATAATTTTACACTAGAGTTGAACTAGCTCTATAACCTAGTACAAATCATTTTACACTATAGTGGAACTAGCTCTATACCTAGTACAAATAATTTTACATTACATTGGACTAGCTCTATTACCTAGTACAAATAATTTTACACTAGAGTTGAACTAGCTCTATAACCTAGTGCAAATAATTTTACACTAGAGTTGAACTAGCTCTATAACCTAGTACAAATCATTTTACACTATAATTGAACTAGCTCTATAACCTAGTACAAATAATTTTACACTAGAATTGAACTAGCTTTATAACCTAGTACAAATAATTTTACACTAGAGTTGAACTCGCTATATAAGCTAGTACAAATAATTTTACACTAGAAATGAACTAGCTCTATAACCTAGTACACATAATTTTATACTAGCATTGTACTAGGGCGATAACCTAGTACAAATCATTTTACACTAGAGTTGAACTAGCTCTATAAGATAATACAAATAATTTTGAACTAGAGTTGAACTAGCTCTATTACCTACTACAAAAAAATTTACACTAGAGTTGAACTAGCTATATAACCTAGTACAAATAATATTACAGTAGAGTTGAACTAGCTCTATCACCTAATACAAATCATTTTACACTATAGTTGAACTAGATCTATAACCTAGTACAAATAATTTAACATTAGAGTTGAACTAGCTCTATAGCTTAGTACAAATAATTTTACACTAGAAATGAACTAGCTGTATTATCTAGTACCAATACTTTTACACTAGAACTGAACTAGCTCTATAACCTAGTACAAATCATTTTACACTAGAGTTGGACATCTCTATGACCTAGTACACAAAATTTTAAACTAGAGTTGAACTATCTCTATAACCTAGTAAAATAATTTTAAACTAGAATTTAACTCGCTCTATAACCTAGTACAAATAATTTTACACTAGAGTCGAACTAGCTCTATAACCTAGCAAAAAATAATTTTACACTAGAGTTGAACTAGCTCTATAATCTAGTACAAATCATTTTAAACTATAGTTGAACTAGCTCTATAACCTAGTACAAATAATTTTACATTAGAATTGAACTAGCTTTATAACCTAGTACAAATAATTTTACACTAGAGTTGAACTAGCTCTATAAGCTAGTAGAAATAATTTAACACTAGAAATGAACTAGCTCTAGAACCTAGTACATATAATTTTACACTAGCGTTGTACTAGAGCTATAACCTAGTACAAATCATTTTACACTAGAGTTGAACTAGCTCTATGACCTAGTACACACAATTTTAGACTAGAGTTGAACTAGCTCTATAAGATAGTACAAATAATTTTACACTAGAGTTGAACTAGCTCTATAACCTAGTACAATTAACTTTACACTAGAGTTGAACTAGCTCTATAAGCTAGTACAAATCATTTTACACTATAGTTGAACTAGCTCATAATATAGTTCATATAATTTTACACTAGAGTTGAACTAGGTCTATAACCGAGTACAAATAATATTACACTATAGTTGAACTAGCTCTATAACCTAGTACAAATAATTTTACACTAGAATTCAACTAGCTCTATAACCTAGTACGAATAATTTTACACTAGAGTTGAACTAGCTCTATAAGCTAGTACAAATAATTTTACACTAGAAATGAAGTAGCTCTATAATCTAGTACACATAATTTTACACTAGGATTGTACTAGGGCTATAACCTAGTAAAATCATTTTACACTAGAGTTGAACTAGCTCTATCACCTAGTACACACAATTTTGGACTATAGTTGAACTAGCTCTATAAGATAGTACAAATAATTATAAACTAGAGTTGAACTAGCTCTATAACCTAGTTAGAATAATATTAAACTAGAGTTGAACTAGCTCTATAACCTAGTACAAATAATTTTACAGTATAATTGAACTAGCTTTATAATCTAGAACAAATAATTCTACACTAGAGTTGAACTAGATCTATAAGCTAGTACAAATATACACTAGAAATGAACTAGCTCTATAACCTAGTACACATAATTTTACACTAGCATTGTACTAGGGCTATAACTTAGTACAAATCATTTTACACTAGAGTTGAACTAGCACTATGACTTAGTACACACAATTTTAGACTATAGTTGAACTAGCTCTATAAGATAGTACAAATAATTTTACACTAGAGTTGAACTTGCTCTATAACCTAGTACAAATAACTTTACACTAGAGTTGAACTAGCTCTATAACCTAGTACAAATAATTTTACACTAGAGTTTAACTAGGTCTATAATCGAGTACAAATCACTTTACACTATAGTTGAACTAGCTCTATAACCTAGTTCAAATAATTTTACACTAGAATTTAACTAGCTCTATAACCTAGTACAAATAATTTTACAGTAGAGTTGAACTAGCTCTATAAGCTACTACAAATAATTTTACACTAGAAATGAACTAGCTCTATAACCTAGTACACATAATTTTACACTAGCATTGTAGTAGGGCTATAACCTAGTACAAATCATTTTACACTAGAGTTGAACTAGCTCTATGACCTAGCTAGTACACACAATTTTGGACTATAGTTGAACTAGCTCTATAAGATAGTACAAATAATTTTAAACTAGAGTTGAACTAGCTCTATAACCTAGTACAAATAATTTTAAACTAGAGTTGAACTAGCTCTATAACCTAGTACAAATAATTTTACACTATAATTGAACTAGCTTTATAACCTAGTACAAATAATTTTACACTAGAGTTGAACTAGATCTATAAGCTAGTACAAATAATTTTACACTAGAAATGAATTAGCTCTATAACCTAGTACACATAATTTTACACTAGCATTGTACTAGGGCTATAACCTAGTACAAATCATTTTACACTAGAGTTGAACAAGCACTATGACCTAGTACACACAATTTTAGAATATAGTTGAACTAACTCTATAAGATAGTACAAATAATTTTACACTAGAGTTGACCTAGCTCTATAACCTAGTACAAAAAACTTTACACTAGAGTTTAACTAGCTCTATAACCTAGTACAAATAATTTTACACTATAGTTGAACTAGGTCTATAACAGAGTACAAATCATTTTACACTATAGTTGAACTAGCTCTATAACCTAGTTCAAATAATTTTACACTAGAATTTAACGAGCTCTATAACCTAGTACAAATATTTTTACACTAGAGTTGAACTAGATCTATAAGCTAGTACAAATCATTTCACACTAGAGTTGAACTAGCTCTATAACCTAGTACAAATAATTTTACACTAGAGTTGAACTAGCTCTACAACCTAGTACAAATCATTTTACAGTATAGTTGAACTAGCTCTATAACCTAGTACATAATAATTTTACACTAGATTTTAGCTAGCTCTGCAACCTAGTACAAATAATTTTACACTTGAGTTGAACTAGCTCTATAACCTAGTACAAATGATTTTACACTAGAAATGAACTAGCTCTATAACCTAGTACACATAATTTTACACTTCCATTGTACTCGGGCTATAACCTAGTATAAATCATTTTACACTATTGTTGAACTAGCTCTATAACCTTCTACAAATAATTTTACACTAGAATTGAACTAGCTGTATATCCTAGTGCAAATCGTTTTACAGTAGTGTAAAACTAGATCTATAAACTATTATAAATAATCTTAGCCTAGAGTTGAACTAGCTCTATGTAACGCCCGGATAATTAGGCTACAGTAAAACTCTCCTGATGATGCCATGTCATCTATGTTACTGTTGCTAATTAAGTGCTAGCTCAAAAACATTGCAAATTCAAAAATGAATTAGCGACAAACACCCAAAGTTTTCAAAAGTCAAAACAAAAATGTTCGGGGGTTGCCAAATACTGCATCAGTAATTATGGTGAAGTAAACACATTTTTATACAATGCCTAAATACTTTTAAATGAATTTAAACAGAAAATAAATAATAAAGAAAATACAAAAGGGAAAAACAAACAGAAGACAAAAAAAGAGAAAACCCTCCCCCCACTGGGCCAACTGGCCCAGCTGGCCACCAACCCACCCGCTCGGCCACGGCCCTTGCCCCCTGGACCGCAACCAGCCTGGTGGGCCCAGCCGGCCCACCTCCCCGCACCGCACCCCCTTCCTGTTCCTCGTTAGTGCGCCGCTACATTGCGCGGTCGCCACCGGACCCGCTCACCGGCGTCGAGGTGGATAAGGACGCCGACGCCGCGACCCCTCGGTCTCTCCTCCCACTCGCCCCCACTCTCCCCTCGATCCCCGCTCCTCCCCCTCAGATCCACCTCGCTCTCCCCCTCGTTCCCCACCACGTCCGAACGCTTCCATGGACCCGCCGTCGTGAATCGCGCGGCCACAGCCATCGCCTCGCCGCGCCTGCCTGTCCGTCATCACCGCCATCGTCTTCAATGTCGACCGGTGGCTACAGCTGGAGCTCGGAGACGGTGCTGCAACCCCCCCTTCTTCCACATATCCGATCGCCGCAGTTCTCCCCCAACTCCGGCGATACCCCACCTGCTGCTACAAAACTACCATGGGCCTTTCGTGTGTGCCGCTCGGTGAGCTCCACCCCCTCCTTCTCTCCGTTAGCTCCCTCGCACGCCCTAGCTAGCTGCCGCCAAAGCACCCGAGCGCTCCGCCGCGGACCCCGTCGCCGACGAGTCTCCGGTGACCAAATGGTCACGGGCTCGTGTCGGTTACACTCATCACGCCCCGTAGATCCTCCCCAACCTCTCCATTTCTTCGCTAGCTCGCCCCAGCTCCACTCTCCTCGAGCTCCCAACAGCGTCGCCGCCTGCGCGCGTCGCCGGCGCCCTTCGCGTGACCAAATGGTCACGGGGCCGAGCCCTTTGTGCTCAGCGCGTCGCGCAGCTCCACCATAGCCTTCCCGTTTGCCCCGAAACGCGCTGCGTCGCCGTCTTCGTCTCACACCCGAACCACCTCGCCGCCGTCGAGCCTGTAGCGCTCGCTTCCGGCAACCCCCGCCGACGTGCTCCCCTCCATCGGACGCTGCGCGAAGAGGCCGTTCCAGAGAGCCTGGCCGCGCTCGATTTGGTGCCCCATGGGCGAAATCCAATGATCGCCCGAGCCGCGCCGCCGCGAAAACGAACTCGCCGGCGTCTAAACGTCGGCCGACTGACGTGGCATGCGTGGGGCCCCACCCTGGGTCACTGCCAGTGGGCCTGGGGGCCCCAACTGGCCAAGTTGACCGGGTCAACTATGCTGATGTGGCAGCTACTGCCACTGACATGCGGGCTCGCGCCATTTAAAATATTTTGTAAAAAAATAAAATGCTAATTATTTCGTTAACTAATTTAATTAACTAAACAATCAGTGACTACTAGGTCCCACCCACTAATTAACCCATTTAGTTAGACTAAACCCCCTGTTAGTGACCCAGAAAATGACATGTGGGACCCACTAGACCCGCCTGTCTGGTTTGACTGGTCAACCGACCAGTTGACTTGCTGACATCACTCTGATGTCATGCCCGCGTCTTCAGGCACTGTTCTGGATAATGTTGTAATTAAATAACTAATTAAAATCAGAAAATGATTTAAATCTTTAGAAAATCATATCTTTTGATCCGTAACTCGGATGAAAATACTTTCTACATGAAAGTTGCTCAGAACGACGAGACGAATCCGAATAAGCAGCCCATTCGTCTGCCACACATCCCTAGCATAGCAAACACGCAACTTTCCCCCTCCGGTTCATTTGTCTGAAAACGCGGAACACCGGGAATACTTTCCCGGATGTTTTCCCCCTTCGTCGGTATCACCTACTACCGCGATTGGGCACACCTAGCATCGTTACTTGTCATGTCATGCATCGATATGCGTCTGTTTGCATGGTATTCATTGTTTCTTCCCCCTCTTCTCTCCGGTAGACTATGAGACCGACGCCGCCGCCGCTGCCCGTTCATTGCGGAGTTGACGACCCTCCTTGCAGAGAGCAACCAGGCAAGCCCCCCCCCCCTTGATCACCAGATATCGCCTATTCTTCTCTATACTGCTTGCATTAGCGTAGTGTAGCATGTTACTATTCGGTTACTCCTATTCTGTTGCATAACATGTCATTGTTGCTACAGTCATTGATACCTTACCCGCAATCCTAAATGCGTAGTATAGGATGCTAGTCTATCATCATTGGCCCTACATTCTTGTCAGTCTGCCTTGCTATACTATTGGGCCGTGATCACTTGGGAGGCGATCACGGGTATATACTATACATATATACATATTACAGATGGTGACTAAAGTCGGGTCCGCTTGAAGAGTACCCGCGAGTGATTCACGGATTGGGGGCTAAAAGGACCTTTGTCCCGACGGCCCTCTGTGTGGATCTTTGTGGCGGAGCGACAGGGCAGGTTGAGACCGCCTAGGAGAGAGGTGGGCCTGGCCCTGTTCGTCATTCGCGGATACTTAACACGCTTAACGAGATCTTGGTATTTGATCTGAGTCTGGCTACTAGCCTATACGCACTAACCAACTACGCGGGAACAGTTATGGGCACTCGGCATCGTGGTATCAGCTGAAGCCTTCGTGACGTCAGCAACTGAGCGGCGCGCGCCGGATTGGAACGTAAGCCTGCTCTTGTATTAAGGGGGCTAATTCTGCTTCCGGCCGCGTACGCAATGTGCAGGTGTGATAAGGGTGATGGGCCCAGACCCCCGTGCGCTTAGGTTTAGACCGGCGTGCTGACCTCTCTGTTGTGCCTAGGTGGGGCTGCGACGTGTTGATCTTTCGCGGCCCGGCATGACCCAGAAAAGTGTGTCCGGACAAATGGGATCGAGCATGTTGGGTTATGTGGTGCACCCCTGCAGGGAAGTTAATCTATTCGAATAGCCATTCCCTCAGTAAAAGGACGACCCGGAGTTGTACCTTGACCTTATGACAACTAGAACCGGATACTTAATAAAACACACCCTACCAAGTGCTAGATACAACCCGGTGATCGCTCTCTAACAGGGTGACGAGGAGAGGATCGCCGGGTAGGATTATGCTATGCGATGCTACTTGGAGGACTTCAATCTACTCTATTCTACATGCTGCAAGACGGAGGCTGCCAGAAGCGTAGTCTTCGATAGGACTAGCTATCCCCCTCTTATTCTGGCATTCTACAGTTCAGTCCACCCATATTGCCTCCTTACACATATACCCATGGATATGTAGTGTAGCTCCTTGCCTGCGAGTACTTTGGATGAGTACTCATGGTTGCTTTTCTCCCCGTTTTCCCCCTTCCCTTCTACCTGGTTGTCGCAACCAGATGTCGAAGCCCAGGAGCTAGACGCCACCGTCGACGATGACTCCTACTACACCGGAGGTGCCTACTACTATGTGCAGCCCGCTGACGACGACCAGGAGTAGTTAGGAGGATCCCAGGCAGGAGGCCTGCGCTTCTTTCGATCTGTATCCTAGTTTGTGCTGGCCTTCTTAAGGCAAACTTGTTTAACTTATGTCTGTACTCAGATATTGTTGCTTCCGCTAACTCGTCTATGATCGAGCACTTGTATTCGAGCCCTCGAGGCCCTGGCTTGTATTATGATGCTTGTATGACTTATTTATGTTTTAGAGTTGTGTTGTGATATCTTCCCATGAGTCCCTGATCTTGATCGTACACATTTGCGTGCATGATTAGTGTACGATTGAATCGGGGGCGTCACAAGTTGGTATCAGAGCTGACTGCCTATAGGAATCCCCTTTCCACACTCCTTGGCTGAAGTCGGGTCTAGACGTTGCAAAAACTTTTACTAACATGGATGTGTGTCTTATGGGCACACGTCGCCATTGGGTGGTATTAAGATCTTTTACTCCTCGACCTTTACTCCGGGGCTCTGAACTCTCTCCTACTCGGGTTAAACGAATTTACTAACTCTAACATTAGGATCCCGTTACCACGTTCACCCCAAAGTTGGATAAGCCATAGTTATTCTGTAGGATAGTATTTTGAATAGTACCCACATTGTCATTTGACTCCACTGAAACATCTTTGTTTTCAGATGGAACCCACGAGGCAGGTCGTGCGCCACACGGCGGCCATTGGTGACCTATCTGGGTTTTCGCTGGCACCCTGAGTACACCGTCTATGAGGAGTACCAGGACTTTAACCACGAGCAGTACCTTGCGATCGTCCACCTCTACTCTCTGGAGTATGACTCCACTACTGTGCTGCACACCGCTTATGGTGTTGGAGTGACCATTGAGATGGCAGTTCACGATGCTGCCTATGCTGCTCTGACACGTCTTCGTGGAGAGTATCAGGCGTTGGCACTTCCCCTTTCAGGCACATTGCTATCGCATCCAACGTTGGTGCGGAGGGATACTACACCGCTTCCTACTCCCCCGTCACCTGAGAGCCCTTCCACCATCAGATTCTGGTTCTGCATGCTGATGGGTTGGACCGAGCTAACCGAGCTCTTCGCCACGAGTTGTACACCACTCGTCAGCACCTTTACAGGGCTCTGACGCTGTTGCACCCCTTTGTTCTATCTAGACAGCTACTGCGTTCTGTGATCTACCCAGCTAGGACCGTGATGCCCGACGGTGTCGGTTGGCCAGAGGTGGGAGGCTACTCTCCCGCACTTGGTCCTCTTCTGCCACCTGAGCGTCGGGTTGTACACCAGAGTAACCACGGCCCCCAGGCCGCTGACGTGGTCTATCCATTGCTTAACTACCAGCTGTCAGGCTACGACTACCTCCACAGTACCTCCTGGGACTGATGTAGTCTTTCTTATTAGTATTAGATGCATTCGCCGCGAGCCTGCGTGCCGCCTATGATGACTTAGTCTATGTACTAAAATCTGTGTACTGAACTCTATGTCTGACCCCTTTTGTAAGATATGACGACTACTATGTAGTATCTGTCGTGCTCCTTTCATTATGCATGTTTCATCATGAATGATTCTTCTCTATGCAAATTTCTCAATGCTGAACTACCCCTGTTATATATTAGCAGGATGGTTAGACCAGCTGGTCATGGTCGTGGCGACAACGCCCCACCACCGCCTGAGTACATGGCTGGTATGGTCCAACAGCTCGAGATGAATCGCCAGTTCATGGAGAATAAGATGGCTCAGTTCCCTCCCCCCAATATGAATGAGCAGCCAGCCCAAGTGACTCTGCAGGATTTCATGCGCCTCAACCCAACCGTGTATCGCAGCTCAACTTAGCCGCTGGATGCTGATGACTGGCTCCGTGACATCACCTATGAGATGGAGTCTGCTGAGGTAGCCCCTGCCCGCTATGTCATCTTTGCTTCCTTCTTTCTGAAGGGACCCGCAGCTCAATGGTGGGACAGCCACATGCGTACTCTGCCAGTTGGGACAATCATCACCTGGCCAGACTTTCAAGCTGCCTTTCGTGCCCGCTTCATTCCTCAGGGGATCATGGACAGGAAGAAGCGTGAGTTCCGCAACCTCACCCAGGGAAACAAAATTGTGGAAGCTTATCAGCGGGAGTTTCTGGACTTGTCCCGCTATGTTGAAGAAGACATTGCAACTGATGCACGCAGACAGGACAAGTTCCGTGACGGCCTTCAAGCTGACATCAAGCTCGCACTTCTACTGCACGACTTTGCTGATTTCGCCACCTTGGTGAACAAGGCCATCAATGTCGAAACTGGCCTGCAGGAATACCTGAGCTCTCACAGGCGCAACCGTGACACAAGCTCATCTTCGGGCCCGTCCTCGCAGAAGCGCAAGATATGGATTCCCAACATCATGTATCAGCCGAATGCACCTGCCCCAAGGCAGTCTTATGCTGCACCTCGTCTGCCTACTACTCCAACTAGGAAGCCAAGGCTTCCAGCTCCGCCACCCCAAGCTCCTGTTCCCACTCCCAATAATGGCTTGTACTACAAGTGTGGTCAACCAGCTCACCGTGCTAGGGATTGCATTCAGAATCAGAATCAACTGGCCCTTCCTGCCACTGGTCGTGGAAACAACCAGCCCGCAACAACAATGCCAAGTCTTATGGTCGTGTTCATGCCAACCACGTTGATCTGAACGAAGCTCAAGACTAGCCTGCTACTGTGATGGGTACACTCCTCGTAAATTCAGTACCAGCATCCATTTTATTTGATATAGGTGCATCGCATTCATTCATGTCAGAAGATTTTGCATACAAGCACGACGTTAAATGTGAGCAGATGAACACTTCGGTAGTGGTAAACACCCCCTCGGGACAATGTCAGACCTCCATGGTTGGCATCGACGTCCCTGTGGAAATCGAAGGGTTGGAATTTCGTGCCTCCCCATTATCCTGAAGTCGTGTAACATTGACCTCATTCTGGGAATGGATTGGTCAAAGGCGCATACTGCTTCTATCGTTTGCGCCACCAAGACCATCCATCTGCTACACCCTTCTGATGAAATAATAAGCTATGATGCTCGTCTGGTTCAAAATGCCAAGACAAGGCTCTATGCATTGAATGCATTGAACGCCGCACTACTCGAGGGCATTGAAAACATTCCCGTCGTGCGTGACTTCCTCGACGTCTTTCCTGAAGAACTCCTAAAGATTCCCCCTGCTAGAGCTGTTGAATTCATCATCGACTTAAAACCAGGTACCACTCCTATAGCCAAATGGCCCTACAAGATGCCGCCGCATGAACTCATTGAGCTTAAGGAGGAAATCGACAAATCTCTTCGAAGTGGTTTCATTCGCCCAAGTTGCTATCCTTGGGGAGCACCTTCTCTCTTTGTCAAGAAGAAGGATGGGACAAACCGATTGGTCCAAGACTACCGTCCTATTAACCAAGCTACCATTCAGAACAAATATCCTCTTCCTCGGATCAATGATCTATATGATCAACTGGCTGGTTCGTCAGTGTTCTCTAAACTCGACTTGAGGTTGGGTTACCACCAGATCCGTGTTCGTGAAGAAGATATCCCGAAGACCGCATTTGTGACTCGCTATGGTACATACGAGTACACCGTCATGTCTTTTGGATTAACCAATGCTCCAGCCACCTTCTCTCGTCTGATGAACTATATCTTTATGGAATACCTCGACAAATTTGTCGTGGTTTATCTGGATGATATCCTTGTATATTCCAAGAATGAAGAAGAACATGCTGAACATCTTCGTCTTGTTTTGGAAAAGCTACGAGAGCATCAACTCTATGCCAATTTCTCCAAGTGTGAATTCTGGCTTCCCGAAGTAACCTATCTTGGGCATGTCATCTCTAAGGATGGTATTGCCGTCAACCCTGAACGAGTTCAGGCTATTCTCGATTGGATTCCTCCAAAGAATGTCAAGCAAGTCAGAAGTTTTCTCGGACTCGCCAGCTATTGCCGTCGATTCGTCGAGAACTTCTCCAAGATTGCTAGACCTCTGACTAACCTGCTTCATAAGGGCGTCAAGTTTCAGTGGACAGAAAAGTGTCAGGAAAGTTTCCAGGCGCTCAAAGACAAGTTGACTTCTGCCCCGGTGCTTGCTCCTCTAGATACTAAGAAAGACTTTGTCATTTATTGTGATGCTTCACGTCAAGGTTTAGGCGCTGTCCTAATGCAAGAGTGCAAGGTGATTGCTTATGCCTCTCGTCAATTGTGCCCTCACGAAGAGAACTATCCAGTTCATGACCTCGAGCTTGCTGCTGTTATCCACGCACTGAAACAGTGGCGACATTACCTTCTCGGTAATCGTTGCGAGATCTTCGCCGACCACCAAAGTCTGAAGTATCTGTTTACTCAACCAAATCTGAACCTCCGTCAGCAGAGATGGATGGAGATTGTTGCAGACTTTGACTTGCGTATTTCCTATACACCAGGCAAGGCTAATGTAATGGCTGATGCCTTGAGCTGCAAGTCTTACTGCAACCACCTCTAGATTCACAAAGTTCAGCCCTCACTTGTTGAAGAATTCAGAAAGTTGAACCTCCATATTGTTCCTCCGGGTGCACTCGCTCCCCCTCCTGAGGAGTTTCGCAAGATGAATCTCCGTGTTGTTTCCCAGGGGTCCCTCTATACCCTGGCTGTCGAACCCGATCTCGTGAGCTCCATCAAGACAATACAGGGTTATGACTCTAAAGCCCACAAGATTAAGCGCGACCTCAAAGAAGGAAAGCCCTCATTCTTCACTATTGCTGATGATGGCGCCTTGTACTTCAAAGGCCACCTAGCGGTGCCGTGTAAGGAGAAAAACCTGAATATGACTCAGAAAGTTATGAAAGAAGCTCATGATACGCCTCTAAGTATCCATCCTGGTAGTACAAAGATGTACCAGGACATTTGTCAAAGATTCTGGTTGTCTAACATGAAGCAAGACATTGCTCGCTATGTTGCTGAGTGTGACGTTTGCCGTCGTATCAAAGCAGAACATCAAAGGCCTGCTGGAACTCTGCAACCTATCTCTATTCCTGAATGGAAATGGGACCATGTTGAAATGGACTTCGTCTGGATTTCCCAAATCGCAAAAAGGTAATGATGCTATTCTTGTCGTCATCGACCGGCTTTCTAAGGTTGCACATTTTCTGGCGATCAAAGAAACGATCACTGCTAGTCAGCTTGCAACTCTCTACATGTCCAGAATTGTTTCGCTTCACGGTATTCCACTGGTTATCAGTTTGGACCGTGGCAGCTTATTCACTTCAAGATTCTGGGCAAGTTTCCAAGAAGCTATGGGGACTCACTTATCTTTCAGTACTGCGTTTCATCCGCAGTCACAAGGGCAAGTTGAACATGTCAACAAAATTCTTGAAGACATGCTTCGAGCTTGTGTTATTTCCTTCAGCAAGAAATGGGAGGAATCTCTCCCGTATGCTGAGTTCTCTTATAATAATAGCTATCAAGCTAGTCTGAAGATGGCCCCCTTCGAAGTGTTATATGGACGAAAGTGCTGAACCCCTCTGAACTGGTCAGAAACTGGGGAACGTCCACTCTTCGGTCCGGATATTATCCAACATGCCGAAGAACAAGTTCGCATAATTCGCGAGAATCTCAAGATTGCTCAGTAACGTTAGAAGAGTCAGTATGACCGTCATCATAAGGACATGGTCTATCAACCTGGCGAAAAGGCTTATCTTCGAGTCACACCAATGAAGGGTGCTCACCGCTTCAGGATCAAGGGCAAGCTAGCTCCTCGCTATATTAGCCCATTCACTATTCTCGAAAGGCGTGGAAAAGTGGCATATCAACTGGAGCTTCCGCCGAACCTTTCTCAGGTTCACGATGTGTTCCACGTGTCACAACTCCGCCGCTGCTTCAAGGACCCAATCCGAGCAGTGGATCATGAAGTGCTCGAATTGCAACAGGACCTCTCCTATAAAGAGCATCCAGTCCGCATTCTCGACCAAGCTGAACGCCGCACACGCCAGAAGGCGATCAAGTTCCTCAAAGTCCAGTGGTCGCACCATTCTGAAGATGAAGCCACTTGGGAACGCGAGGATCGCCTGCGTGATGAATACCCCGCAATGTTTCCTTCTACCTCCTAAATCTCGGGATGAGATTTCTTGTAGTGGAGGAGATTTGTAACGCTCGTATAATTAGGCTATAGTAAAACTCTCCTGATGATGCCATGTCATCTATGTTACTGTTGCTAATTAAATGGTAGTTTAGAAAAATTGCAAATCCAAAAATGAATTAGCGACAAACACCCAAAGTTTTCAAAAGTCAAAACAAAAATGTTCGGGGATTGCCAAATACTGCATCGGTAATTATGGTGAAGTAAACACATTTTTATACAATGCCTAAATACTTTTAAATAAATTTAAACAGAAAAGAAATAATAAAGAAAATACAAAAGGGAAAAACAAACAGAAGACAAAAAAGAGAAAACCCTCCCCCCCCCACTAGGCTGACTGGCCCAGCTGGCCACCAACCCACCCGCACGGCCACGACCCCTACCCCCTGGACCGCAACCAACCTGGTCGGCCCAGCCGGCCCAGCTCCCCGCACCGCACCTTCTTTCCTCGGTCGTTGCGCCGCTGTGGCGCGATCGCTGGACCCGACTTCGCCACGCGCCGAGGTGGATAAGGACGCCGACGTCGCGCCCCCTCGGTCTCTCCTCCCACTTGCCCCCACTCTCCCCACTCTGCCTGCGCCTCCCGCCTCAGATCCACCTCGCTCTCCCCCTCGTTCCCCACCACGTCTGAACGCTGCCATGGACCCGCCGTCGTGAATTGCACGGCCACAGCCATCGCCTCGCCGCGCCTGCGTGTTCGTCATCACCGCCATCGTCTTCCTCGTCGACCGGTGGCCACAGCTGGAGCTTGGAGACACTGCTGCAACGCCCCCCCTTCTTCCACATCTCCGGTCGCCGCAGTTCTTCCCCAACTCCGGCGACACCCCCCTGCTGCTACAAAACTACCATGGGCCTTTCGTGTGTGCCGCTCGGTGAGCTCCACCCCCTCCTTCTCTCCGTTAGCTCCCTCGCACGCCCTAGCTAGCTACCGCCGAAGCATCCGGTGCTCCGTCACGGACCCCGTCGCCGACGAGTCTCTGTGACCAAATGGTCACGGGCTCGTGTCGGTTACACTCATCACGCCCCGTAGATCCTCCCCAACCTCTCCATTTCTTTGCTAGCTCGCCCCAGCTCCACTTTCCTCGAGCTCCCGACTGCGCTGCCACCTGCGTGCGTCGCCGGCGCCCTTCCGGTGACCAAATGGTCATGGGGCCGAGCCCTTTGTGCTCAGCGCGTCGCGCAGCTCCACCCTAGCCATCCCGTTCGCCCCGAAGCGCACTGCATCGCCGTCTTCGTCTCACGCTCGAAGCACCTCGCCGTCGTCGAGCCTGTAGTGCTATATTCCGGCGACCCCTGCCGACGTGCTCCCATCCATCGGACGCGGCGCGAAGAGGCCGTTCCAGAAAGCCTGGCCGCGCTCGATTTGGTGCCCCATGGGCGAAATCCGACGCTCGCCCGAGCGGCGCCGCCGCGAAAACGAACTCGCCAGCGTCTAAACACCGGCCGGCTAACGTGGCATGCGTGGGGCCCCACCATGGGTCACTGCCAGTGGGCCTGGGGGCCCCAACTGGCCAAGTTGACCGGGTAAACTACGCTGATGTGTGTAATAGCCTGGCTTATTAGGGATGATAGACTACTCATATCAATAAGGAATTCCTTCTTTTCCGGGATCCCATTCGGACAGAACTCCAAAGTTAAGCGTGCTCAGCTTGGAGTAATTTCAGATGGGTGACCGACCGAAGTTGCTCCAGTGCGCACGAGTGAGGACAAAGTCGCGAGAAAAGACTAGTATTGATCTGTGGGGCGATCTAGATCCGCCAGAGTAACGACCACCGCAGGTGTGTCCGGGCGTTACAAGTTGGTATCGAGCCGACCCTCGCGGTTACATGGATGGTTGCGACGGTGCGCGGTCATGTTGTTCATGACGTTTGTGACCCGTCGTGGCACACGGCATGGCACATGTCTTGGACTAGATGCACGACGGTTGTGCCAAGAGGAACGTTCTTGTGGCCCGACGAGGACGTCGGTTCCTCCGAGTGGGGGTGTATGTAATAGCTCGGCTTATTAGGGATGATAGACTACTCATATCAATAAGGAATTCCTTCTTTTCCGGATCCCATTCGACGTAACTCCAAAGTTAAGCGTGCTCGGCTTGGAGTAATTTCAGATGGGTGACCGACCGAAGTTGCTCCGGGTGCGCACGAGTGAGGACAAAGTGCGAGAAAAGACTAGTATTGATCTGTGGGGCGATCTAGATCCCGCCAGAGTAACGACCCACGGCAGTGTGTCCGGCGTTACAAGTTGGTATCGAGCCGACCCTCGCGGTTACATGGATGGTTGCGACGGTGCGCGGTCATGTTGTTCATGACGTTTGTGACCCGTCGTGGCACACGGCATGGCACATGTATGGACTAGATGCATGACGGTTGTGCCAAGAGGGAACGTTCTTGTGGCCCGACGAGGACGTCGGTTCCTCTGAGTGGGGGTGTATGTAATAGCCTGGCTTATTAGGGATGATAGACTACTCATATCAATAAGGAATTCCTTCTTTTCCGGATCCCATTCGACGAACTCCAAAGTTAAGCGTGCTCGGCTTGGAGTAATTTCAGATGGGTGACCAACCGAAGTTGCTCCTGCGCGCACGAGTGAGGACAAAGTGCGCAGAAAAGACTAGTATTGATCTGTGGGGCCAGTCTAGATCCCGCCAGGAGTAACGACCACCGGCAGGTGTGTCCGGGGCGTTACAAGTTGGTATCAGAGCCGACCCTCGCGGTTACATGGATGGTTGCGGACAGGTGCGCGGTCATGTTGTTCATGACGTTTGTGACCCGTCGTGGCACACGGCATGGCACATGTACTGGACTAGATGCACAGACGGTTGTGCCAAGAGGGAACGTTCTTGTGGCCCGACGAGGACGTCGGTTCCTCTGAGTGGGGGTGTATGTAATAGCCTGGCTTATTAGGGATGATAGACTACTCATATCAATAAGGAATTCCTTCTTTTCCGGGATCCCATTGGACGTAACTCCAAAGTTAAGCGTGCTCAGCTTGGAGTAATTTCAGGATGGGTAACCGACCGGGAAGTTGCTCCCGGGTGCGCACGAGTGAGGACAAAGTGCGCAGAAAAGACTAGTATTGATCTGTGGGGCCAGTCTAGATCCCGCCAGGAGTAACGACCACCGGCAGGTGTGTCCGGGGCGTTACAATGTGGCAGCAACTGCCACTGACATGCGGGCCCGCGCCAGTTAAAACATTTTGTAAACCAATAAAATGCTAATTATTTGGTTAATGAATTTAATTAACTAAACAGTCACTGACTACTGGGTCCCACCTACTAATTAACCCATTTAGTTAGACTAAACCCCCTGTTAGTGACCCAGACAATGACATGTGGGACCCACTGGACCCGCCTGTCTGGTTTGACTGGTCAACCGACCAGTTGACCTGCTGACATCACTCTGATGTCATGCCTGCGTCATCAGGCACTGTTCTGGATAATGTTGTAATTAAATAACTAATTAAAATCAAAAAAATGATTTAAATCTTTAGAAAATCATATCTTTTGATCCGTAACTCGGATGAAAATACTTTCTAAATGAAAGTTGCTCAGAACAACGAGACGAATCCGGATACGCAGCCCGTTCGTCCACCACACATCCCTGGCATAGAAAGCACGCAACTTTCCGGGTTCATTTGTCCGAAAACGCGGAACACCGGGAATACTTTCCCGGATGTTTTCCCCCTTCGTCGGTATCACCTACTACCGCGATTGCGCACACCTAGCATCGTTACTTGTCATGTCATGCATCGATATGCATTTGTTTGCATGGTATTCATTGTTTCTTCCCCCTCTTCTCTCCGGTAGACTACGAGACCGACGCTGCTTCTGCCCAGTTCGACTACGGAGTTGACGACCCCTCCTTCTTGCCAGAGCAACCAGGCAAGCCCCCTCCCCTTGATCACCAGATATCGCCTATTCTTCTCTATACTGCTTGCATTAGAGTAGTGTAGCATGTTACTGTTCGGTTACTCCTATTTTGTTGCATAACCTGTCATTGTTGCTACATTCATTGATACCTTACCCGCAATCCTAAATGCTTAGAATAGGATGCTAGTCTATCATCATTGGCCCTACATTCTTGTCAGTCTGCCTTGCTATACTATTGGGCCGTGATCACTTGGGAGGTGATCACGGGTATATACTATACATATATACATATTACAGATGGTGACTAAAGTCAGGTCCGCTCGAAGAGTACCCGCGAGTGATTCACGGATTGGGGGCTAAAAGGACCTTTGTCCCGACGGCCCTCTGTGTGGATCTTTGTGGCGGAGCGATAGGGCAGGTTGAGACCGCCTAGGAGAGAGGTGGGCCTGGCCCTATTCGGCGTTCGCGGATACTTAACATGCTTAACGAGATCTTGGTATTTGATCTGAGTCTGGCTACTGGCCTATACGCACTAACAAACTACGTGGGAACAGTTATGGGCACTCGGCGTCGTGGTATCAGCCGAAGCCTTCGTGATGTCAGCAACTGAGTGGCGCGCGTCGGATTGGAACGTAAGACTGCTCTTGTATTAAGGGGGCTAGTTCTGCTTCCGACCGCATACGCAACGTGCAGGTGTGCTAGGGGCGATGGGCCCAGACCCCTGTGCGCCTAGGTTTAGACCGGCGTGCTGACCTCTCTGTTGTGCCTAGGTGGGCTGCGACGTGTTGATCTTCCGCTGGCCAGGCATGACCCAGAAAAGTGTGTCCGGCCAAATGGGATCGAGCGTGTTGGGTTATGTGGTGCACCCCTGTAGGGAAGTTAATCTATTCGAATAGTCGTGTCCCTCGGTAAATGGACGACCCGGAGTTGTACCTTGACCTCATGACAACTAGAACCGGATACTTAATAAAACACACCCTTCCAAGTGCCAGATACAACCCGATGATCGCTCTCTAACAGGGTGACGAGGAGAGGATCGCCGGGTAGGATTATGCTATGCGATGCTACTTGGAGGACTTCAATCTACTCTCTTCTACATGCTGCTAGACGGAGGCTACCAGAAGTGTAGTCTTCGATAGGACTAGCTATCCCCCTCTTATTCTGGCATTCTGCAGTTCAGTCCACCCATATTGCCACCTTACACATATATCCATGCATATGTAGTGTAGCTCCTTGCTTGCGAGTACTTTGGATGAGTACTCACGGTTGCTTTTCTCCCCTTCCCTTCTACCTGGTTGTCGCAACCAGATGTCGGAGCCCAGGAGCTAGACGCCACCGTCGACGACAACTCCTACTATACCGAAGGTGCCTACTACTACGTGCAGCCCGCTGATGACGACCAGGAGTAGTTAGGAGGATCCCAGGCAGGAGGCCTGCGCCTCTTTCAATCTGTATCCCAGTTTGTGCTAGCCTTCTTAAGGCAAACTTGTTTAACTTATGTCTATACTCAGATATTGTTGCTTCCGCTGACTCGTCTATGATCGAGCACTTGTATTCGAGCCCTCGAGGCCCCTGGCTTGTATTATGATGCTTGTATGACGTATTTATGTTTTAGAGTTGTGTTGTGATATCTTCCCGTGAGTACCTGATCTTGATCGTACACGTTTGCGTGCATGATTAGTGTACGATTCAATCGGGGGCGTCACACTCTATAACCTAGTACAAATAATTTTACACTAGAGTTGAACTAGCTCTATTACCTAGTAAAAATAATTTTACACCATAGTCGAACTAGCTCTATAACCTAGTATAAATAATTTTAAATTTAATTGAACTAGCTCTATAACCTATTACAAATAATTTTACACTAGAGTTGAACTAGCTCTATAACCTAGTAGAAATAGTTTTACACTAGAAGTGAATTAGCTCTATAAACTAGTACATATAATTTTACGCTAGCGTCGTACTAGGGCTATAACCTAGTACAAATCATTTTACACTAGAGTTGAACTAGCTCTATGACCTAGTACACAGAATTTTAGACTAGAGTTGAACTAGCTCAATAACCTAGTAAAAATAATTTTAAACTAGAGTTGAACTAGCTCTATAACCTAGAACAAATAATTTTACAATAGAGTTGAACTAGCTCTATGCCGGGGAAGCTGATCCACGGACACCTATGGGACCGGCGGACCGAGCCCCTTTCGGTTCGGCGGGGGGCGGAGGTCGCGCGAAGAGCGGATCGAGGCGAAGCACACGAGCAGTTTACCCAGCTTCGGAGCTCTCCGGAGAGATAATACTCGTACTGTTGCATGTCTGAGTATATTGAGTTCTTGCTCGGGAGCGCTGAGTGCTACAGTACACACTAGCTGCTAACGAGACCGAGCGTGAGTGTTTTTCTAGCGTCGAACCCCTCCTCTACGTTGCGCATGGGCCTCCTTTTATATGCTCAAGGGGTCACTAACAGGTGGCAACGTAGACAAGGGTAAAAATGGAAAAGTGTTGCGGTTGGTACAACTACCTGTACAGTGTATCATACCTAACCCTGACGGCAGGGGACAAAGGCATTAAATGCCCGTCTGCGTCGCCCAAATAGTGCAGAAAAGGACCGTCAGGGACGCCACCGCCTGGCACGATGGCAATCTTGTCAGCGCCGCATGCCACCGCGCACCGCTAGCTGCACAGCCTCCTGCCACGCGCGCCTGGAAAGGTCCCAGGCCGACACATTGGTGAGTGTGCTGGAGCGCGGATGCAGAGTGGTAGCTTGCCGTGGCAAGCGCCTTGCCGCGGTCGTTGTCTTGTCGCGTCCGGAAGCTTGTCGCTCACCGGGCCTCGCCGGGACGCGTGGCGTGTCGCGGCAAGTTCCTTGAGATGCCTTAGTTGGCCTTCCCGGCAAGCTCCTCTTGCCGGGGCCTTGTCTCCTTGGCTTGAACACTTTGTTCTTGAATGGCTCCAAAGGAACCACGGAGGACCTTGGCGGTCACCCGGCAAGCCTTGCCGCGGGGTGCTGCGACTGCCCGTGCGCAAGTTCGGGATACTAGGGTACCCCTACTCTAGTACACCGACAGGATCCCCTGAGCCTGGGCCACACACGGTGCCGAGCACTGTTGGGCTAGGCCCAAAATAGGGCACGGGCACGCGCGGCCTGGGTTATGCCGTATCTTACTCCGCATCCACCGCGCCCTCCCCGAACGGCACGCGTCGAATGCGACGTCGTGGGAGAGATCGTGGGTGGTTTCTTTATTCGGAAAGACGGAACGTCCGCCCCCTCCCTCTTTATAAGAAGGGGAAACAGGGGCAGTTCGCCCATCTCGCGCGGTTGCTATTCCAATCTCAGAAACTTCGGCCGCTCCCCCCTTCTTCCCAAAGCTGAAAGAGAGCAGCGCTCCGCCCCCCATCGCCACCAGCACCACCAACGCCGTCGATCTCCCCCACCAACTCCGCCATGGCTCCGAAAGCCGTCAAGGGGATGGCCGTGAAGTCGACCGAGGCGCAGCGGCTCGCAGTGCTGCGAAAGGAGCGGACAACCTTCCCGCCCAAGCTCGCCGCGAAGGAGCTGAGGGAGTACTACTACCTCTTCTGGTCGACGGAGACGCGAGCGCATCCGTGCACAAAGGTACTCTCCACCGCCGTTCGAAATGGGCTCCAAATGGATATCCCTTCTTCGCGTTGTTCTTCTACTGCGGGCTCTGCCCGCCTTTCTCTGAATTTTTCTGCGACATTATGAACACCTACGGGTTCCACCTCCTTGACTTCACCCCCAATGTCATTCTGACCATGGCAGTTTTCGCACATCTCTACGAAAACTTTGTCGGAGTCCATCCAAATGTAGCTCTTTTTCGCCACTTCTTTATGCCCCGAGTTGAGAGAGGAGAGCCTTTATCCGGCGGAATCACCTGGATCTCGAGAGCCGGCAAGAAGGAAGCTTATCTAGACGGAGAGCTCTGCGGTAAGTGGGATGAATGGAGAGCAGACTGGTGCTGGATTGTCGAGGCGAACCCGCATCCATTTACCGCCCATCGCCAAGCCCCAGTAGCGCGCGGCAACGATTGGAGCAACGTGGCCCCGGAAGATGATAGGCTGAAGATTGCCGTCACCCGGATCCTACGCCTCAGGCTTGCCGGGCTCACTGTAGGCGCCGTTGGCGCAGATTTTCTTCGCCGCCGCATCGCCCCCCTGCAGGAGAGGAGGAGACCCGCCTGGGAGTTCCAGAATGCGGCGGACATCATGAGGTTGCGCACGGGCCTCAACTTTAACTTCACTGTCCTGGAACTGGAGGCGATGCTCCAGGAACTGTTCAAGTATGACCGTCAACATCCCGAAGTGTTCAGGTTGCCGAAGGATGTCGTTCCGCTGTGCAACAATTCCTCGCTCGACCGCATCCGTGCAATGATGCCGCTGTGCGATTCGCATGGAATTGTCCCAACTTGGCAAGAGCCTGTAGACGACGTCGTGCAGGAGTTCTTCGACGGCTTGGTAGAAGTGCCGGTCCGCTCCGAGGAGCATAAAAGCCTCACTCGCGACACCACCTGATGCGGAGATGCAGCGCATCGCCACTAGGCTGGAAGAGGCGGCGGCGACCGCTGCCGTGGGCGAGTTTGGATTCACCGTGGAAGAGGCAGAGGCAGCAGAGGTGGCAAGCCTCGCCGAGCGAGAGGAGCTTGCCGGTGAGGGAGAGCTTGCCGGCAAGGGAGAACTTGCCGGTCCTGAAGTCGAGTTGAGCGAGCCCGCCGAGGGTGCGAGCGGCTCGTTGAAGACCGAATCCTCTTCCTCCTCATCTTCAGACAGCTCGCCGCAAGCAGAGCCCCCAGCTCCACCAAGAAAGCGTCTCCGCAAGGCTGGGGACGTAGCGGGGCGGCAGACGAGTCAACAGTCGCCGCGCCGCGCGACACGCTCTACCGCGACAAGCACTGTTGCCGCGGGAGCACCTCACGCTGCTGCGGCAACTGGAGCGGGGTCCTCCCGGACCACAGCTTCTGCTCCCGCCGCTACCCCCGCCAAGCGGTTAAGGGAACCCACTCCTCCGCCTCGTCGTGCCGAAGGTGGGCCGGACTTCGACCTCTCCACGCTCAGCTCCGACGAGGAAGAGGAAGAGTAAGATTCTTTGCTGCACTTGTAGTACTTCAATTCTTGCTGTTTTGTCTTGTATATGATTTGCTTTACTCCGAACCCATTCCTTTTCAGGACTCTGGCCCAGAGAGCGGCGAAGAGAGCCAAGGTCCCGGTGATTGTTATCGAGGATGAACCCACCACGACAATGGGGGGCGTGTTCGAGACCACCTTGCCGGACCCGGCAACTATTCCCCAAAGCAGCCCCCAGTGCAGCCCCCAGCGTAAGTATATGGTTTACTTCCCGCTGTTAGGCGCGCATGGGCGCTCTTTCTTTGCTGACATCTGACTATTGGTTTGTGTAGGAGCAGAGCAGCCTTACTAGGAGCGCTCGGAAGCCGCTCCCGACATGCCATCGGCTTCGACTACACTGCCAAGGGAGGGTTCCCCGGCAAGGGAGCGTTCTCTGGCAAGGGAGAAGTCTCTGGCAAGGGAGAGTTCTCCAGCAAGGGACAGCACCAGCGACCCCCCGGTGGCGGAGACCACGACTGTAGAACCCAGTGCAGGTAATCCACTTGCTTGAAAACTTCCCTTGGGTTCTTCTTCTGATTTTCTTTTTGGATATCTGCTTGACTTTTCTCCCTTTTCCGGCCGTCAGATCCACCTGTCACGGAGCCGATGGAGACCGAGGTTGCCGGCGTGGAGAACGCGCTCTGCAATACCAACGACGCTGCTGCCACCGAAGAAGCAGCTGACCCTGATGATCCCGCCGGCGAAGAGGCCGCCAAAGCTGCCGCCGCAGGCCGGGCGAGAGTCTGCGCGTCGACCGACGGCCCCGAGGCGCAGGAGCGTCGGCGCTACACCGACCGCCGATCCCCGCCGCTACAGCAGCGTCAGCTCAAGAGCCCCAGCCCGGCGCCTATTTGAAGGCGGCGATGGCGTCTTCATCAAGCTCCACAGGCGTCAAGCTCGTGGCGCCGGTCGAAGGAGAAATCTTGGATGGAGAGGTGCTCGCCTCCGCTGGCCGACGCTGGTTGATGCGTTGAGCAGCAGCAGTGGCGAAGTCGAGGAGGAGCAGCATCGCGAAGCTGGTTTCGCTCTACCGCGCTCGGCAGGCCAAGGTGGAATCCCGAGAAGCGCTTGCCATGAAGGCGGGAGTGGACATCGAGAAGCACGCGGAGGAACTCCAGGTTCTCAACCAGGAAGCTCTCCGGTCCCTGGCAGAGGAGAGGGAGCAACTCGCCGAGGCGCGGAAAGCCTTCCTCCTTGAGAAAGCTGAAGTTGAAGAGCAACAGCGGCTTGCCGCCGAGGAGCTGTTTGTGCGGGAGGGTGAGTTGGCGCAGCGGAAAGTCAACCTTGACAGCCACGAGGAGGAGCTTGCTGTGCGCGATCAAACATTCGGCGGGGCTCTCAAGGAAGCAGAGGACGCGGCCGCAGCTGCCGAGGCCGCCAAGAAGGAGCTGGAGACGAAGGTGGCGCAGCTGGAGGCCGATCTCAAGGCAAGCGGTGAAGAGCTTGCCGCGCTCAAGCGTGAGCGCGAGAAGGACGCCTACACCCTTGGCGAGCTGCAGGGTCATCTCGTCGAGAAGGGCAAGGAGCTTAGCGCCGCCAAGGACTCCAACGCAGATCTTGAGTTGAAGCTGACTACTTTGACCAAGATGCTGGACGGCGCCAGGGAGCAGGAGGTGGCCTTGAAGGAGAAGATCAAGGCCGAGGAGGCGCTGCTGGCGAGTGCTGCTGTCACCTAGAACACTTTTAGGGAGAATGTGGAGCACTGGACGGAGGGTCTCGTGGATGTTGCCGTAGCCATCGACAGGGAGCTGGCGTAGCTGGGGATGGAGGATTTCGGGTATCCCTCAGATGAGAACCTCCAACCCAGCGCCAAGCTCAGCTTGTTCTTCAAAGGCGTGGCGACGACCCTCCAGTGACTCCGGGAGAAAATCCCAAAGCAGCTGGCCGGCGAGTCGCGCAAGATCTACGCGGGAGCTCTTCAAAAGGTGTTGGTGAAGGTGTCCTTCCACAACCCAGGCCTCAACCTCACCAACGTCCTCATGACCCTGCCGCCGGAAGCTGATCTGGAAGCGCTCAAGACCCTTGTCGCACCCATTGTGGACAAGGTGAGCGAGATCAAGAGGGTTGAGGGCGATCGCGTAGATTAGACCACCCGTTTTCTCCTTTTCTTGTCGCTGCTGGTCATGTTATGAGAACAATCTATTAGAGCTGCGACAAGCTATCTTGTAATATAAATCTATTTTGTGTAGCGATTGCTATGTTATTTCCTTTACTTGATCCCTTCCTTTGTATGTTTTTGCCCTACGCTTTTAGGGAACTTGCCGGTGCAGGCGCCTTAGCCGCGAGCGCTGAGTGCGGGACGTCAGCAGTCTGCTGGCGGTGCCGCCACCGACAAGAAACCTTGTCGCAACTAGTCACAGCTCACATAAGTTGTTGAGCGGACTCGAAACAAAGTAAGGGCGCAACTAGCTACGAGTTGGTTCCTCCGCGCACAGGTTTTCCATACAAAGCACGGTCGTTCGAGGAAGATAACTTAAAATTTTTAAAACTGATTGCTCAAACTTTGGCAACTTAGCTTTTACGTCGTTTGCTTCGGTAAGGTAAACTTTCTTGAGCGACGCCTGGTCCACACCATTATCTTCTCTTTTCCCCCCGGCAAACTTGTGGGCGAGGGAACCTTCCTTTCTTTGAGAAAAATAAAGAAGAGAAAATAAAGATATGGAGCCTTACGGCTTGTTATTGCTTACCGGGGTTAGGCGCTGCACAAAGTGTCAGATAACACATGCAAAAAATAGAATGCAGGAAATTGACAAGATGCAAGGAGCACATGAGCTTTACTTATGCACGGGATCTGTGCCCGGCTTTGTACAAAGGATTACATGCAACAGCGGCAAGACTTGTACAAAAGGTGGTTGCCGGAACAGGTTCCGGCAACTGCGCCTTATGGGTAAAACTTACGAAGATGCTGAATGTTCCAGGAGTTGCTCACCGGAGTGCCATCTTCGGTCTCAAGGCGGACAACGCCAGGCCTAGTGACTCGTTTCACCCGGTAAGGGCCTTCCCACTTCGGCATCAACTTGTTGGAATTCTTGGCGGACTGAACGCACCGAAGAACAAGGTCGCCTTCCTTGAGACTTCTGGCATTAACTTTGCGGCTATGGTAGCAGCGCAAAGCTTGCTCGTATCGAGCAGCTCGTACATCGGCCTGAAGACGGTCTTCCTCAAGGAGCAGCGCGTCATCTTGTCGCAGCTGCTCTTGCTCAAGCTCATCATAAGCGAGCACTCGAGGTGACCTGCATACGAGTTCCATGGGGAGAACTTCCTCCGCTCCTAGACTAGAGCGAAAGGTGTCTGGCCAGTGGCTCGATTTGGCGTCATCCTGATCGACCAAAGAACCACCGGCAGCTCCTCAATCCAGTTCTTTCCACACTTGCGCAGCCTGTCGAAAGTCCTGGTCTTGAGCCCGCGCAACACTTCGGCATTTGCCCTCTCTGCTTGACCGTTGCTTCTCGGATGAGCAACAGAAGCGAAGCAGACCTTGGCGCCAAGATCTTGGACGTACTGCATGAAGGTGCGGCTCGTGAATTGCGTGTCGTTGTCGGTGATGATCCTGTTGGGGATCCCAAAGCGGCAAACAATCGACCTGAAGAACTTGGCTGTTGACTGTGTTGTCACCTTCCTCACTGCTTCCACTTCCGGCCACTTTGTGAACTTGTCGATTGCAACATACAAGTACTCAAAGCCCCCGACAGCTCGGGGAAAGGGGCCGAGGATGTCGAGCCCCCAGACCGAAAATGGCCAGGATAAAGGGATCGTCTGGAGAGCTTGAGCTGGCTGGTGTATCTGCTTGAAATGGAACTGGCACGCTTCACACTTGGTTACTTGTGCGGTTGCATCACGGAGGCGGTCGGCCAAAAGAAACCTTGCGGAATGCTTTGCGGCAAGTGCTCTTCTTGCCAATGTGGTGACCATATATGCCTCCATGTATCTCTGCCAACAGCTTTTGTCCATCTTCCCGGTGAATACACTTCAATTTCACACCGTTGAGTCTTCTTCTGTACAGTGTGTTGTCGACAAACTGGTACATACTTGACTGCCAGGCTACTCTTTCCACTTCTTCTTGCTCTTCGGGAAGTTCTCCTGTCTGAAGGAAACGGACAATTTGCTGTGCCCATGCTGGAGCTTGCGGCTCGACAACAAGGACTAAAGGCACATCTGCTGCTGCGGGAACATCCGCTTCTACGGCGAGAACCTGCGGCTCAGCCGGAGCTTGACGTTCCCCGGCAAGCTTGCCGGAGCAAAACTTGTCGGGAGCGTCTGCTTCAACAGAACAAACCCTAGGGCTTGCCGGAGCAGACTGCTCCTCAGCACCCTTGGTGTTGATCTTGGGGACCTTCTTGGCGGCGGCTTCGGGAGCTCGCGGAAAATAGTCACCGAAATCAACTTCCTCTTCTTGCTCTGTCTACTTGATGGCGTTCTGACGGTTGAGTCGGTTTGAGCACAAAGATCCTGGTCCCCACAGTAACTTAAGTCTTGGCGATTTCGACAGGCCATCAGCAATGTCGTTCTGAGCTCTTGGAACATGTTCCATCTCTAGGCCATCAAAGTGCTCTTCTAACTTTCTCACTTCATCAACGTAAGCTTCCATCAACGGATTCTGATAATTCTTGTTCACTTGGCGGACGACAAGCTACGAGTCACCCCTGACAATGAGCTTCTTGATCCCAAGGTCTACTGTGATCCTGAGACCGGCAAGCAAACCTTCATACTCTGCGGTATTGTTTGTTGCTTGCTCCTTGGGAAAGTGCATCTGGACTACGTACTTGAGGTGCTCTCCGGTGGGCGCAACAAGTAGCACGCCCGCACCGGCGCCTTGTAGCGAGAAGGCACCATCAAAGTACATCAGCCACTCTTTGCTTGCTTCCTTGACGGCGATGCTCGTCTCTGGAATTTCTTCATCTAGTGTTGGCGTCCATTCTGCTATGAATTCTGCCAACGCTCTGCTTTGGATAGTTGAAGTGCTCTCAAACTTGAGGCCAAAGCTTGACAGTTCCAGTGTCCACTCGACAATCCTGCCTGGTGCTTCTGGATTCTGCAGTATCCTCCTCAGCGGAAAATGAGTGACAACTGTGATCTCGTGTGCTTGGAAGTAATGGCGCAGCTTTCTCGAGGCCATGAGAAGGCCGAAAAGCAATTTGTGCACACCAGAGTACCTTGACCTAGCCCCCTGCAGAAGGGAACTGACAAAGTAAACTGGGCGCTGCACCATTCTCTTCTGTATCTCCTCACGCGCCTGCGTAGATCCATCTTTGTCGGGACCAGAGCTTGCCGGTGAAGTCTCTTGCTTGTCGCTGGATGCATCTGCCGTGGTTGCTGGCTCATCATCCGCCTCCCTCTCCGCTACTAACGCAGCACTAACCACTTGATTGGTTGCCGCTATATACAACATCAACTTCTCTTGTGGCTTAGGTGCGACAAGCGTTGGAGTGGAGGACAGGTATCTCTTCAAGTCCTGCAGCGCAGCCTCCGCTTCCGGAGTCCATTTCATTGGACCTGCCTTTTTCAATATTTTGAAAAATGGCAGGGCGCGCTTAGCAGACCTAGAGATAAACCTGCTGAGAGCAGCCACGCAACCGGCAAGTCTTCGTACATCCTTGACGCGCTTTGGTGCTTCAATCTGCTCAATGGCCTTGATCTTGTCGGGATTGGCTTCAATTCCCCGCTGAGACACGAAGAACCCGAGAAGCTTGCCGGAGGGGACTCCAAACACACACTTCTCGGGGTTAAGCTTGAGGTTGATCTTGCGCAGATTTACAAAGGTTTCGTCTAAATCTTGAATCAGAGTTGCCTTGTCCTTGCTCTTGACCACTATGTCATCCATGTAGGCTTCCACATTCCTGTGCATTTGTGGCTCAAAAGCGTCATGGACTACCCTTGCAAATGTTGAACCAGCATTCTTTAACCCGAAAGGCATCCGTACGAAACAGTATGTGCCACATGGAGTGATGAATGCGGTCTTCTCCTCATCCTCTTCTGCCATGAAGATCTGATGGTATCCTGAATATGCGTCAAGAAATGAAAGCAAGTCACATCCGGCCGTGGAGTCAACAATCTGGTCAATGCGCGGCAAGGGAAATGGGTCTTTGGGACAAGCTTTATTGACATCGGTAAAGTCGATACAAAGCCTCCATTTCCCGTTTGCCTTGCGCACGACTACAGGATTGGCCAACCACGTAGGATGGAGCACTCCTCTGACAAGGCCTGCTGCTTCCAACTTCTTGATTTCTTCGTGATGAATTCTTGGCGCTCCTTCGCTTGCTTCGACCTTACGCTGACGGGGCGCGCGATGAGGACAGACGGCAAGATGGTGCTCGATTACTTTCACAGGAACACGGGGATGTCGACGGTTGCCATGCAAACACGTCAACGTTCGCCCGCAGGAAAGCAACGAGCGTGCTTTCCTATTTAGGGTCGAGAGTGGCACTGATGGTGAAGGTACCACCAGTGCCGTCCTCCTTGGCGGACACCTTCTTAGTCTCTGGCGGAGCTGCCATTGTCTTCTTATGCTTGCCGGTGGAGCTCGATGGTGCGTCCTCGACGGTAGCACAGCACTCCGAAGAGGTGCGCTTGCGAGTGGGCATCGAACTCTTGCGGACTTGGTCTTTTCTTCCCCGGAGCTTCAGCGGCAACTAATTTGCGATCTGTTGCGGCTGCTGCTTCCGGTAGATCTTGTCGGCGCAGATAAGAGCATCCTTCTTGTCGCCAGGGACAGAGATGACACTTATCGGGCCTGGCATCTTCAACATGTTGTATGCATAGTGAGAGGCTGCCATGAATTTGGCGAGCGCTGGACGGCCGAGTATCCCATTGTAAGGCAATGGAAAGTCAGCAACGTCAAAAGTGACCCTCTCAGTCCTGAAATTCAACTCGCTGCCAAATGTCACTGGCAACGTGATCTTTCCCTTCGGCTTGCTCCTTCCCGGATTGATTCCTTGGAATGTGCGGGTCTCTTCGAGCTCGCTGTCAGGGATCTAGAGTTTCTGGAGTACCGCGGAGGAGATCAGGTTCAAGCCGGCCCCGTCGTCAACTAGCATCTTAGTGACCTTGAGGTTGCGGATAGTTGGTGAAACCAACATCGGCAAGCACCCGACCGCAGTTATGCGATCAGGGTGGTCCTCAATATCAAAGATGATAGGCGTGCTAGACCATTTCAGAGGCTTGCGTGACTCGACGGGTGGTTCTGCCGCATTGACTTCCCGCACCCACTGCTTGAGCTAGCGGTGTGAAGTATGCAGAGAAGCACCGCCATCAACGCACAAGACCTCTGTGGCTTTCTGGAACTCCTGCCCACTGGTCTCGTCATCATCCATATCTTCATCGTCGTCCTCATCTTCATCCTTGTCGCGACCGCGGGGAGTTCTGTCTCCTTGCCGCTGCTTGGCCTTGCCGCGGCGTCCTCCTCGGCCAGGGTGCTTCTTGCTGGATCCTCCAGCACCTTCTTGGGCTTTCTCGTTGTCACGTCACTCGTATTCAGCCTTTTGCTGCTCGACAAGCTGCACGACCTTCTTGTAGCTCTGGAGGTCATGGCCCTTGGTGCGGTGGATCTTGCAGTACTGCTTGTTGGTGCCGTCCTACTTGTCGGCGACCGCCACAGCTTCTGCTTTCTCGGCGCCTCCTCCGTTGCCGGACTGCTCAACGACTAGCACATCTTTGCCTTTCTTCTTCCTGTTGTTCCGCCGCCGGTTCTTCTTTGCCGGGGCAGCATCCTTGCTGTCAGATCCTCCTGCTCCTGTATTCTCTCAGGGAAGTTTCCTCCCTTCCTCAGCACGTGCACACTTGTCGGCCAGGGCATATAGCTCACTGACGTCTCTGATCTTGCACATCGCCATCTCCTCCCGCATCCTGTGGTTACGCACGTTCTGATGGAACGCGCTGATGACCGCGGCAGGGTGGACATCTGGGATGTTGTGCTGTACACGGCTGAATCTCTGAATATACTTGCGCAGGGGCTCTCCTTCCTTCTGGGCGAGCAGATGAAGGTCGCTCTCTTGGCCATGAGGCTTGTGACCGCCTATAAAGGCGCCGACAAACTGATGGCATAGGTCAGCCCATGAGGATATGGAGTTGTCTGGCAAGTGCATGAGCCAGGACCTGACATTGGGCTTGAGCACCAGCGGGAAGTAGTTGGCAAAGATCTTGTCGTCCCGCCCCCCGGCAGCTTGCACCGCGATGGTGTAGATGCTGAGGAACTCCGACGGATGCGACTTGCCGTCGTACTTGTCTGGTACGTCTGGCTTGAAATTCTTCGTGTTGGGCCACTGTACTTGCCGCAGCTCACGAGTGAACGCAGGGCAACCTACCGCGTACGGCAGGTCACCTGGTTCCCATGGTGCATGCATGTCGACAGAGGGCCCAACGCGCTGGTCCAATTGACGCCGCGCTTCTCTTCGGCGCTCGATGGGAGTACGAGCGTCTTCTTGTTGTCATTCGTGAAGAACTTGGCGCTGATCGCGACGAGCTCGTGGATCTGATGATGCGGTGGAGTCGCTGTCGAGGTAGATCCGGCGAGTCGGCGATCTTGGCCTTCGGGGTGGAGAGTGCACGGTGGTTGCACCCCCACCGGTTTTGTCGTCATCGGCTCGCGCCTGGCAATCTTGCCGCGGCTGCGATGTACTCGGCTGTTGTGGAGTGTCGCCGTTGGCGAAGCCGATGAGACTCTGAATGGTGGCCCTCCATTCGTCGATCTTGTCCGCCGTTGGAGGGTAATCCAGGAGCAGTTGAGCTCGCGCCAGAGCTTCTGCTAGAGTGGTGGGTGGCAGTGGCGAACGGTGCGAGGAGCGGGATATGCTCGGACTTCTAACTATGTTAGAAGGAGCAGTATCCCATCCGGGCGACCGTGTCTCACTCGTGCCAGCATGTTGGCGTGCATGCTGGTCTTGAGCACCCTGAGATCCACCAGCTCGATCTTGGTCCAACGAACGTATGGCCCCGCGAGTACCATGACGCTGTCGGTCCCGCGCCTCCTGAGATGGGCGCAGTGCATGTACGGATGCCGAGGTCTGCGCAGCCTTGTCCTTGGACCTGGCAGCACCGTGAGCCCCCTCGTCGATGCCCGTTCTTCCGCCAGCGTCTACCCCACCACCCGTTTGCTCTAGTGGTGGTGGGATCGACGCTGACGGAGCAGCCACCTCCGAAGCCTTCTTCTTCGGTGGCATGTCGATGGAGAAGATGAAGATCTAGCTCGTGTGAACATCGGATCAGGTTCACACAACCTCGACGCCCCCTACCTGGCGCGCCAAAGATGCCGGGGAAGCTGATCCACGGACACCTATGGGACCGGCGGACCGAGCCCCTTTCGGTTCGGCGGGGGGCGGAGGTCGCGTGCAGAGCGGATCGAGGCGAAGCACACGATCAGTTTACCCAGCTTCGGAGCTCTTCGGAGAGATAATACTCCTACTACTGCACGTCTGAGTATATTGAGTTCTTGCTCGGGAGCGCTGAGTGCTACAGTACACACTAGCTGCTAACGAGACCGAGCGTGAGTGTTTTTCTGGCTTCGAACCCCCCCCCCCTCTATGTTGCGCATGGGCCTCCTTTTATATGCTCAAGGGGTCACCGACAGGTGGCAACGTAGACAAGGGTAAAAATGGAAAAGTGTTGCGGTTGGTACAACTACCTGTATAGTGTATCATACCTAACCCTGACGGCAGGGGACAAAGGCATTAAATGCCCGTCTGCGTCGCCCAAATAGTGCCACGATGGCAATCTTGTCAGCGCCGCATGCCACCGCGCACCGCTGGCTGCACAGCCTCCTGCCACGCGCGCCTGGAAAGGTCCCAGGGCGACACGTTGGTGAATGTGCTGGAGCGCAGATGTAGAGTGGTAGCTTGCCACGGCAAGTGCCTTGCCGCGGTCGTTGTCTTGTCGCGTCCGGAAGCTTGTCGCTCACCGGGCCTCGCCGGGACGCGTGGCGCGTCGCGGCAAGTTCCTTGAGATGCCTTAGTTGGCCTTTCCGGCAAGCTCCTCTTGCCGGGGCCTTGTCTCCTTGGCTTGAACACTTTGTTCTTGAATGGCTCCAAAGGAACCACGGAGGACCTTGGCGGTCACCCAGCAAGCCTTGCCGCGGGGTGCTGCGACTGCCCGTGCACAAGTTCGGGATACTAGGGTACCCCTACTCTAGTACACCGACACTCTATAACCTAGTACAATTAACTTTACACTAGAGTTGAACTAGCTCTATAACCTAGTAAAAATCATTTTACACTATAGTTGAACTAGCTCTATAACATAGTTCAAATAATTTTACACTAGAGTTGAATTAGGTCTATAACCGAGTACAAATAATATTACAGTATAGTTGAACTAGCTCTATAACCTAATACAAATAATTTTACACTAGAATTTAACTAGCTCTATAACCTAGTACGAATAATTTTACATTAGAGTTGAACTAGCTCTACAAGCTAGTACAAATAACTTTACACTAGAAATGAAGTAGCTCTATAATCTAGTACACATAATTTTACACTAGCATTGTACTAGGGCTATAACCTAGTACAAATCATTTTACACTAGAGTTGAACTAGCTCTATGACCTAGTACACACAATTTTGGACTATAGTTGAACAAGCTCTATAAGATAGTACAAATAATTTTAAACTCGAGTTGAACTAGCACTATAACCTAGTTCAAATAATTTTAAACTAGAGTTGAACTAGCTTTATAACCTAGTACAAATAATTTTACACTATAACTGAACTAGCTTTATAAACTAGTACAAATAATTTTAGACTAGGGTTGAACAAGATCTATAAGCTAGTACAAATAATTTTACACTGGAAATGATCTAGCTCTATAACCTAGTGCACATAATTTTACACTAGCATTGTACTAGGGCTATAACGTAGTACAAATCATTTTACACTAGAGTTGAACCTGCACTATGACCTAGTACACACAATTTTAGACTATAGTTGAACTAGCTCAATAAGATAGTAAAAATAATTTTACACCAGAGTTGAACTAGCTCTATAACCTAGTACAAATAACTTTACACTAGAGTTGAACTAGCTCTATAAGCTAGTACAAATAATTTTACACTAGAGTTGAACTAGGTCTATAACCGAGTACAAATCATTTTACACTATATATAGTTGAACTAGCTCTATAACCTAGTTCAAATAATTTTACACTAGAATTTAACTAGCTCTATGACCTAATACAAATAATTTTACACTAGAGTTGAACTAGCTCTATAAGCTACTAAAAATAATTTTACACTAGAAATGAACTAGCTCTATAACCTAGTACACATAATATTACACTAGGGTTGTACTAGGTCTATAACCTAGTACAAATCATTTTACACTAGAGTTGAACTAGCTCTATGGCCTAGTACACACAATTTTGGACTATAGTTGAACAAGCTCTCTAACATAGTACAAATAATTTTAAACTAGAGTTGAACTAGCTCTGTAACCTAGTTCAAATAATTTTAAACTAGAGTTGAACTAGCTCTATAACCTAGTACAAATAATTTTACACTATAATTGAACTAGCTTTATAACCTAGTACAAATAATTTTACACTAGGGTTGAACAAGATCTATAAGCTAGTACAAATAATTTTACACTAGAAATGAAATAGCTCTATAAACTAGTACACATAATTTTACACTAGCATTGTACTAGGGCTATAACCTAGTACAAATCATTTTACACTAGAGTTGAACTAGCACTATGACCTAGTACACACAATTTTAGACTATAGTTGAACCAGCTCTATAAGATAGTACAAATAATTTTACACTAGAGTTGAATTAGCTCTATAACCTAGTACAAATAACTTTACACTAGAGTTGAACTAGCTCTATAACCTAGTACAAATAATTTTACACTATAGTTGAACTAGGTCTATAACCGGGTACAAATCATTTTACACTATAGTTGAACTATCTCTATAACCTAGTTCAAATAATTTTACACTAGAATTTAACGAGCACTATAACCTAGAACAAATAATTTTACACTAGAGTTGAACTAGCTCTATAAGTTTGTACAAATAATTTCACACTAGAGTTGAACTAGCTCTATAACCTAGTACAAATAATTTTACACTAGAGTTGAAGTAGGTCTACAACCTAGTACAAAACATTTTACACTATAGTTGAACTAGCTCTATAACCTAGTAAAAATAATTTTACACTAGATTTTAGTTAGCTCTATAACCTAGTACAAATAATTTAACACTTGAGTTGAATTAGCTCTAGAACCTAGTACAAATAATTTTACACTTCTCATTCAAAAAAAATAATAATAATTTTACACTAGAAATGAACAAGCTCTATAACCTAGTACAAATAATTTTACACTAGAGTTGAACTAGGTCTATGACCGAGTACAAATCATTTTACACTATAGTTGAACTAGCTCTATAACCTAGTTCAAATAATTTTACACTAGAATTTAACTAGCTCTATGACCTAGTACAAATAATTTTACACTAGAGTTGAACTAGCTCTATAAGCTACTACAAATAATTTTACACTAGAAATGAACTAGCTCTATAACCTAGTACACATAATTTTACACTAGCATTGTACTAGGGCTATAACCTAGTACAAACCATTTACACTAGAGTTGAACTAGCTCTATGACCTAGTACACACAATTTTGGACTATAGTTGAACAAGCTCTATAAGATAGTACAAATAATTTTAAACTAGAGTTGAACTAGCTCTATAACCTGGTTCAAATAATTTTAAACTAGAGTTGAACTAGCTCTATAACCTAGTACAAATAATTTTACACTATAACTGAACTAGCTTTATAAACTAGTACAAATAATTTTACACTAGGGTTGAACTAGATCTATAAGCTAGTACAAATAATATTACACTAGAAATGATCTAGCTCTATAACCTACTGCACATAATTTTACACTAGCATTGTACTAGGGCTATAACCTAGTACAAATCATTTTACACTAGAGTTGAACTAGCACTATGACCTAGTACACACAATTTTAGAATATAGTTGAACTAGCTCTATAAGATAGTATAAATAATTTCACACTAGAGTTGAACTAGCTCTATAACCTATTACAAATAATTTTACACTAGAGTTGAACAAGCTCTACAACCTAGTACAAAACATTTTACACTATAGTTGAACTAGATCTATAACCTAGTACAAATAATTTTACACTAGATTTTAGCTAGCTCTATAACCTAGTACAAATAATTTTACACTTGAGATGAACTAGCTCTATAACCTAGTACAAATAATTTTACACTAGAAATGAACTAGCTCTATAACCTAGTACACATAATTTTTCACTTCCATTGTACTTGGGCTATAACCTAGTATAAATCATTTTACACTATAGTTGAACTAGCTCTATAACCTACTACAAATAATTTTACACTAGAATTGAACTAGCTCTATATCCTAGTGCAAATCATTTTACAGTAGAGTAGAACTAGATCTATAAACTGTTACAAATAATTTTAGACTAGAGTTGAACTAGCTCTATAACCTAGTACAAATAATTTTATACTAGAGTTGAACTAGCTCTATTACCAAGTAAAAATCATTTTACACCATAGTCGAACTAGCTCTATAACCTAGTATAAATAATTTTACAAATGAATTGAACTAGCTCTATAACCTAGTACAAATAATTTTACACTAGAAGTGAATTAGCTCTATAACCGAGTACATATAATTTCACGCTAGCATCGTACTAGGGCTATAACCTAGTACAAATCATTTTACACTAGAGTTGAACTAGCTCTATGACCTAGTACACACAATTTTAGACTAGAGTTGACCTAGCTCAATAACCTAGTAAATATAATTTTAAGCTAGAGTTGAACTAGCTCTATAACCTAGAACAAATAATTTTACATAGAGTTGAACTAGCTCTATAACCTAGTACAAATAATTTCACACTAGAGTTGAACTAGCTCTATAACCTAGTACAAATAATTTACACTAGAGTTGAATTAGCTCTATAACCTTGTGCAAATCATTTTGCACTAGACTTGAACTAGCTCTATAACCTTGTACAAATAATTTTACACTAGAGTTGAACTAGCTCTATAACTTAGTACAAATAATTTTACACTAGAGTTGAACTAGCTCTATAAGCTAGTACAAATAATTTTACACTAGAAATGAACTAGCTCTATAAACTAGTATAGATAATTTTACACTAGCATTGTACTAGGGCTATAACCTAGTACAACTCATTTTACACTAGAGTTTAACTAGCTTTATGACCTAGTACACACAATTATAGACTATAGTTGAACTAGCTCTATAAGAAAGTACAAATAATTTTACACTATAGTTGAACTAGCCCTATAACCGAGTAGAAATAACTTTACACTAGAGTTGAACTAGCTCTATAACCTAGTACAAATCATTTTACACTATAATTGAACTAGCTCTATAACCTAGTACAAATAATCTTACACTAGAGTTGAACTAGGTCTATAACCGAGTACAAATCATTTTACACTATAGTTGAACTAGCTCTATAACCTAGTACAAACAATTTTACAGCAGAATTTAACTAGCTCTATAACCTAGTACAAATAATTTTACACTAGAGTTGAACTAGCTCTATAAGCTAGTACAAATAATTTTACACTAGAAATGAACTAGCTCTATAACCTAGTACACATAATTTTACACTAGCATTGAACTAGGGCTATAACCTAGTACAAATCATTGTACACTAGAGTTGAACTAGCTCTATGACCTAGTACACACAATTTTGAACAATAGTTGAACTAGCTCTAAAAGATAGTACAAATAATTTTAAACTAGAGTTGAACTAGCTCAATAACCTAGTTCAAATAATTTTAAACTAGAGTTGAACTAGCTCTATAACCTAGTACAAATACTTTCACACTAGAGTTGAACTAGCTCTATAACCTAGTACAAATAATTTACACTAGATTTGAACTAGCTCTATAACCTAGTACAAATCATTTTACACTAGACTTGAACTAGCTCTATAACCTAGTACAAATAATTTTACACTAGAGTTGAACTAGCTGTATAACCTAGTACAAATTATTTTACACTATAGTTGAACTAGCTCTATAACCTAGTACAAATAATTTTACACTAGATTTTAACTAGCTCTATAACCTAGTACAAATAATATTACACTAGAGTTGAACTAGCTCTATAACCTAGTACAAATAATTTTACACTAGAAATGAACTAGCTCTATAACCTAGTACACATAATTTTACACTTCCATTGTACTCGGGCTATAACCTAGTATAAATCAATTTACACTATAGTTGAACTAGCTCTATAACCTACTACAAATAATTTTACACTAGAATTGAACTATCTCTATATCATAGTGCAAATCATTTTACAGTAGAGTAGAACTAGCTCTATAAACTATTACAAATAATTTTAGACTAGTGTTGAACCAGCTCTATAACCTAGTACAAATAATTTTACACTAGAGTTGAACTAGCTCTATAACCTAATACAAATAATTTTACACTAGAGTTGAACTAGCTCTATTACCTAGTACAAATCATTTCACACCATAGTTGAACTACCTCTATAACCTAGAATAAATAATTTTACAATTGAATTGAACTCGCTCTATAACCAAGTACAACTAATTTTACACTAGAGTTGAACTAGCTCTATGTAACATCCCAAATTTTCAATTTGGAATGTTATACAAATAGATCATTATTGCATATCATATTTAATGCACTTTGCCCTGATCCTAGAAAACTCTACGCAACTCAAGGACCCACAGAGAGAGTTGGGGATTTCGATATTTTCATATTTGAGTTTTCTCAAATTTTGAGAATAAGATCATTTGATTTTATTTATTTAAATCTTCTATAATTTAAAATTATAAATTATGAGAGAGGGAATAAAATGACTTTCCCAAAATAAAGAAATAGTGAGGATTTAATAAAAAATCAAATAAGGTTTTATTTGAGTTTTCTCAAATTTTGAAAATAGGATCATTTGATTTTATTTATTTAAATCTTCAATTATTTAAAATTATAAATTATGAGAGAGGGAATAAAATGACTTTCCCAAAATAAAGAAATATTGAGGATTTAATAAAAAAATCAAATAAGGTTTTATTTTGGATTTTATTGCTATTTTATTTGAATTTAGGAAAATGCGTGTTTTTCAAAATTGCATTTAGGCCCCAATTAAATGTTCATCTAAATCGGCTGGATTTTAGAAGCCGGGGAATTTTTTTTGAGATTTTTGGAGTCCGTTTAGTATTTCTTTTGTTTGATTTTCTACATGATAATTATTTAAAAAATCCTAACCGACTACGGGTCGGGTTCGGCGAGGACTTTCCTGGCCGGGGCCTTTATAAGCCGCCCCGGGGCGCCCCGCCAGCCCACCCTCGCCGCCTCGCCGCCCTGAACTCTAACCCTAGCGCCACACCGCCGCCGCTCGCTGCAGCAGCCGCCGCCGCCACCGCCATCACCGCCAACCGTCGCCGCCACCGCCGGACCCCACCGACGCCACCGCCGACCGCCACCACCGCCGCCGGACCTCGCCAGAGCCGCTGCTGCCGCCGACTCGCATCCCGAGGTTGACCCGAGCGGCCGCCTTTTTTTTGAAAATCGTTCGGTTTTCCGTCGGTTTTTTAGATTCGTTTTTTATTATTAGATCGTTTTTTCCGGTTTAGGTTAATTAGCGCGCGTTCGCTCGTTCGTCTATTTTAACGAACGCGTTCATCATTTAGATCCAGAAAATGAACGTTCGTTCGTTAATCTGTTCGTCGTTTTTCTTTTTCTCGGATTTATTCCATGATTTTTTTGATCACGATTTCTGATTCGATTTTCGTTTTAGTATAACTTTTCGCTCGTTTATCGGAATCAGGCGATTCAAACGCCTAGAGTTTCGTCTAGAAACCCTCTTTCCAAATAATCTACGCAAACAAGTTTTTGCTTCTGTAAATTTTTTACTTAGGTCCAGATTAGTAAATGAAGCTTGTTTCTTTCGCCGTTTGAGTTTTGTTTCTTCGTTCGATTTGATTCTTTTTGCAAACCGGAGTTCTTAAGTTGAGCTTTCTGGTTAGATCTCTTATTTGAGTTTTACCCGTGCATTAGATGAGCACTTATTGTATGCTTGTTTGTTGTTTGCTTGCGATAGAGTACCCGGATTACGCCGCTTGCTACTTCCAATCCCTAGGTTTCGCAGATCATCAGCAAGGCAAGTAACACTTTGATCATATCCCTTTATTACCCAGTTTTTATGCATTAGATCAATCCTGAAACAATTGCATGATTAGGATCTGATTAATATGTGGGTTTTGGGAAGTAGATGAGGTAGTACCTATTACCTGTTTTATTATTAAACCCTTGGGAGTTACTTCTACGTTTGCTTATTATGCCATGCTATGCTAGTAAACGTGGATTGGGTGAGTGAATCCATGACAGATGTGAGATTTCTAAATTAATGGTTTATTTAAGGTGGCAACTTTGATACACATCTGGGTGGATTGAGGTACCTGGGTATTCCAGGATTGCATGATTGTTTTTGGACCGCCACCCAGGCTCAAAGGGATCATAAGATTATTCATGCTAGAAACTTCCATGTGCAGCCACATGCTATTATGGGCTCTAGCATAGTTGACTAAGTCATGTGAACTCTTATAGTGGTAGACTAGGAGATGTAGGGGAAAGTAGGTGTACAGGTCTATCCATCGTAAGGTGCTAGCGTTTCTGAAAAACTATGTCTCGGTCATCCGTTTCTCAAACACCATGTAGTGCGAGAAAACCAACGGAGGAGATCACGTCGTGTGTGGAAAAGTGCGCAACCTCTGCAGAGTGTATAAACTAATCTTGATTAGTCGTGTCCCCGGTTATGGACGTTTTGAGTATCTAGTACTTGGATTATCATGTGAATCTCATCATATTACTTTTAATTAATATTGTTGGGTTTGTTTAATGATGATGTTACTTAATTGGGATTGAGAATGCTGTCAACCATTCTCAATGTTTAACAACCACCATGATAGTTAAATAAAATCTATTCCTTCGCAGTAGGAAAAAATTGGCTTTATGCAAAACTGTAACCATAGAGCTTTCCACCAAGCCATATATGCATGTAGTATAGCTTGATTCTTTCATTACTCTCTATGTGTTACATTGCCAGCATATTCCATGTGCTGACCCATTTTCAGGCTACAACGTTCATGTTACAGACTTTTCAGACGATGAGTAAGATGCCTTAGGATCGTGGTTCTATACTCAGTGATGCCGTTGGAGTTGATGGACTCACTTATCTTCCAAGCCTTCCGCTGTTATCGTTATTAGATGGCCTTAAGCCATATTTATTGTAATAAGCTCTCTTTTGAGACATTTGATGTAATAAGTGTGTGATTGCTACTCTGTTATAAATCCTTCGAGTACTGTGCGTGTCAGTATTACTGATCCAGGGATGACACTGATGCACAAAGATCAGACTGTTTGAGGTATGGTTGCTACAAGATGGTATCAGAGCACACGCTGACAGTAGGACACGACCACTAAGCTAAAGCCCTAGATCACTACTCTCTCTTCTCATATCTGACTCCTCATCTCTTCTACTCTTTTAGGATGGCGGATGCAAGGAACAAGTTCACGCAACCGGATGAAGATACACCCTTTGGACGACACCTGAAGGAAGTCACAAGATACCTAAACATCGGAGTACCAAGCTTCACCGGGACCTACAACGCCATTTTACCTGAAGAAGAGCGCTGGATGATTCAAGTTCAAGTTCCAGGAAAGACGTTCATGCCCGTCACTGAGCCCATAGAGTTTTCCTTTGATGCACCAACCTGGAGTCTAGGAAAGAGCATGGCAGCCCACATCACCATGGGACGTATTGGAGAAGTTTACCACAAGGAGCTTAAGGATACTATCTACCAGATTTGTGGGCGCCGAAATGAGCAATGGGAGATGATCAGCACCAGGAAGGACAGATCAATTGCAGCTTTCATCCAGGAGATAAACCAGCATATTCGACGCGAGGAGAACCAGATGTGCACAGGCATGATGGATCTGAAGAAGGCCATGACCAAGATCACGGAACTGGTGGAAGAACTCAAGTCTACATGCGATAGGTATGAGGAGGAAATAGCAATCCTAGTCGAGAAGAATGAAGATCTAAAGAAAAAGCTAAGAGTGTTCATGGGATTTCTAGCAACTAGAGAAGACGAAGATTGCACTTGTCCAGAGAACTACATCATCATCAACGACACCGACTAGGACCCAGACGATAGTGATTATGACTATGTTGACGAAGCCGGAGCAGATATCATGGAGTCTTCATCGGAGCAGTTTTTCTAGTTGACCACCATAATAGTAGTAGTATTTCCCCCATGTACCTAGTATAGTCCGAGCACTTTTGTAATGAAAGATAGACCGTTGTATGCCTTTGCTTGTTTGAATGAAGTGTTTTGATTGAAATTTGTCTCATGTGCATATGGGTAGTGTTTTCCCTCTAGACCTCATTCTATTCTGTATTCTCATCTTTTCTAAACCCTCAGATGCCTCCGAGATGTGACAACGGATTTGCTTTCCCACCGGAGCTCACCAAGTTGATCCAGCAGCAGAATGCATTGTTGCAGATTCTAGTCCAGAATCAGAATCAGGGGAACAACAACAACAACAACCCACCACCACCACCACCACCACATGTTGATCACTTAACCCGTTTTCTTAGGCTGAATCCGCCGGTTTTCTCTAGTAGCACTGAGCCGATTGTTGCAAATGATTGGCTTCGCAAGACATCCAGGGAGTTGACCACTGCAGGATGCACAGATGCGGAGAAGGTGTGATTTGTCGCACATCATCTTGAGGGACCCGCATCATCATGGTGGGAGAATTTCACAGACACCTATCCAGTAGACACTGTCACGTGGGATTAGTTTTAGCAGGCTTTTCGTACTGCCCATGTTTCAGCAGGAGCTATGGCCATGAAGAAGCGTGAGTTTCGCAACTTACGCCAGGGACGACGTACAGTTGGCCAGTATGTGGATGACTTTAGTAAGCTAGCACGTTATGCCCCAGATGACGTTGCTACAGAAGCAGCTAACCAAGAGAAGTTTCTGGAAGGACGGAATGATGAGCTGAGTATGCAGTTGATGGTAGCAAGTTTCAAAAACTACCATGAGTTAGTAGACCGTGCTCTTATGATTGAAGGGAAGCAGCAGTAGATTGAAAACCGCAAGAGGAAGTATGGACAAGGGAAATACAATTCTAGAGCTCAGCAGAAGCCATGTTTTACCCTGAAATCGGGAGGACAGTTCCATCATACCCATGGAGGTGGTAGCTCACACAACCATAATGGTTCCAAGAATGGTAACGGGAATGGAGGAGGCAATGGCCAGAACCGTACCAACCCCTCAACACCAGCCAAGAGAGATCTGAGTCAAGTCACTTGCTTTAAGTGCCAGAAGACCGGACATTACGCCAATGAATGTCCTGAAGGCCAGAATGGGAATGGCAATGGAAGCTCTGGGAAGAAGCCGAACCCTTTCAACAGAGGACAAGTGAACCACGTTAGCGTGGAGGAGGTTGAAGCCCAGCCAGATGCAGTAATAGGTAAGTTTTTGGTTAAGTCATTTACTGCACTCGTTCTTTTTGATACTGGTGCATCGCATTCATACATATCAAGGGGATTTGTGGATAAGTATAGACTGCCCACCAAGGTTCTAGGAACACCCATGCTAGTAACCTCACCAGGAGCAGAGTATATGGGTAGTCGAGGATGTTTTCAAGTGCCGTTGAGTATAGGCAAGCATGTTTTCCCCTCAGACTTAATCATTTTAGAATCTCAAGGTTTGGATATGATTCTGGGTATGGATTGGTTATCGATGTATGGAGGAAACATTGATTGCGCCAGTAAGTCGATTTTGCTTACTACCCCAGAAGGGAGAAGGATAAAGTATGTATCAAGACATGAGCCAAAGAGGATGCACGTAAATTCCTTATCAGGAGTTGTGCAGGAGGAAGTACCCGTAGTGAAGGATTTTTCCTAATGTATTTCCACAAGAGTTGCCAGGCATGCCACCTGATAAAGACATCGAGTTTTTAATTGAGCTTTTGCCAGGCACATGGCCGATATCCAAGAGACCATACAGGATGCCAGTAAAGGATTTGGAGGAGATTAAGAGTCAGATTAAGGAGCTACTGGATAAAGGCTACATTCGCCCAAGTTCTTTGCCTTGGGGGTCACCAGTGCTTCTAGTGGAGAAGAAAGATGGATCATTAAGGATGGTTGTTGACTATCGAGGCTTGAATGCAGTAACAATCAAGAACAAGTACCCACTGCCGATGATCAATGATCTATTCGACCGATTGCAAGGAGCAAAGGTATTTTCCAAGATCGATTTGCGATCAGGATACCATCAGTTGAAGATTCGAGAGCAAGATATACCTAAGACGGCTTTTACCACCAGGTATGGGCTGTACGAGTATACCGTTATGTCATTTGGTCTCACAAACGCGCCTGCCTATTTCATGAACATGATGAACAAAGTATTTATGGAGTTTCTGGATAAGTTCGTCGTGGTGTTCATTGATGATATTTTGGTTTACTCGAAGAATGAAGAGGAGCATAAGAAGCATTTGCATTTGGTACTGGAGAAGCTCAGAGAACACCAGTTATATGCCAAGTTCAGCAAATGTGAGTTTTGGTCGAAGGAAGTTGGATTCCTCGGACATGTTATATCCGGAGAAGGAATAGCAGTAGACACCACAAAGGTTGTCACTGTGACAAGTTGGGTAGCACCAACAACAGTTGGATAGATCCGAAGTTTTCTTGGACTGGCTGGATACTAATGGAGATTCATTGAGATTTTTTCAAAGATTGCAAAGCCCAAGACAGAGTTGTTGAAGAAGGATACCAAGTTCAGTTGGACTAAGGAATGTGAGGCCAGTTTCCAAGAATTGAAGACACATTTGGTTACCTCGCCAGTGTTGATTCTGCCAGATCAGACCAAGGATTACGAGGTGTATTGCGATGCTTCACGTCGAGGACTTGGAGCAGTGCTTATGCAGGAGGGGAGAATTGTTTCGTATGTTTCACAACAGCTTAAACCTCATGAGTTGCATTATGCCACACATGATTTGGAGTTAGCAGCCGTAGTGCATGCGTTGAAGACTTGGAGACATTTTCTTATCGGAAATCATTGTGAGGTGTACACGGATCACAAGAGTTTGAAGTACATTTTCACGCAGAAGGAGTTGAATCTCAGGCAAAGGAGACGGTTGGAGCTCACCAAGGATTACGATATGAGATTGCAGTATCACCCCGGAAAGGCTAACATAGTAGCCGACGCATTGAGCCATAAGATCCATGTCAATACACTCATGACCGCAGGGTTGCCAAAGGAGTTAGCCGAGGACCTATGCGAACTATGTTTGGAGATAGTTCCAAGAGGCTATGTAGCATCATTGGAAATTCAGTCGACTTTGATGGATAAGATCAGAGAAGCTCAGAAGACCGACAAGGAAATTGCTGAGATAAAGGAGAAGATGAGCAAAGGAAAAGCTAAGGGATTTCGTGAGGATGAGCACGATACCCTATGGTTTCAAGACCGCATTTATGTTCCTAATGACCCGGAGATCAGGAAGTTGATTTTGCAAGAGGCCCATGACTCGCCGTATTCGATTCACCCAGGAAATACCAAGATGTATTTGGATTTGAAGGAGACATTCTGGTGGACCGGAATGAAGAAGGATATTGCGGAGTATGTAGCAGTTTGTGAGTATGTCAGAGAGTAAAGGCAGAGCATCAGAAGCCAGCAGGATTGCAAAAACCATTGCCGATACCCGAATGGAAGTGGGATAAACTAGGCATGGATTTTATCATGGGATTTCCCAGGACTCGTTCAGGCTATGACTCGATTTGGGTTGTAGTCGATCGTTTGACGAAGGTAGCACATTTCATTCCAGTGAAGACCACTTACACCAGTGCTATGTTGGCCAAGATATACATGACCAGGATCGTATGTCTACATGGAGTTCCAAGGAGCATTTTATCAGATAGAGGAACCCAGTTTACCTCAAAGTTCTGGAATCAGTTGCACGAAACTTTGGGTACCAGGCTAGAGTTCAGTACAGCCTTTCATCCGCAAACAGATGGACAGACTGAGAGAGTCAATCAGATTTTGGAGGATATGCTGACAGCTTGTGCGATAGATTACGGATCTAGTTGGGATGACAATTTTCCATATGCAGAGTTCTCTTACAACAACAGTTACCAATCCAGCTTGAAGATGGCCCCTTTCGAAGCATTATACGGAAGGAGGTGCAGAACCCCGTTGTCATGGGATGAAGTTGGAGACCGCCAGCTGTTTGGACCGGATTTGATTAAGGAGTCTGAACGGAAAGTGAAGTTGATTCGCGACAGGCTCAAGGTAGCCCAGTCCAGGGAGAAAAGCTATGCAGATTCAAAACGCAAGGAGATAGTTTACGAAGTCGGAGATAGAGTCTATCTTCGTGTATCCCCACTTCGAGGAGTTAAGCATTTTGGTGTTAAAGGAATGTTAGCACCACATTTCGTGGGACCGTACAAAGTTTTGGAGCGTATGGGAGAAGTTTCCTACTAGTTGGAATTGCCTGAGGGATTGTCAGGAGTTCACGATGTGTTCCACGTTTCCCAGTAGAAGAAGTGCCACACAGATATGGCTGATATACCGCTGAGAGATACAGTGCTGCTAGAGGCGATTCAGTTGGACAGCTGTCGGTGTCAAAAACGGCGGATCTCGGGTAGGGGGTCCCGAACTGTGCGTCTAGGCGGATGGTAATAGGAGACAAGGGACACGATGTTTTTACCCAGGTTCGGGCCCTCTTGATGGAGGTAAAACCCTACTCCTGCTTGATTGATATTGATGATATGGGTAGTAGAAGAGTGGATCTACCACGAGATCAAGGAGGCTAAAACCTAGAAGCTAGCCTACGGTGTGATTGCTGTACGTCCTATGGACTAAAACCCTCCGGTTTATATAGACACCGGAGAGGGCTAGGGTTACACAGAGTCAGTTACAATGGTAGGAGATCTACATATCTGTATTGCCAAGCTTGCCTTCCACGCCAAGGAAAGTCCCATCCGGACATGGGACAAAGTCTTCAATCTTGTATTTCATAATCTTGGAGTCCGGCCAATGATGATAGTTCGGCTATCAGGATACCCCCTAGTCCAGGACTCCCTCAGTAGCCCCCGACCTAGGCTTCAATGATGAGGAGTCCGGCGTGTATATTGTCTTCGGCTTTGCAAGGCGGGTTCTCCTCAAAATTTCATGTGCTTGCCGAATAGTGTCCGGCTTCCTTATAAATTTTGCGCTCCTTGGCTTCCACGTCCAATAATGGCCCTCTTCCACGTGTCGTATGAATGCGAAAAGCCAGGGTATTTTTACGTTATACCCCGTAGCTGCGCGAATAAGCTGCCTATAAGAGAGGCAAGGATCTAGATCCGAATCACACCATCCTCCTTCCGCGAGTACTCATCGAAGCGCCTCTGACAAAAATCCACTCCATCATGGACAGTCGACGCGGCTCCTCCTCTCGCGCTCCCAGCCCTCAGCCAGGAGATTGGAGGAGATGTTCAGTCCCGCATAGCGAGCTAGTGACGCTCCAAGTAGAGGGATACCTTCCCCCATCCTTCATGGTTCCGGTTCGAGCCGGACTGGCCACCTACAAGGGTGGAAAGCAGGCAGAGAGCGTCCCCAATCCCTCCAAAGGAGAGCGGGTATGCTTCGTCCCTTATCTAATAAGGGGACTCAGATTTCCCATACATCCGTTCCTCCGGGGGCTCCTGGAGTTCTATGGACTCCAGCTTCACCACCTTACACCTGCCTCCATCTTGCACATCGCGGGCTTTGTAGCCCTTTGTGAGCTGTTCTTTGGCATCGAGGCCCATTTTGCGCTGTGGAAGAGATTGTTTTGCCTCGTACCCCGTTCTCATGAGGGGTCGATATATCAAGTGGGCGGAGCCGAAATATGGCGCATCGCTGGGACCGAATATCTATCCGGAACCCCGAAGAAGGCGTCCGAAGACTGGCCTTCGGAATGGTTTTATATGGAAGATGCCCCACTACCGGATCCAGTTTGGATCTGCCTCCCAGAGTTCAGCAACGCTCCTCTGAAGAAATTCCTGAGCTGGCGCCCACGGAGCCCTCAACATGAGAATGATAGGGGCATTCAATATGTGATGGGCCGGATAAGGTTACTGGCTCATTCCGGATTGACCATGATTGGAGTCATGGCCACGTGCTTCATGCGAGGGGTGCAGCTACTCCAATATAGGGGCCACCCCATGTGGGATTTCAACGGGAACGATGACGCCGCCCGTCATGGCTGCAAGGGGCCGGGATCGGTTGCCGATCTGGTGAAGATCCTGTCTGGCTTGTACAAGGGGGAGAAAGAGGACTTCATCCGCGCGAGTCCATTGAATGGATTCACCATGAATAACCCTCGGAGCTGGGTAAGCGGACATTTATCTATCCGATCCATATTCCCAAAGTTAAGTATCTCACTTCGTGATTTCGACACAGGAGCTGCGCCGGGACGTAGAGGGCATACACAACCTAACTCCACAGCCTGAGGACCCCAGACGATCACTTGATCCGACCTCCGAAGAGGATCCGGACATAAAGGTGGAGCCGATCGATGGGGTGTTCCACCAAGTTAGTATGGACAATGCTTTAGTCGCCATTACGGCCGACTACCCCGGTTTATCTCCGGCTTCCCAGGTAACTGTGACCGGAGTCCTGACATCATTACTCATCCATGCTTATTTCTAACCACCGTATACCAATGGCGCCCCGCGGGAGGTGCCTTTGAGGCGGGAAGCCGAACCCGCGGTGGCTGACCAACAAGGGTCAATTCGGCCCAGCAGGCGGAAGAGGAGTGCGGCACGAATCGAAACGTCGCCGCAACGGTATGGCACACCATCGTATTTAAGGGAAAGATTCCTGGGAGGTATATTAATGCTCATGATTTTTTCAGGAGAAAGAGCGCTCGCCGGACTGTGTCCGGAGAGGTTGCCAATCAAGCCTTCGCCAGCCAGGCTCCAACGCCTGGTCCGGAGGGGAAGGCGAACACAAGGCGTGAGCCGGATGCTCCTCCAACAGAGGATGCCGACAGGCTGTCCGCCACCAGGTCTAAGGTGGAGAGCGCCATGAATCATAGGCGCCATTGAATAGTTCTTCGTGATGCGTGTTTCTCCTCGGAGGCGTTGAATACCTTTAATGCGGGAGACACGCACCTCCGTGCCCTCGAGATGGTCTAACCAGAGCCACGGAGCAGTATGTGAAGGACATATGGGTGAGGAATTTTAATAGTTATATATGCCAGTAGCCCCCGAGACTTAAAATAGTTAGAATAACTGATTTAAGGATCATTTGTTATGCAGGATCTTACGGAGAAGAATACCCACCTGTCCCAGGAGCTTCAAGAGTGTAAGGCCCAACTTGAGGCCGCACTAGCCGCCGCAGGGGGAGCCACAGAGACCCCCTCTGGTAATACATGCTTCGAAAAGATAAGTAGTTTATGGAGTACGGCGTGTGTATGAGTCTGACAATAATATTGCAGATGGTGCCGGACTAGATCCGGACAAGCAACATCTGCTGCGCCAGCTGAAGGCCGGCGAGAAGGTGCTTATGAGGGTGCAGCAGGAGAGGAACAAACTCCAAGATGCCAACACCCAGCTGGGCGAAGAACTAAAAGATGTTCGTGCCCAGCTGTCTGACTCCGTGAAGGAGAATCGGTGGCTTCGTCGCGGCATTTACAGTAAGTGCTTGAGCAAACTCTTTTGAAAAGAAGAGTTCGGCGAGGAAGTCGATTGACAGAAATGTGTCTGTAGGTGTGCTCACAGGTCGTCCTGCGGAGGAAATTCCTGGTTCAACGGGTGACCTACTTCCCGAGCTGCTGCAACTGCACGAACGTGTTCGGCAGGCGATGAGTGGCCTTGCCCAGGCCTTATGGCCGTCCATCTCCCTACCTGAGGGTCTTCGAGGGCTTGCGGAGAAGCTTCAGGGAGCACGGCAGCACTTCCGTCTGTGTAAGATATCGGCCTGCCATCAAGGCGCCAGGGAGGCCTGGGCCATGGTGAAGACGCGGTACACGAAGGCTGATCCAAACCACATGGCCGAGGTCGGACCTGTGGGGCCCGATGGGAAGGAGATCCCTGTGAGCTTAATGTACTGCCAAGTAGAGTTGGCCGCGAAGTATTCCCAACGGGACTATAAACTAGACAGCCTGTTAGATGGGATTGAAGAGGAGTACAATCAGTCAATTTGACGATGTAATTTAAAATGACATGTAAAATGCCTTCTAGCCGGATTGTAGATCGTTTGTCTTTGCGGACCTTTTCGCTTCAACCTCGGGACCCAACATTCCGGAGTGTGTCCGAATACCCTCACGGTTATGTAAAAACCAGGGCATGCATGGAGACCAGGCGTAGGGGTCATTAGTGCTTTATCAGACAAGTGCCGAACTAGTTATCTTATATTACATGGTTAGTAAGAAACATCTTCCAGGGAGAATAGTTCCGTTAGGGGTTCCTTTCCTTGGGAGGCATGCCCTAAAGTGCATGTCCGGACTGCGGAAAGAGTAGAAAAACATCTGGGGGAAGATAAATAAATAAGTAAGAAATCATATTTCAAGTCACCGACCGAATATTCCCTTAAGAACGCTAGCTTTCGGCTTCACCCAGTCTGAGGTACACATCCGGCTGACCCGGTAGTAACAATCGCAGAGGTGCTCCTTTACCTCCTAGCGAACAACCGGAACGAGGGGTAAGCACAGAGCCAGCAACCCAGCTTGGCCAAAACTTAAGTCATATCGATGCATATAATGGTGAATAAAAGGTACATGCGGAAGTGCGACACATGTGTTGGGCATGAAGACCGTATAAAAAAGCTTCTGTTAAAGAAGCCCCCAGGTATATTGAGTGCGAGCAGCACGTCAAGTGTGTGCGAACAATGCGCAGATCAGCCCTCAAAGGCTTTACGAAAAAAAGGAGGAAGAAAGAGAGAAACAAAAGACAGCTAAAGTATAAAATGTGGACGGAGGAAGGAGACGAACTCTGAGTCTGGCGCTAGGCGTAGAATCTTCGGAGACGGGCTGCGTTCCATTGGTTCGGCTCGAGTTGGTTGTCCGATGCGTTTCATAGACGGTATGCTCCGCCGGTCATGACTTGGTCGATGATGAAGGGACGTTCCCATTTGGGCTTGGGTTTGTCCTTTTTCTTGTCCGGCAGGCGTAGAACTAGTTCGCCAACATTGTAAGTGTTGGCCCGTACTTCTCTGCTTTGATATCTTCGAGCCTGCTGCTGATAGAATGCGGAACGAGCTTTTGCCACGTCGCGCTCCTCTTCTAAGGCGTCCAAACTGTCCTGCCGATCCAACTCGGCCTCTCTTTCCTCGTACATGCGCACGCGAGGTGAGTCATGAATTATATCGCAGGGCAAAACTGCCTCTCCGCCGTATACCATAAAAAATGGTGTGAATCCGGTAGTGCGGTTTGGCGTGGTCTGCAGCCCCCAGAGTACGGAGTCGAGCTCCTCCACCCAGTGCGTGTTAGATTCCGTGAGAGACTGCACTAACCTGGGTTTGATGCCGCTCATGATTAGACCATTTGCTCGTTCGACTTGACCATTTGTTTGAGGGTGATAGACTGAAGCATAGTCGAGCTTATTGCCCATATTTTTGCACCAGAGTTTAACCTCGTCGGCTGAGGGAGTCCTGGACTAGGGGGTGTCCGGACAGCCGGACTATCATCGTCCGCCGGACTCCAAGACTACGAAGATACAAGATTGAAGACTCCATCCCGTGTCCGGATGGGACTTTCCTTGGCATGGAAGGCAAGCTTGGCGATACGGATATGTAGATCTCCTACCATTGTAACCGACTCTGTGTAACCCTAGCCTTCTCCGGTGTCTATATAAACTGGAGGGCTTTAGTCCGTAGGACACAACATACATTACAGCAATCATACCATAGGCTAGCTTTAGGTTTTAGCCTCCTTGATCTCGTGGTAGATCCACTCTTGTACTACCCATATCATCAATATTAATCAAGCAGGATGTAGGGTTTTACCTCCATCAAGAGGGCCCGAACCTGGGTAAAACATCGTGTCCCTTGTCTCATGTTACTATCCGCCTAGACGCACAGTTCGGGACCCCCTACCCGAGATCCGCCGGTTTTGACACCGACATTGGTGCTTTCATTGAGAGTTCCTCTGTGTCGTCACCGATAGGGTCGATGGCATCTTCAATCAACAACGCTATCCAGGGTGAGACTTTTCTCCCCGGACAGATCTTCGTATTCGGTGGCTTCGCACTGCGGGCTAATTCACTTGGCCATCTGGAGCAGATCGAAAGCTACGCCCCTGGCCGTCAGGTCAGGTTCGGAAGCCTAAACTTCACGGCCGACCTCTGCGGGGACTTGATCATCGACGGGCTCGAGCCACAGCCAAGCGCGCCGCACTGTTGCGAATGGCATGCTCTAGCTCTGCCACCGAACAGTGCCTCGATGGCTGCATAGGGATCCGCTCCGGCCCTTAGTCTGGAGCCGATTGCCCAGATCGTGGACCGGTGGTTGGACACCGCCTCGGGGGCTGCAACTTCTACGGCGATGGAGCCGAACACTAACCTTGTCCCTCGCAAAGCTCATGATTCCGAGGAGCCGGACTCCTTGCCGGACTCCGGACCTCCCACGCCCCTGCCAATCGATTGGGCACCGGTTATGGAATTCACCGCCGCGGACATCTTCCAACACTCGCCCTTTGGCGACATCCTAAATTCGCTAAAGCATCTCTCGCTATCCGGAGAATCCTGGCCGGATTATGGCCAGGATGGTTGGGATACGGACGACGAAGAAATTCAGAGCCCACCCACCACCCACTTTGTAGCCACTGTCGACGATCTAACCGACATGCTAGACTACGACTCCGAAGACATCGACGCTATGGACGACGATGCCGGAGATGAACAGGAACCAGCGCCTACAGGGCACTGGAAGACCACCTCGTCATACGACATATATATGGTGGACACCCCCAAAGATGGGGACGGCAAAGAAGCAGCGGAGGCAGATTCCTTAAAAAAACAGCCCAAGCATCGGCGTCAGCGGCGCCGCTCTAAATCCCGCCACAGCAAGAATGGAGATTCCGGCACAGAGATAATAATACCCCAGAGAGTGCCGAAGATAATCCCCTCCAGCAAGACTCGGCGCAGGAGGATGCAGAAGCAAGCCCTCACGAGAGGGCGGCAGATGAAGAGGTCGAGGACTATAACTATATACCTCCCTCCGAAGACGAGGCAAGCCTCAACGGCGACGAATTCGTCGTGCCCGAGGATCCCGTTGAACAAGAGCGTTTTAAACGCAGGCTTATCGCCACGGCAAATAGCCTAAAGAAAAAGCAGCAGCAGCTTCAAGCTGATCAGGACCTGCTGGCCGATCGATGGACCGAGGTCCTCGCGGCCGAGGAGTATAAACTCGAACGCCCCTCCAAAAGCTACCCAAAACGCAAGTTGCTCCCCCTATTAGAAAAGGAAGCATACATACCTTCATCACCAGCGCACGATATGGCCGACCGACCACCCCGTGGCCGCGATAGAGAGGCATCCAGGCCCTCCACCAAGACCATACCCCGGCATCGCTCCAAAAGTACGAAGCCAAGAGGGAACGCGCCGGACTTGCGAGATGTATTGGAGGACAAAGCAAGGCAATGCAGATCCATCTACGGATCACGTGGGCGCCCCACGACCCACGACGAATATCGTCGCGCCAGATACAATAACTCCGGCCAGGCCGAACACAACACACAATGCTCTCTCGAGCTACGTCGTGATATTGCTCAATATAGAGGCGCCGCACACCCGCTATGCTTCACTGACGAAGTAATGGATCATCAAATCCCTGAAGGGTTTAAACCCGTAAACATCGAATCCTACGATGGCACAACAGACCCCGCGGTTTGGATCGAAGATTATCTCCTTCACATCCATATGGCCCGCGGCGACGACCTCCATGCCATCAAGTATCTCCCACTCAAGCTTAAAGGACCAGCTCGGCATTGGCTTAACAGCTTGCCCGCAGAGTCAATTGGGTGTTGGGAAGACCTGGAAGCCGCATTCCTCGACAACTTCCACGGCACGTATGTGCGGCCACCAGACGCTGATGACCTAAGCCACATAATTCAGCAGCCAGACGAATCGGCCAGACAATTCTGGACACGGTTCTTGACAAAGAAAAACCAAATTGTCGACTGTCCGGATGTAGAGGACCTCGCAGCCTTCAAGCATAACATCCGCGACGAATGGCTAGCCCGGCACCTGGGACAGGAAAAACCGAAATCCATGGCAGCCCTCACATTGTTAATGACCCGTTTTTGCGCGGGAGAGGATAGCTGGCTAGCTCGCAGCAACAACCTCAGTAAAAATTCTGGCAGTCCGGATACTAAGGAACACAATGGCAGGTCGCGTCGAAGAAAAAATAAATGCCGCACTAACGGCGACGATAAGGAGGATACGGCAGTCAACGCCGGATTCCGAGGCTCTAAACCCGGTCAACGGAAGAAGCCATTCAAAAGAACCACTCCGGGTCCGTCCAATTTGGACCGAATACTCGACCGCTTATGCCAGATACATGGCACCCTTGAAAAGCCAGCTAATCACACCAACAGAGATTGCTGGGTGTTCAAGCAGGCAGGAAAGTTAATTGCCGAAAACAATGACAAGGGGCTGAACAGCGACGATGAGGAAGAGACCTGACCACCGAACAATAGAGGACAGAAGGGTTTCCCCCCACAAGTCCGGACGGTGAACATGATCTACGCAACCCATATACCCAAGAGGGAGCGGAAGCGTGCTCTAAGGGACGTATACGCGATGGAGCCAGTTGCCCCGAAGTTCAATCCATGGTCCTCTTGTTCGATCACTTTCGATCGAAGAGACCATCCAACCAGCATCCGTCACGGCAGATTAGCCGCATTGGTTTTAGACCCAATCGTCGATGGATTTCACCTCACGAGAGTCCTGATGGATGGCGGCAGTAGCCTGAACCTGCTTTATCAAGATATAGTGCGCAAGATGGGCATAGACCCCTCAAGGATTAAACCTACAAAGACAACCTTTAAAGGCGTCATACCAGGTGTGGAGGCCAATTGTACAGGCTCAGTCACACTGGAAGTGGTCTTCGGATCCCCGGATAATTTCCGGAGTGAGGAGTTAATCTTCGACATAGTCCTATTTCGCAGCGGCTATCACGCTCTGCTCGGACGAACCGCGTTTGCAAAGTTCAACGCGGTGCCGCATTATGCATACCTCAAGCTCAAGATGGCAGGTCCTCATGGAGTTATCACGGTCAATGGAAATACGGAACGCTCCCTCCGAACGGAGGAGCACACAGCAGCTCTCGCGGCAGAAGTACAGAGCAGCCTTTTAAGGCAATTTTCGAGTCCGGCTGTTAAACGGCCAGATACAGCCAAACGTGCCCGAAGCAACACCAACCAAGACCACCTGGCACGATCCGAGCATGCATAGCAATGCGGCCTAAACCCCCGCTCTCGCATGATTGCAAGAACAACCCTCCGCGTACATCATTACGCTTTGGAGATACCATGGGCGCAGGGGAAGGGGCACGACCACAATGGACCTAGAGTGCGGCTCGACAACACCAGGGGCTCGCAAGTGTGTCACTCTTTCTTATTATTATTTTCCTTCTTTGTATACACAGACTCTAGTTAGCGGAGGCTCCGTCCGCGGTGAACCTGCCAAACTCATGATGCAACAGCCGGGGAGTAAGAAATGCGGCGACGAAAACTCAGGTGGTCTCAATTACGAGCATTAAATTTGATTATATACACCTAGCCCGCAGCCTATCCCTGGAGGGGGACATGTTTAACTAGTCCAAAACCCTTGCTTACCGCACTATTTGTATCCGTCCGCACTCATAGCAGATTTATTTTAATAAATGATGCAACACCTTTTTGCCGGTTATTACATATATATGTTCATTACATGACATCTTGCACCCGTATATTTTGGTACGGCCTAACACACCAGGGGCTTATGTTCCCCACATTATGGTGTGATAAGTCCAAACACTTTCACAAGTGCAGCACCCCGAACTTATAGCATTATATGAATCGGCTCCGAATCATGTCTTGGGTCAATAGTTGGGTTTGCCCGGCTCCCACGTTTTGGTGCCTTACGTTCCGTTCCGTCGGCTAAGGTGGCAATGGGAGAACCACTGCGATTGCGCCCCGGTTGAGCCGGGCGAGCGCCTCAGTGGAGAAAGCTAAAACTGACCGGCACGATAAGGCGAGAGACTGGTCGCTGTTCGAGAGGTCTTTTCGGGTCCTTAGACACTCACGCCGCTTCGAGCGAAGTTCCGGATAATGTCCGACGAAGGTGTGGATAGCGCCCCAAATTCGGTCTTCCGAATACCAGGGGCCTCGCCGAAATTTAAAATTATAGAATTCTATGGCTAAGTGAGAGTGTTCAAGCATTATAAGTCTGGTTGCCTTGTTCGTTGTGTTCAGCGCCTCCCTAGATGGACCCAAAGATGGGAACAAGAGTGCTCAAGTTATCCCGAACACCCCAGCACTTGCGGCTTGGGGGCTGAAGCCAACGACTTGCCATATCTAAGATTTTATAAACGGCCGCACAGAAGGTAATATTTTAAATTAAACAAGCGTTGCTTAAAGCGCACATGAACAAAGTTTTCAGCGCACAGGATAAAACATAGCGAGTTTACTCAAAAATTACATCTCTAGGGCATTCATCCGCAATATCGCGGGCTCCCTTCAGGACAGTTTTTATAATACATTTTGGGCGTACGATACTCCTTGCCCAGTGGCGGCGGGTCAGTGAGGAGCTTCTCCGCATCCAGCCTGCCCCAGTGCACCTTTGTGCGGGCAAGGGCCCGACGAGCACCTTCAATACAAGCGGAGCGCTTGATGACATCCACCCAGGGGCACGCATCCACCAGCCGCTGACGAGGTCAAGTAGCTCCAGGCATGGCTGTCCAGCCATACCGGACTATAAGGCCCTTCATGGCCCCCTTAGCTACCTTGTGGAGTTCAACCAGCTGCTTCAGCTGGTCGCTTGGGGGCACCGGATGGCCGGCCTCAGCATACTGAGACCAGAAGACCTTCTCTGTTGAGCTCCCCTCCTCGCCACGGTAGAATGCGACAGCATCGGACACACTACATGGAAAATCTGCAAATGCCCCTGGAGAGCTCCGAATGCGGGTAAGTGTCAGGTAGTTTACATTAACATGCTTGCTTTGCATGAAAAATGCCTTACCCGCCACTATCTTCTTCACATCTTCAACTTCCTGAAGGGCCTTACGGGCCTCGGCCTTGGCGGACATGGCACTTTCGAGGGCCGAGGTGAGCTCAGACTCTCGAGTCTTGGAGTTGCGCTCCAAGCTTTCATGCTTCTCCATGAGAGCTTGGAGCTCTTGCCGCACTGCCGCCACTTGTGCCTCCTGCTTTTCTCGCTCGGCCCGTTCCGCGGCCGCACTGCGTTCGGCCGCAGACATAGCCTCCTTCAGGGCTGCCACCTGGTTAGTGGCCCCTGCAATACCCATATTATCCTTGTTAATTTTATGGCAACCAAAATCCTTTTCTGTAAGGTAAAAATTCAAAGTGGTGCTACTCACGTTCTTTGTCCTCGAGCTGCCTCTTGGCATGGCCGAGCTCTCGCTTGGACCGCTCGAGATCTTGCTTTAATGCACCAACCTCCATAGTCAATGCGGCAGAGGTCAGCAGCACAGCCTGCAAACCCATATTGACACAATTTATTAGCAACCTACGAATATCTTTCTTAGATCCTCAGTCCGGCTTTTCTTTCCGAACACCAAACCGAGCATCAGGGGCTACTGTCTATGCGGTATTACATTACATAATTTTAACTTCCTACCTCAAAGCCTGTTAGAAGGCTACTATAGGCTTCAGTCAGCCCGCTCTTGGCAAGCTGAACCTTCTGAATCACCGCACTCATAACAGTGCGGTGTTCTTCCTCGATGAAAGCGCCTTTGAGCACTTCCAGCAAGTTGTCCGGCACCTCCGGTTGGATGGAGGCCGCCGGTGTCACGGTCTTGCCCTTCTTTCGAAGGGGCCACCTTCCGTACTCTGGAACCACTGCAGGTTCCGATGTAGAGTCCGGCGCAAAGTCCGGGAGGCTGCCTTGCGGCGCCTCCGGAGCCTCCTCCCGATGGGTCCCTCTCTGGGATCCCACCTCGGCGTCCTCATCGGCGCAGGGGGTAGAGGCAGTCGGGAGTGAATCCACATCCGACGGGACCAATGACCCGCTCGATGAAGCGGGGAGATCATCATCGGCCGGACTTCGGGCAGTATGCGGCATTAATAGGACACTATGTGACACGAAAGAAATTGCATATTAGGGATCCGGGTACTTACGATCTCACCGGAGGCCTGGCCCGTGAAGGCCACTCCTCGTCACCAACGTCGGTGTTGGCGGAGCTGTCCGGGGGAATGGTTCTCCCCTCCTGGACCCTTCGGCCTCCCCTATTTGGGAAGCCTTCCTCTTCCTCCCTCCCTCCTCCGAGAGAGAGTCTTCTTCCTCTTCCTCGTCTTCGGGGGAGGAGTACGCCTCATCGTCGGACGCCTGATTACGGGAACTCTTTCGAGTACCCGTGGCCACCTTCTTGGCCTTCTTCTCCGGCACCACGTGTGGTGCCGAAACCAGCAGCCCCGCTAGACGGGCATCCACTGGGTCTTCTGGCATGGGAGCCGGGCAGATGAGCTGCTCGGCCTTCTTCATCCATTCCTGTCAAAGGAAAGGGGAGATTGAAACCCTCTTAGAACCAATCTATTTACCGCAAGTGTCCCGTAAAGGGGTAGAATCACTTACCTCGTCAGCCGGATGCTGCAAGTGAAATCCGCGATCCTCTGTCGCGGATGCGGGGGCTTTGGCGCCCTTAAACAGCACCCTCCAAGCGCCTTCGTACGTTGTGTCAAAGAGCCCGCTCAGCGCCTGGTGCTGTTCCGGATCGAACTCCCACAGATTGAATGCCCGTTCTTGGCATGGGAGGATCCGGCGGACAAGCATCACTTGGACCACATCGACGAGCCTGAGCTTCTTGTTCACCAGCTTCTGGATACAGGCTCGGAGTCCCGCCATCTCCTTCGAATTACCCCACAACAAGCCCTTCTCTTTCCAGGAGGTGAGCTGCGTGGGGATACCAGATCTAAACTCGGGGCCGCCACCACGAGGGTCGCGGCTCGGTGATATAGAACCACCCCGATTGCCACCCCTTGACGGAGTCCACGAAGGCTCCTTCGAACCAGAGGACGTTGGGCATCTTGCCCAACATGGCACCTCCGCACTCCGCCTGCGTGCCCTTCACTACCTTCAGCTTGACGTTGAAGGTCTTGAGCCACAAGCCGAAGTGGGGCCAGATGCAGAGGAGGGCCTCGCACACGACGATAAACGCCGAGATGTTGAGGATGAAGTTCGGTGCCAGATCGTGGAAATCCAGGCCGTAGTAGAACATGAGCCCCCGGACAAAGGGGTGAAGTGGAAAGCCCAGTCCGCGGAGGAAGTGGGGATGGAAAACGACCCTCTCATGGGGCCCGGGGGTAGGGATGAGCTGCCCCTCGTCGGGCAGCCGGTGCGCGATATCGCCGGAAAGGTATCCGGCGTTGCGCAGCTTGGTGATGTGCTCCTCCTTAACGGTGGAAGCCAACTACTTGCCTCCCCCTCCGGACATGGTTGGGGAAGGTTTAGATGATATGCGCAAGCTTGGGCGTTGGAGCTTGAGTGCGCGGAAGTGGATAAGCAAAGGAGGAAGAAGGTGTGGGTGGAAAGGTGAATCCTTATCCATTATATATATAGGCGGGCGAAGACTATGCGTCCCCCACCAGCCTGGTAAAACTCACTTATCTCCCAAGCGCCACCATCAATGGCGCGGTTGGGTTACCCACGCTCGTATTGATGAGAATCCCGGAATAAGGGGAACACGATCTCTGCTTCGACAAGACGTGCCAAGGAAACTGCTTCGCTAAACGTGCTGAGGTAGTATAATAAAAAAGGTTCATGTAAAGGCTTGGTAGTGGCGTGACGACATGCCGCAAAATACGTCAGCAGATTGGACTTGTGTACATTTTATTCTCTCTACGGTGGAATTTGGAATTTATTTTGCAGAGCCGGACACTATCTTGGTGTTCATAATCTTCTCTGGATTATTCAAAGGAGGAACCCGCCTTGCAATGCCGAACATTATGCGCGCCGGACTTATCGTCATTGAAGCCTGGTTCAGGGGCTACTGAGGGAGTCCTTGACTAGGGGGTGTCCGGACAGCCGGACTATCATCGTCCGCCAGACTCCAAGACTATGAAGATACAAGATTGAAGACTCCGTCCCGTGTCCGGATGGGACTTTCCTTGGCGTGGAAGGCACGCTTGGCAATACGGATATGTAGATCTCCTACCATTGTAACCGACTCTGTGTAACCCTAGCCTTCTCTGGTGTCTATATAAACCGGAGGGCTTTAGTCCGTAGGACACAACATACATTACAACAATCATACCATAGGCTAGCTTTAGGGTTTAGCCTCCTTGATCTCGTGGTAGATCCACTCTTGTACTACCCATATCATCAATATTAATCAAGCGGGGACGAGGGTTTTACCTCCATCAAGAGGGCCCGAACCTGGGTAAAACGTCGTGTCCCTTGTCTCCTGTTACCATCCGCCTAGACGCACAGTTCGGGACCCCCTACCCGAGATCCGCCGGTTTTGACACCGACATCAGCCGTGAAGTTCGTGCCATTATCAGTGATGATGCTGTGGGGGACGCCATAACGGTGTACTACACCAGATATGAAGTCTATCACAGGTCCGGATTCGGCCGTTTTAACTGGCTTGGCCTCTATCCATTTGGTGAATTTGTCCACCATGACCAATAGGTATTTTTGCTTGTGGGTTCCCCCTTTAAGGGGTCCAACCATGTCAAGCCCCCAGACCGCAAACGGCCAGGTGATGGGTATAGTTTTGAGGGCGGTGGGTGGCATGTGGCTTTGATTAGCAAAGAGCTGGCAACCGACGCATCGTTGGACTAAGTCCTGAGCATCTGCCCGGGCCGTCGGCCAATAAAATCCTATAGGGAAGGCCTTGCCTACAAGGTCCCGGGCTGCGGCGTGGTGCCCGCCGAGTCCGGCGTGAATTTCAGCCAGAAAATTTTGCCCTTCCTCTTCAGATATGCACCTCTGAAGGACTCCGGTTGTGCTTTTCTTATAAAGCTCTCCCTCATGGACCTTGTAGGCTTTAGATCGCCGTACTATGAAGCGGGCCTCGTTTTGGTCTTCGGGAAGTTCCTGCCTAATTAAGTAGGCTAGGAATGGTTTGGTCCACGGGGCAATGACTGCCATTATTTCGTGGGCTGAAGGTGTTATTTCATTGGCTGAGCCACCGATTGTGTCAGAATGTTCAGTGTTGGGTGGTGCGGTTGGTTCCGGGTTGTTGTTTCCGCACTCTTCTTCCCATAATATGGATGGCTTAAAAAGCCGCTCCAGGAAGATGTTTGGAGGGATGGCGTCGCGCTTTGCGCCGATGCGTGCCAACACGTCGGCCGCCTGGTTATTATCCCATGCTACATGGTGGAATTCGAGTCCTTCGAACCGAGTTGACATTTTTAAGACGGCGTTACGGTAGGCTGCCATTTTCGGATCCTTGGCGTCAAAGTCTCCATTTACTTGGGATATTGCGAGGTTTGAATCCCCGCGGACCTCTAGGCGTTGAATGCCCATGGAGATTGCCATCCGGAGACCATGTAGAAGGGCCTCGTATTCGGCTGCATTGTTGGAGTCCGTGTACATTATCTCAAGTACGATTGGACCGTGTCTCCGGTTGGGACGCAAGTCGACGCCAGCCCCAAGCCGCCAACATTTTGGAGCCGTCAAAATGCATGATCCAATTGGAGTATGCGTCGTACTCTTTAGGGAGTTCGGCTTCGGTCCATTCAGCGATGAAGTCGGCCAAAACTTGTGACTTTATAGCTTGTCGTGGTTTGTAGGTTATGTCGAATGGTAGGAGCTCAATGGCCCATTTTGCAATCCTTCCCGTTGCGTCGCGGTTGTTTATAATGTCGTTGAGAGGTACTTCGGAGGCCACTGTTATCGAACACTCTTGAAAGTAGTGTCGCAGCTTCCGGGATGCCATGAATACTGCGTACGCTATCTTTTGATAATGTGGATAGCGGGCTTGCATGGAGTTAAGACTGTGGATATGTAGTACACTGGTTTTTGAAGAGGGAATTTGTGTCCTTCTGTTTCTCGTTCGACGACGAGCACCGCACTTACAACTTGATGTGTTGCCGCGATATATAATAATATTGGTTCGCCCAAGTTGGGCGTGGCCAGGATCGGATTTGTTGCCAATATGGCCTTTATTTCTCCGAGTCCGGCCGTGGCAGCATCCGCCCATTCGAAGTGTTCGGTGCGCCGGAGGAGGCGATAAAGTGGCAATGCCTTTTCTCCCAAGCGGGAGATGAAGCGGCTTAGAGCCGCCATGCATCCAGTCAATTTTTGTATTTGTTTGAGGTCTCTTGGGATATCCAACTGTGACAGAGCTCGGATCTTGGCTGGGTTTGCTTCGATTCCTCTACCGGATACAATGAAGCCCAAGAGCTTTCTGGCTGGTACGCCGAAAACGCATTTTTCCGGGTTGAAAATTTTCCGAATTTGGAAGCTTGGATTGCTGGGTGTTGTCCAACGAATCTGGTCCGCTGCCTAACTTTAGGTTCAGTACTTGATCGGCATCCGTCCCTCCGCGGGAATCCGGCATGGAGGGATCAGGAATCCGGACATAACTGGTCTTTAATATAGAAGAAGAGTCGCTGCGTTGTTCCTCTACCACAGCAATGTGGTGGGTAGCCTGGGGAGAGTTGATCTCTCTCAGATCGGTTTTAGGCCCAATATGATCATAGTCTGTAGCGACTCCCAGGGCGGCGATGCGATCGAAGAGCTCGTTTACGGAGGAGAGCTCCATCGGATCTAGCTGCTCGATGAATTCCGAGTTGACGTGAAGATCTCTTTTGATGACCCGAGAGGTCATTGTCGGAGCGGCGGCCGAACAGGCGTTCATAAGAAAACCACCTAGCCGAATAGTTTGGCCGGTGGCCAAAGCTCCTTTGGCAACGGTACCGTCTTTGAAGACGGGAAGAGGCATCCTTCCTGATTGCGACGGCACAAAGGAACTCTCAATGAAAGCACCAATGTCGGTGTCAAAACCCGCGGATCTCGGGTAGGGGGTCCCGAACTGTGCGTCTAGGCGGATGGTAACAGGAGACAAGGGACACGATGTTTTTACCCAGGTTCGGGCCCTCTCGATGGAGGTAAAATCCTACTCCTGCTTGATTGATATTGATGATATGGGTAGTACAAGACTGGATCTACCATGAGATCAAGGAGGCTAAACCCTAGAAGCTAGCCTATGGTGTGATTGTTGTTCGTCCTATGGACTAAAACCCTCTGGTTTATATAGACACCGGAGAGGGCTAGGGTTACACAGAGTCGGTTACAATGGTAGGAGATCTACATATCCGTATTGCCAAGCTTGCCTTCCACGCCAAGGAAAGTCCCATCCGGACACGGGACGAAGTCTTCAATCTTGTATTTTCAAAATCTTGGAGTCCCGCCAATGATGATAGTTCGGCTATCCGTTCACCCCCTAGTCCAGGACACCCTCAACAGCGATTTGACCTATGAGGAGAAAGCAGTTAAGATTCTTGATTATGCCAGCCGAGTCACCCGCAGCAAAGTTATCAAGTTTTGCAAAGTTCAGTGGAGCCACCACACCGAGTATGAAGCCACCTGGGAGCGAGAAGAAGATCTGCTGAAGGACCACCCTCACCTATTTTCTAGCCAACCCGAATCTCGAGGGCGAGATTCATCGTAAGGGGGGTAGGTTTGTAACATCCCAAATTTTCAATTTGGAATGTTATACAAATAGATCATTATTACATATCATATTTAATGCATTTTGCCCTGATCCTAGAAAATTCAACGCAACTCAAGGACCCACGGAGAGAGTTGGGGATTTCGATATTTTCATATTTGAGTTTTCTCAAATTTTGAAAATAGGATCATTTGATTTTATTTATATTATCTTCAATTATTTCAAATTATAAATTATGGGAGAGGGAATAAAATGACTTTTCCAAAATAAAGAAATATTGAGGATTTAAGAAAAAAAAATCAAATAAGATTTTATTTTGGATTTTATTGCTAGTTTATTTGAATTTAGGAAAAATGCGCGTTTTTCAAAATTGCATTTAGGCCCCAAATAAATGTTCATCTAAACCGGCTTGATTTTAGAAGCCAGGAAAAATTTATTTTGGGGTTTTTGGAGTCCGTTTAGTATTTCTTTCGTTTGATTTTATGCGCGACAATTATTTAAAAAAAAACATCCAAACCGACTACGGGCTGGGTTCGGCCAGGGCTCTCCTGGCTGGGGCCTTTATAAGCCGCCCCGGGGCACCCCGTCAGCCCACCCGAGCCGCCCCGCCGCCCTGAACCCTAACCTTAAGCGCCACTTGCAGCTGCCGCCCTTCGTTCGCCGCCATTGCCGACGCCAACCGCCGCCATCACGGACTTCGCTAACTCCGCCGCCGACGCCGCCAACCGCCGCCGAACATCGCCGGAGCCGCCGCCGCCGCCGACCCGCATCCTGAGGTTGACCCGAGCCGCCGCCGTTTATTTTTTTTGAAAAACCGTTCGGTTTTCCGTCGGTTTTTTTAGATTCGTTTTTTAATATTAGATCGGTTTTTTCGGTTTAGGTTAATTAGCGAGCGTTCGCTCGTTCGTTCGTTTTAACGAACGCGTTCATCGTTTAGATCCAGATAACGAATGTTCATTCGTTAATCTGTTCGTCGTTTTTCTTTTTCACGGATTTATTCCGCGATTTTTCTGATCGCGATTTCTGATCCGATTTTCGTTTTAGTATAACTTTTCGCTCGTTTATCGGAATCAGGCGATTCAAGCGCCTAGAGTTTCATGTCGAAACCCTCTTTACGAATAATCTATTCAAACAAGTTATTGCTTCAATAAAAATTTGACTTAGGTCAGGATTAGTAAACGAAGCTTGTTTCTTTCGCTGTTTGCGTTTTGTTTCTTCGTTCGATTTGATTCTTTTTGCAAATCGGAGTTCTTAAGTTGAGCTTTCTGGTTAGATCTCTTATTTGAGTTTTACCCGTGCATTAGATGAGTACTTATTGTATGCTTGTTTGTTGTTTGCTTGCGATAGAGTACCCGCATTGCGCCGCTTGCTACTTCGAATCCCTAAGTTTCGCAGATCTTCAGCCATGCAAGTAACACTTTGATCATATCCCTTTATTACCCAGTTTTTATGCATCAGATCAATCCTCAAACAATTGCATGATTAGGATCTGATTATTATGTGGGTTTTGGGAAGTAGATGAGGTAGTACCTATTACCTGTTTTATTATTAAACCCTTGGGAGTTACTTCTATGTTTGCTTATTATGCCATGCTATGCTAGTAGATGTGGATTGGGTGAGTGAATCCATGACAGATGTGAGATAGCTAAATTAATGGTTTATTTAAGGTGGCAACTTTAATACACATCCGGGTGGATTGATGTACCTGGGTATTCCAGGATTGCCTGTTTGTTTTTGGACCGCCACCCAGGCTCAAAGGGATCATAAGATTATTCATGCTAGAAACTTCTGTGTGCATCCACATGCTATTATGGGCTCTAGCATAGTTGACTAAGTTGTGCGAACTCTTACAGTGGTAGACTAGCAGATGTAGGGGAAAGTAGGTGTACAGGTCTACCCACCATAAGGTGCTAGCGCTTCTGAAAGACTATGTCTCGGTCATCCGTTTCTCAAACACCATGTAGTGCCAGAAAACCAACGCAGGAGATCAAGTCGTGTGGGGAAAAGTGTGCATCCTCTGCAGAGTATATAAACTATTCATGATTAGCCGTGTCCCGGTTATCAACGTTTTGAGTATCTAGTACTTGGATTATCATGTGAATGTCATCATGTTACTTTTAATTAATATTGTTGGGTTTGTTTAATGATGATGTTACTTAATTGGGATTGAGAATGCTGTCAACTATTCTCAATGTTTAACAACCACCATGATAGTTAAATAAAATTTATTACTTTGTAGTAGGGAAAAATTGGCTTTATGCAAAACTGTAACCATAGAGCTTTCCACCAAGCCATATATGCATGTAGTATAGCTTTATTCTTTCATTACTCTCTATGTGTTACATTGCCAGCATATTCCATGTGCTGACCCGTTTTCGGGCTGCAACGTTCATGTACTCAGTGATGCCTTTGGAGTTGATGGACTCACTTATCTTCCAAGCCTTCCACTGTTATCGTTATTAGATGGCCTTAAGCCATATTTATTGTAATAAGCTCTCTTTTGAGACATTTGATGTAATAACTGTGTGATTGCTACTTTGTTATAAATCCTTCGAGTCTCGTGCGTGTCAAGACATCGATCCAGGATGACACCGATGCACAGAGATCGGTGTTTGAGGTGCAGTCGCTACACTCTATAACCTTGTACAAATAATTTTACACTAAAATTGAACTAGCTCTATAACCTAGTACATATAATTTTACGCTAGCATTGTACTAGGGCTATAACCTAGTACAAATCATTTTACACTAGAGTTGAACTAGCTCTATGACCTAGTACACACAATTTTAGACTAGAGTTGAACTAGCTCTATAACCTAGTACAAATAATTTTAAACTAGAGTTGAACTAGCTGTATAACCTAGTACAAACAATTTTACACTAGAGTTGAACTAGCTCTATAACCTAGTGCAAATCATTTTACACTATAGTTGAACTAGCTCTATAACTTAGTACAAATAATTTTACATTAGAATTGAACTAGCTCTATTACCTAGTACAAATAATTTTACACTAGAGTTGAACTAGCTCTATAAACTAGTACAATTAATTTTACACTAGAACTGAACTAGCTCTATTATCTAGTACAAATAATTTTACACTAGAACTGAACTAGCTATATAACCTAGTACAAATCATTTTACACTAGAGTTGAACTAGCTCTATGACCTAGTACACACAATTTTAGACTAGAGTTGAACTAGCTCTATAACCTAGTACAAATAATTTTAAACTAGAGTTGAACTAGCTCTATAACCTTGTACAAATAATTTTACACTAGAGTTGAACTAGCTCTATAACCTAGTACAAATAATTTTACACTAGAGTTGAACTAGCTCTATAACCTAGTACAAATCATTTTACACTATAGTTGAACTAGCTCTATAACCTACTACAAATAATTTTACACTAGAATTGAACTAGCTTTATAACCAAGTAGAAATAATTTTACACTAGAGTTGAACTTGCTCTATAGCCTAGTACAAATAATTTTATACTAGAAATGAACTAGCTCTATAACCTAGTACACATAATTTACACTAGCATTGTACTAGGGTTATAACCTAGTACAAATCATTTTACACTAGAGTTGAACTAGCTCTATGACCTAGTACACACGATTTTAGACTATAGTTGAACTAGCTCTATAAGATAGTACAAATAATTTTAGACTAGAGTTGAACTAGCTCTATAACCTAGTACAAATAATTTTAAACTAGAGTTGAACTAGCTCTATAACCTAGTACAAATATTTTTACACTAGAGTTGAACTAGCTCTATAACCTAGTACAAATAATTTTACACTAGAGTTGAACTAGCTCTATAACCTAGTACAAATCATTTTACACTATAGTTGAACTAGCTCAATAACCTACTACAAATAATTTTACACTAGAATTGAACTAGCTTTATAACCAAGTAGAAATAATTTTACACTAGAGTTGAACTTGCTCTATAACCTAGTGCAAATAATTTTATACTAGAAATGAACTAGCTCTATAACCTAGTACACATAATTTTACACTAGCATTGTACTTGGGTTATAACCTAGTACAAATCATTTTACACTAGAGTTGAACTAGCTCTATGACCTAGTACACACGATTTTAGACTATAGTTGAACTAGCTCTATAAGATAGTACAAATAATTTTAGACTAGAGTTGAACTAGCTCTATAACCTAGTACAAATAATTTTACACTAGAGTTGAACTAGCTCTATAACCTAGTACAAATAATTTTATACTAGAGTTGAACTAGCTCTATAACATAGTGCAAATCATTTTACACTATAGTTGAACTAGCCCTATAACCTAGTACAAATAATTTTACATTAGAACTGAACTAGCTCTATTACCTAGTACAAATAATTTTACACTAGAGTTGAACTAGCTCAATAGCCTAGTACAAATAATTTTACACTTGAAATGAACTAGCTCTATTGTCTAGTACAAATAATTTTACACTAGAATTGAACTAGCTCTATAACCTAGTACAAATCATTTTACACTAGAGTTGAACTACCTCTATGACCTAGTACACACAATTTTAGACTAGAGTTGAACTAGCTCTATAACCTAGTAAAAATAATTTAAACTAGAATGGAACTTGTCATGGGAAAACGAACACCTATGTGGCAGGGGCCCTTTCGGTTCGGCGGGGGGCGGAGGTCGCACGAAGAGCGGATCGAGGCGAAGCACGCAAGCGGTTTACCAGCTTCAGAGATCTCCAAAGATATAATACTCCTACTGCTGCTTGTCTGATTGTATTGTGTTCTTGCTCGGGAAGGCTGAGAGCTACAGTACTCACTAGCTGCGAGACCGAGCGTGAGTGTTTTCTGGTTTCGAACCCCCCTCTACATTGCACATGGGCCTCCTTTTATATGCTCAAGGGGTCACCGACAGGTGGCAACGCATGCAAGGGAAAAATGGAAAAGTGGTGCGGTTGGTACATCTACTTGTACAGTGTATCCTACCTAACCCTGACGGCAGGGGACAAAGGCATTAAATGCCCGTCTGTGTCGCCCAAACAGTGCAAAAATGTGACCGTCAGGGGCGCCACCGCTTGCCACGATGGCAATCTTGTCAGCGTCGCTTGCCACCTCGCACCGCTGGCTACACAGCCTCTCGCCACGCGTGCCTGGAACGGTCCGAGGGGCGACACGTTGGTGGATGTGCTGGAGCATGGGTACAGAGTGATAGCTTGCCGCGGCAAGCGCCTTGCCGCGATCGTTGTCTTGTCACGTCCGGAAGCTTGTCGCTCACCGGGCGTTGCCGGGACGCGAGGCGCGTCGCGGCCAGTTCCTTGAAATGCCTTGTTGGCCTTCCCGCAAGCTCCTCTTGCCGGGTTCAACCTTCCGCAAGCTTCTCTTGCCGGGCCTTGTCTTCTTGGCTTAAACACTTTGTTCTTGAATGGCTCCAAAGGAACCACGGAGGACCTTGGCGGTCGCCCGGCAAGCCTTGCTGCGGGCGCGATTCGCCGTGCACAAGTTCGGGATACTAAGGTACCCTACTCTAGTACACCGACAGGAGCCACCGGGCCTGGGCCATGCACGGTGCCGAGCGTTGTTGGGCCAGGCCCAAAACAGGGCACGGGCACGCGCGGCCTGGGTTACGCCGTATCTCACTCCGTATCCACCGCGCCCTCCCTTAACGACACACGTCGAATGCGGCGTCGTTGGAGAGATCGTGGGCGGTTTCTTTATTCGGAAAAAGCGTAACGTTTGCGTCCTCCCTCTTTATAAGCAGGGGAAACAGGGGCCGTTCCCCCATCTCGCCAGTCGTTGTTCCCATATCAGAAATCTCCGCCGCTCCCCCCTCTTCCAAAGCCGAAAGAGAGCAGCGCTCCGCCCCCCATCGCCGCTATCGCCACCAACGCCTTCGGTCTCCCCCACTACCTCCGCCATGGCTCCGAAAGCCAGGAAGGCTGTGAAGTCGACTGAGGCGCTACGGCTCGAGGCGCTGCGTAAGGAGTGGGCAACTTTCCCCCCCGAGCTCGCCGCGAAGGAGCTGAGGGAGTGGTACTACCTCTTCTGGTTGACGGAGATGCGAGCGCATCCGCGCACGAAGGTACTCTCCGCCGCCGCTTCAAAACGGGCTCCAAATGGATATCCGTTCTTCGCACTGTTCTTCTACTGTGGGCTCTGCTCGCCCTTGTCTGAGTTCTTCTGCGATATCATGAACACTTGCGGGTTCCACCTCCTTGACTTCACCCCCATTGCTGTTCTGACCATGGCAGTTTTCGCACATCTCTGCGAAAACTTTGTCGGAGTCCACCCAAACGTAGCCCTTTTCCGCCACTTCTTTATGCCCAGAGTTGAGAGAGGAGAGCCTCTATCCAGCGGAATCGCCTGGATCTCAAGGGCCGGAAAGAAGGAAGCGTATCTGGAGGGAGAGCTCCGCAGCTAATGGGAGGAGTGGAGAGCAGATTGGTGCTGGATCGTCGAGGAGAACCCGCAGCCATTCACCGCCCAGCGCCAAGCCCCAGCAGTGCGCGGCAATGATTTGTGGAGAACCCGACTCGCAAGTCGTGATCACCGAATGCACGTGTACAGTGATCCCAGAGATCAATGCTCACTGAACACACAGAAGCTGAATAACAAGAGTCTTACATCCATACATACCGTCTTACACAAATAGTGACCAACATGGTCAAGTCTTACATCGATAAAGCCTTAAGGGCTGAACATCAAATGAAACATAGCAGCGAAATCGCTGCCGATATGTAGAACCCATGCCATCTGCCTTAACCCTACAGCATTCTCGACCGAAACGCCCTAGTTCGCATGATTGTCTCCAAAGAATTCTTCTTCGAACTCCGGTTCTCCCATGCCTGGTTAATTAAATAACCAGTGGCAAGCCAATGAGTACTTTGAATGTACTCGCAAGCAACCCATGATTTGGTTAAAGGTACAGAATGCATGACATAGGTAAAGTTTTGCATAAAGCTAGTTTTGAGTGCAGGACATGTTCAACATCCTATAAAGCATGCATCAAGAGAATTCAAGTAACCATAAGAACTGGTCACAGATATCAACATAAATAGAATGGGCACCTACCCATTTATCATAAACAGAGTGGGCACCAACCCATCTCAATCGTGTCAAGTCCTTTGACTTGATCCAAGACAGCACCATCATCTCACACACACCGGGTTTGAAAACAAGTGGACGTAGCCCAAGAGCGGTTACCCAACTATCCATGACCGTGGACACGGCTATTCGAATAGTTTTACACTCTACAGAGGTTGCACACTTTACCCACTAGATCTGGGGAACTTCCGTGTCAATCCACGACCCGCGGTACCTCAAGTACCCGGGGTAAGCACCCGATCACTGCCTTTCCCTAGACGACACTAACATGGAGTCCACTCGAATGGCAGTAACCCTCGTGCCCAACATTTCACATAACATTTTCGTGGAGCCTTGCTCCCATATTCATCACATACCACTGGCACGGGGTACCAACGGTGTGTCCGGTGCCCCATAAAGATGGTCATGGCCGCCCTACCCGCACGACCCGCCCCAAGAGAGAGCACCAACTCTCCCCCGTCACTAGTAATGCGGGCTCCAAGCTAGTATCGGTCTAGGTACTCAACAATGCCCTTTCCCATATAAGGGTAGAGTGGTCGCGCATGTAAGGTAGGAATAACGGTCGCAACTCCGACCAATCCATTTTGAAAACAAGACACCCTTTTGCTTGGCACACCACTTCGTCATCAAGTGGTCACCCATCTCATCATCTCCCTCGGGCATAAGTGGCACCCGACGGGGTTTTCAAAAGTCTTTGAAAATATTTTGTCTCCATCACCATGCACAAACCCATCCCATTTGCGTAGCACCTACTTTAGCATCCTATCTACTCCCACCGGCATAACCCTCATAAGAAGGTAGGGCCATGCACAATGCAAGTATCAACGAGGAAGCAATCGTGGCAACCAACCCACGTGGTTCACCGTCTCATCATGATTCCGATGCATCAATAATAAAGAGCTAAAAATGACATGCATAAAAAAGGGTATCATAGTCATGGTCAAAGGGCTGCTTGCCTTGGTTGGCTTGATCTTCAAAGTCTTCAGCCCTGCTCCTCCTTCTTCCTCAGCTACCTCACAACACGGGATCTAACGTCGCAAGAAAACAACGGAAAATAAGACTATAATAAAAACAGAAAAGTCAAAGTGCTCACAAAAATGTCAACTTAATTTTGTAAAATACTAGGAGGAAGGCTAGGAAGGGGACAACTTTTGGTTTTGGTTCTGGAGCAGCAAAATAGGAGTTATGGATTTTCAAAGGCTTATTTAAATGCTACAACCCACATTTAAATATTTACAGAGAAGAAAAGGTGGTTGGATTTGAGTGAAAGTTGCACCATTAAATAGGTTGCAATATTCTAGGAATTTAGAAATTGGAATCAATGCATTTGGATTAATATTCTGCCCTGTGGAATATTTGGAAATAATACAGAAAAGGAAAAAGAAAAACGGCGCTGTGCCACTGGGCCAGAGAGGCCACAGCAGCAGCAGGCCCAGGGGGGAAACCCAGCCCACGCGGCCGCCACGTCGAAGGCGTAAAGGCTGAATACGCCTTCGGCCGACGGCGGATCGGATCGGTGCTGCACAAGACGTTTTAAACTCGACGGCGGATCCCACCCGTCAGGGCGTGAGGCTGACTGGCCGGCCCCACGGCGACCGTCGTCTACCTCCGGCCAGAGGCGACGGCGAGCTCGCCGGCGGCGATACAGGGCACGGGAAGGAGCGCGGAGGCTACCGTTGGACTCAGGAGCGAGTCGCGGTTCTGGTGGTGGTGGAGACGCGGGGTGCTCGCCACGGGCGACGAGGTCCCGCGGCGGAGGTGCTTCAGCGCCGGTGGCTCCAGCCGCTTCCCGCTGCAAAACGAGGGGGAAAGAGAGGGAAAGCATCGGAGGCGAGGGAGTCCAGTTCGAGAGAGAAAAGGGGCGGAGGAGGCCTGTACCCGCAGATCGACGGCGACCCGAGGCGGCGGAGCTCGAGCTCGATCTCGAGCTCGGGCGGCTCTGGAGAGAAGTGGGTGGTTCCGGGGGTGGATTGGGTGTGTGGAGGAGCGACAGGGAGGAAGAGAGATGCTCGGGGGCGCCTTATATAGGCTGGCCGCGGTTCATCGTAGGCGTGGCCTACGGGCGCCCACGGGATCGGCTCTGGAGGCCGTTGGAGAGGGGTTGGAGCTGTCCACGGCGCTCGTGGGGATGGAGTAGGGCGCCAGGGAGAAGGAGAGAGAGCGAGGGAGGGTTCTGGCGCCTGCGCGTGTGAGGCCGGCCATTGGCCGAGCCGGGCGGCGTCGGGCACGCGCTGCAGGAGGGGAGAGAGAGGGAGAGACAATGGAGACTGCACGGCGGCGTGTCGCAGACGTCGAGACACATCAACTGGCGCGATGGGAAGGCACGAGGCGGTCGGGAGGCGCGGTGTCAACGGTCGGCGCTCTGGCAGGCGCTCCAGAGCGCGACTTTGGCCGGCATCCGCGGGTTTTCAGCGTCAAGGCCCTTTTCTGTCTGGAGGCTACAGTGGAAGGGCAAAAACGGAAAGAGCCGGGAGGCTCTGGAGTGCAGAGGGGAGAGAGAGGCTGTGAGAGAGAAGGGAAACTGTTGTCCGAGAGGACAACGTGATTCCCCTTCCTCCACATTGCTTCCTCGGGTAGAAAAGTGTCTACGTGATGAGGGGAGTGAGGAGGGTTGTGCAAAAGATGAACTCAAGGAGATTAGTGAAAGTGGCAAAATAGGCTTTTTAGTATTTTGCCGTAAGGTGTTTGATGGAGTTTTGGGTAAGCTAATGATTCCCACTGGCCAAGATACTCCAAGGGGTGAAATTTCACATATATTTAGGGCCTTCCACCCATTTTGAGCTTAATTTGACAAAGTTGCCAATGCAACTCTTGCAAACCCTAGAAATGGGCAGAAATGGATTTTTATAGATCCAGTGGAGTAGATCATTTCTCCTTGATGCACCACTTGGTGTGGTGGCCTTATTTGGTCATGTGATCAGGCTCACCAAAGTTGGGGTCTTGGAGAAAAAGTTGGTAGTGCAAAGTAGTTCAAACTTGATTCTGGTCAGAGAGGGTTTTGAGGCACTTTGACCAAGATTTCCTCTTCTCCAACCTGTGCCATTTGGTCCAGATGCATCATTAGACCAATGAATCATGTCCACCAAGTTTGAGAACATTTGGACATACTTGGCAATGTAAAGTTGATCAAACTTCAGAATGGACAGAGATAGTTTTGAGGGGTTTTGATGTTGTTATCTTGTTCTCCAAGTCATGAGACTTGGCAAGATCATCTAATATATAATATGTGACATGATAGAAGTTTCCTGGAAATTTTGGAGAATATTTCCTTTGTAAATATTTCAAAATCTTGAAATATCCAGAAAGGGTTTTAGAGGGATTTGACCAATATTTTGAACATGACCAGGTGTTGAAACTCTTATATATGGATAATATATGTCCTTTGAGTTTCCCTAAATTTTGTCAAATATTTTTGAAACAATAAAGTAATTTTTTCCTATTAAAGACCATTTCTGGCCTTAAGAAAAAGCCTTTAAATAAAATAGAACAGTAACTTTTAAAATTATATTTTTGTGGTTCCTGGGCATCCTATATCTAATAGGAGTCAAATATATTTTTGAAAGATTTTACTGCCCTTAATCAAGTACTTGCGTGCAAACCTCAATTCAGGGTTTTGGAAAACTAATTTTAGAAAATACTTTCTGGCCAAATTATTTTTGTAAGAAAATTACATATAGCACTATTCACATGGCATGGTCATTGGTCAGGAGCTTGGGGTAAGGAGGTGGAATATAGAGGGCAGAGTAGTTGACTTCAAGAAGCACTTGAAAGAAACACAGAGAGAAAACCAACTCCAAATAAAAGCCAAATAATGCAAAAGTTTTTGTTGGTCCAAATTTTCATGCTTTAATAATGAAAATGAAATGTTACAAAATGCAGGTGTGACAGACCTACCCCCTTACAAGAATCTCGTCCCCGAGATTCCTAAACTAGGCTTAAAAGAGATACGGAAATTCGGATCTAAGGTAGTCTTCACGCTCCCAAGTTGCTTCTGCTTCAGTGTGGTTGCTCCATTGGACCTTGAAGTACTTGATGGTGCGGCTTCGAGTGCGTCGTTCAGCCTCATCCAAAATGCAGATGGGCCGCTCACGATAAGTCAAATCAGGTTGAAGATCAATGGCTTGGTGATTGACGTCCTTGTAGAGGTCGGGCTTGTCCGGAACTTGGAGACACTTCCGAGTTGTGACACGTGGAACACGCAGCACATCGAAAGTTCGTGGAAGTTCCAAGCGGTAAGCCACTTCTCCTCATCGCCGCTGATCTTGAAGGGCCCAATGTATCTCGGAGCGAGCTTTCCTTGACATGAAAGCGCTGGGCTCCTTTGAGAGGGGTGACCGGAGATAGACATGGTCTCCAACTCGAAGTTTATGTCTCGCGACGTGAGTCCGATAGCTCTTCCGCCTTGACTTGGCAGACTTCAGACGCCTCGACAAGCTGGACTTGCTCTTACGCTTCACGAAGGATATCAGGCCCAAAGACAAGTCCTTCTCCGCCTCCGACCAGTTGAGAGGTGTACGACACTTCCGCCAGATAACACTTCAAATGGTGCCATCCAAGGCTGGCCGATAACTTGTTGTAAGAGAACTCGCGAAAGGGAGGCAATCTTCCCACTTAGCTCCATAAGCTAAGACACAGGCTCGGAGCATGTCTTCGAGTATTTGATTCACTGCTCGGTCTCGACCTCCGGTCTGTGGGTGGAAAGCAAGGTCAAGGACAACTTGGTCCCCATGGCCTCCTCGAATCTCTTCCAAAACCTTGAGGTGAACTGGTTCCTCGATCCGACACAATCTCCTTGGGAACACCATGAAGGCTCACAATTCGGTTGATGTAGAGACTGGCTAACTGGTTCCCCTTGTAGGTCGTCTTGACAGGAAGGAAGTGGGCCACCTTGGTCAAATGGTCAACGATGACCCATATTGAGTCATGTCCCTTGCTTGACCTGGGTAAACCAAAGGATGAAGTCCATTCCGATTTTATCCCATTTCCACTGGAACCTTGAGTGGTTGGAGTAATCCAGCAGGTCGCCGATGTTCAGCTTTGACCCTCCGCATACGCCACATTTGGCAACATAGGTGGCAATCTCCTTTTCATCCCGTGCCACCAAAATCTTTCCTTCGTGTCTTGATACATCTTGGTGCCTGTGGTGAATGGAATATGGGCTGTCATGAGCTTCTTGCAAGATCAGGTTCTTGAGCTCAACTTTGTTGGGCACGCAGATGCGATTCCCAAACCACACAATTCCTTCCTCATCTTCGAGAATTCTCGAGGCTTTGCTCGCTTTGATCTTCCTCTTGATGCCTTCAATACTCTCATGCCCCTTCCGAGCTTTCTTGATATCATCCATCAAGGTAGGCTTAACTTCGAGGTTGGCCAAGAACTGGTGCAACCAGTTCCAACCCAAGCTTTCAAGTTCTTCATACAAGGCGGGTAGCTTGTGCTTTAGCATAGCATTCAAGGAGCAAGCCTTCTGCGCCAACGCGTCTGCTACCACATTAGCCTTTCCAGGTGGTATTGAACACCGAGGTCATAATCCTTTATCAACTCCAGCCATCTTCTCGCCTCATGTTCAATTCCCTCCGAGTGAAAATATACTTCAGACTTTTGTGATCCGTGTATATCTCACATCGCTTCCCCAAGAGGTAATGTCGCCAAGTCTTCGTGGCATGAACCATCGCTGCTAGCTCAAGGTCATGAGTAGCGTAGTTTCTTCGTGAGGTCGAGTTGCCTTGAAAGGTAGGCCACGACTCGCCTTCTTGCATCGTAACACCTCCCATCCGATTCTTGACGATCACAATATATCACAAACTCCTTATGTATATCCGTGTGGCCAGAATCGAGCGTGGTTAGCCTCTTCTTCAGCTCCCGAAGCTCTCTTCACACTTCGGCGCCCATTCAAACTTCTTGTCCTTCTTCAAGAGCTGAGTCATGGGTCGGGCAATGCTTGAGAATCCTTCAACGAACTTGCGGTAATATCCCGCGAGTCCGAGGAAGCTTCGACTTCCTTCACATTGCTCGGGATTGCCATTCGTCACGGCTTCAATCTTGGCAGGTCGATCGACAATCCTCTTCGCTAGAACATGACCCAAAATCCAACTTCACGCAGCCGAATTCACACTTGCTGAACTTGGCATACAGTTGGTGCTCTCAAGCTTGTCTAGGACCATCCTCAAGTGTTGCTCGTGCTCTTCTTCCGACTTCGAGAAGACAAGAATGTCATCAATGAAGACGACGACTAACTTGTCCAAATATTCCATGAAGACCTTATTCATGAGATACATGAAGTAAGTGGGGCATTGGTCAACCCAAAGGACATGACCGCAGCATTCATACAGCCATATCCGTTACTTAATGCCGCCTTCGAATATCTTGGGGTCTGATCTTCAGTTGGTAGTACCCAGATCTGAGGTCGATCTTGGAGAACACCTTGGCCCCATTGAGTTGATCAAACAGATCTTCAATCTTGGGAAGTGGGTACTTGTTCTTGATTGTAACCTCGTTGAGGGAGCGGTAGTCAATGCATAAGCGGATGGTACCGCCCTTCTTGCCACAAATGAATAGGTGATCCCCAAGGGGAGGCACTAGGGCGGATAAATCCTTCCTCAATCGCTCTTCCAAATGCTTCTTCAATTTCGCTAACTCCTCCGATCCCATCCTATAAGGCTTTTATAGATGGTTCCTGCCCGGTATGAGCTCGATGATGAACTCAATGTCTCGGTCAGGAGGCATTCCTGGTAGCTCATCAGGAAAAACATCGGGATACTCGCATACTACCGGCACTTGTTCCAATCCGACTTCAGTTAGAAAGTTGACTTGGTTGGCTTGAGCAGAAGAGGGGTTGGAGGCAAATTTCACTTCGACTCCTCGGTCATTGGTCATAGTGACCGTCCGGTTGGCGCAATCAATCAAGCCTTGGTGCTTGCTGAGCCAATTCATTCCCAAGATCACATCCAAGCCTTGTGATTTTAGGATGATAAGGTCTGCTAGGAAGTCTACCCCGTTAATGGTAATCCCGACTCCTTTACATCCTATCTTGGCTCTCATCTCGCGCTCCGGGTTTGTACCACCATAGGGTTATTTAGGGTGTAGGGTCATGCCACTTTTAATGCAAAACTTTGGGTGACAAAAGAATGCGTGGCTCGTAATCAAACAAAACAGTTATGGTGCTGAATTGACAAGGAACGCACTACAAAGACGACGTCCGGTCTTCTGGGCTTCTTCCATGTGACATGATTCACACGACCCCGCCATTGTTGGGCAAGTTGCGGGAGCTTGGTTCCTCGGTGGCATTCCACGGCCTTGTCCCGGTTCTCGTGATTGGCGCTGGGCCGGGCTTCTTGTTGGGGCAATTCTTGAGTAATGCCCCGCTGTCCACACCAAACAAGTGACTTGATTGGGGACGACGCCTTGCCAAAGATTGTTATTGGGGTTGTTGTAAGCTGGCCCGGGTTGGCATATCGCTGAGGTGGATAGTTTGGACGAGGTGCAGGAGCTCTTGGCTGCCGATAGGTTGGCTTGACCGGGCTGGCTGCCACGGACGAGGCTTCGTTGTCGGAGCTACCCTTGCCGATCATCTTGCGCTTACGAGTGTCATCCAAGGCACGCCGCTTGTCCTCAAGCATGAGTGCCTTGTTCACCAGATCAGAAAGGTTGGGTCACACACAACAAGCTTAGCATCGCAGAGTCCGGTTAAGGCCTTCCATGAAGCGCCCCTTTGGCAAAGATCGTCTTGACATCCTCGGGGCATACCTTGAGAGAACACCGAACTTCTGATGTACTCCTTGACAAAGTGCTACTACCTTGCTTCAGGCTCGAACTCACGCTTCTTGATGGCCATGATCCCGTAAGGGATGTGGGCCTTATGGAATTCCGCCTTGAAGGTGTCCCAAGTGATGTCTTGCTCAACATGCATAGCCTTGAATCCATCCCACCAAGCTCCGCAGTCCCCCGAGACAAGGCAGCATACGCCACTTTATCACGGTCCTCGGTGCATCCGACTAGTGCCAGCAGATCCTCAATGGTGCGGACCCACTCGTTCGCATCCGGGGTTCAGCAGTCTCGATGAAAGTGGGTGGTGCATGCTTCTTGAATTCCACCAATGTGGAACGCCCATGGTCCGTGCTCTCCGGGCCGGGCGGTTGACAACTGAGCAATCATCTGGAGGGCTGCAGTGTTGGCTTGGCGCCTCTCAAAGGCTTGGAGAAGCTGAGCCATATCCATGCTTGGAGGAGGTGGTGGTGGAGGAGTCTGTCCTTGGGCTTGGTCCTGGCTGGCTCCGGCCTCAGCAGAACCTCCGGCTTCTTGCGGCTGGGTAGAGGTACCAGTACGAGTTACAACAGGCATCCTGTTGGAGCGGTCAAGGTCTCATGATTGGGAACAACAATGAGGGAAAGCAGTATAGATGGAATGCCTAGTAGGGGGGTGGTGTGACGCAAAATAAGTTAAACAAAGGCCAGAAGGGCCAAACTCATGCATTAAAACCAAATGGGGAATGTAGTCGTTTACAAGTTCCTGAAGGGAAAGTACGACTTCATCAAAGCAAGTTGAAAGCAAACACAACATAACATGGTTTCATAAGAACCATTACAAGGACTCGACTTCGCAAAAGGGGTACACGACCTATCCTACCATAGGCTACGAGCTAGCCTATCCTAGTCCTGAACGGAGTCTAAGTGGTGGAATGCTCGGTCGGGTATTCTGGCTCCTCTGGGTCTTCCTCCTCATCTTCATCTGTCTTGGTCTCCTCATTGCTTGAGGAAGCGGGGGAGTGAAGGAGCTGAACATGGCGCTGCTTTGTTGGTGGCGTCGTGAAGAGGTTGCGGTACTCCTTTGCCGTCATACGGCGTGGCTGAGGTGCTCCCTTGGCAGGTGCGACCTGTGGGGGTCGCCCGCCCGATAAGCTATCTGCGGGCTGTCCAGAGGGTGCTCCATCCTTCTTGATCCTGTCCGCCTTCATCCGAACTATGCGGAGGAGCTCCTTGGTCTCGCTGGAGTTCCTTCCAAGCTCCGCCGACCGAGGCAGTGTTTGTGCCCGACTGTCGGCACACAAGCTGAAGTAGGTCCGAAGCGAGAGAAAGTCCTCGCCCATGGGTGGTGCTGGTGCGCTGTTTCGCCATCACCTTCCTTACGATAAGGCAGTAACGAGTGGCTGGCTCTCTCGCCATCTCTGGCAGGAGATCCCGGAGGCGAGTCGGCGCTTTGAGGGCAGCATCTCCACGGCGAGAAGCAAGTGTCGCCATCTGGGGTCCTCAAAGAACCAGCTCGTCGGGCGCCATTCGCCTCACGACTACCTCCACGTGATACTCCTTCTGGTGCCGTCGACCCAAAGGCTCGTGGTAGGAGAAGGTGGGGACTCGAGTGAACTGGCACTTCCTGAGGCTATCCTCAAGAAGCACGGGAAACCCAGTGGTCAGGAAGTCCTCGTGTACGGCGGCCATCTACAAAAAGTGGAAGGGGAAGGGTCAATAAAGGAATGTGACCTGTGTTTGGGATGCTAACATAAAACATAGGTATATGGGTAATCTAGGGGATAGTCTCGCCTAACTAACGCCCATGCTAACTAAGGCTTCCTGCAGTCAGATGGCTCGTACCAGCTCTGTGGAGACCCCGACTCGCAAGTCGTGATCACCGAATGCACGCGGTACAGTGATCCCGAGATCAATGCTCACCGAACACACGAAGCTGAATAACAAGAGTCTTACATCCATACATACCGCCTTACACAAATAGTGACCAACATGGTCAAGTCTTACATCGATAAAGCCTTAAGGGCTGAACATCAAATGAAACATAGCAGCGGAAAAATAAATGCCGATATGTAGAACCCATGCCATCCGCCTTAACCCTACAGCATTCTCGACCGAAACGCCCTAGTTCGCATGATCGCCTCCAAAGAACTCTTCTTCAACTCCGGTTCTCCCATGCCCGGTCAATTAAATAACCAGTGGCAAGCCAATGAGTACTTTGAATGTACTCGCAAGCAACCCATGATTTGGTTCAAGGTACAGTAATGCATGACATAGGTAAAGTTTTGCATAAAGCTAGTTTTGAGTGCAGGACATGTTCAACATCCTATAAAGCATGCATCAAGAGAATTCAAGTAACCATAAGAACTGGTCACAGATATCAACATAAATAGAATGGGCACCTACCCATTTATCATAAACAGAGTGGGCACCAACCCATCTCAATCGTGTCAAGTCCTTTGACTTGATCCAAGACAACACCATCATCTCACACACACCGGTTTGAAAACAAGTGGACGAGCCCAAGAGCGGTTACCTAACTGTCCATGACCGTGGACACGGCTATTCAATAGTTTTACACTCTGCAGAGGTTGCACACTTTACCCACTAGATCCGGGAACTTCCGTGTCAATCCACGACCATGCGGTACTCAAGTACCCGGTAAGCACCGATCACGCTTTCCCTAGACGACACTAACATGGAGTCCACTCGATTAAGAAACCCCGTGCCCAACATTTCACATAACATTTTCGTGGAGCCTTGCTCCCATATTCATCACATACCACACCGCACGGGTACCAACGTGTGTCCGGTGCCCCATAAAGATGGTCATGGCGCCCTACCGCACGACTCGCCCCAAGAGAGAGCACCAACTCTCCCCGCCACTAGTAATGCGGGCTCCAAGCTAGTATCGGTCTAGGTACTCAACAATGCCCTTTCCCATATAAGGGTAGAGTGGTCGCGCATGTAAGGTTGGAATAACGGTCGCAACTCCGACCAATCCGCTTTGAAAACAACACACCCTTTTGCTTGGCACACCACTTCGCCATCAAGTGGTCACCCATCTCATCATCTCCTCGGCATAAGTGGCACCCGACGGGTTTTCAAAAGTCTTTGAAAATATTTTGTCTCCATCACCATGCACAAACCCATCCCATTTGCGTAGCACCTACTTTAGCATCCTATCTACTCCCACCGGCATAACCCTCATAAGAAGGTAGGGATGCACAATGCAAGTATCAACGAGGAAGCAATCGTGGCAACCAACCCACGTGGTTCACCGTCTCATCATGATTCCGATGCATCAATAATAAAGAGCTAAAAATGACATGCATAAAAAAGGGGTATCATAGTCATGGTCAAAGGGCTCCTTGCCTTGGTTGGCTTGATCTTCAAAGTCTTCAGGCCCTGCTCCTCCTTCTTCCTCAGCTACCTCACAACACGGATCTAACGCCGCAAGAAAACAACGGGAAAATAAGACTATAATAAAAACAGAAAAGTCAAAGTGCTCACAAAAATGTCAACTTAATTTTGTAAAATACTAGGAGGAAGGCTAGGAAGGGGACAACTTTTGGTTTTGGTTCTGGAGCAGCAAAATAGGAGTTATGGATTTTCAAAGGCTTATTTAAATGCTACAACCCACATTTAAATATTTACAGAGAAGAAAAGGTGGTTGGATTTGAGTGAAAGTTGCACCATTAAATAGGTTGCAATATTCTAGGAATTTAGAAATTGGAATCAATGCATTTGGATTAATATTCTGCCCTGTGGAATATTTGGAAATAATACAGAAAAGAAAAAAGAAAAACGGCGTTGTGCCACTGGGCCAGAGAGGCCACAGCAGCAGCAGGCCCGTGGGGGAAACCCAGCCCACGCGCCGCCACGTCAAGGCGAAGGCTGAATACGCCTTCGCCGACGGCGGATCGGTCTTGCTGCCACAAGACGTTTTAAACTCGACGGGTGGATCCCACCCGCCGTGGCGTGAGGTCGACCGGCCGCCCCACGGCGGCCGTTGTCACCTCCGCCAGAGGCGACGACGCGAAGCCACGCCGCGCGATACAGGCACGGAAGGGGCGCGGAGGCTACCGCTGGACTCAGGAGCGAGTCGCGGTTCTGGTGGTGGTGGAGACGGTCGCCGGGGTGGCCTGCTTCGCCGGCGAAGAGGTCCCGTGGCGGAGGTGCTTCGGGCGCCGGTGGCTCCGGCCGTTTCCGGCTGCAAAACGAGGGGGAAAGAGAGGGGAAAGCATCAGTGAGACGAGGGGAGTCCAGTTCGAGAGAGAAAAGGGGCGGAGGAGGCCTGTACCCGCAGATCGACGGCGACCCGAGGCGGCGGAGCTCGAGCTCGATCTCGAGCCTGGGCGGCTCTGAGAGAAGTGGGTGGTTTCGGGGTGGATTGGGTGTGGAGGAGCGACAGGAGGAAGAGAGAGGCCTGGGGCGCCTTTTATAGGCTGGCCGCGGTTCACCGAGGCGTGGCCTCACGGGCGCCATGGATCGGCCTGGAGGCCGCTGGAGAGGGGTTGGAGCTGTCCACGGCGCCGTGGGGATGGAGTAGGGCGCCAGGAGAAGGAGAGAGAGCGAGGGAGGGTTCCGGCGCCTGCGCTGCAGGTGAGGCCGGCCATTGGCCGAGCCGGGCGGCGCTGGGCACGCTACTGCAGGAGGGGAGAGAGAGGAGAGACAATGGAGACTGCACGGCGGCGTGTCGCAGACGCCGAGACACATCAATCGGGCGCGATGGGAAGGCACGAGGCGGTCGGGAGGCGCGTGTCAACGGTCGGCGCTCTGGCAGCGCCCAGAGCGCGACTTTGGCCGGCATCCGCGGGTTTTGCTGTCATGCAAGGCCCTTTTTCTGTCTGGAGGCTACAGTGGAAGGGGCAAACCTGGAAAGAGCCTGGAGGCTCTGGGTGCAGAGGGGAGAGAGAGAGGCTGTGAGAGAGAAGGGAAACTGTTGTCCAGAGAGGACAACGTGATTCCCCTTCCTCCACATTGCTTCCTCGGTAGAAAAGTGTCTACGTGATGAGGGGAGTGAGGAGGGTTGTGCAAAAAGATGAACTCAAGGAGATTAGTGAAAGTGGCAAAAATAGGCTTTTTAGTATTTTGCCGTAAGGTGTTTGATGGAGTTTTGGGTAAGCTAATGATTCCCACTGGCCAAGATACTCCAAGGTGAAATGTCACATATATTTAGGGCCTTCCACCCATTTTGAGCTTAATTGGACAAAGTTGCCAATGCAACTCTTGCAAACCCTAGAAATGGGCAGAAATGGATTTGTGTAGATCCAAAGGAGTAGATCATTTCTCCTTGATGCACCACTTGGTGTGGTGGCCTTATTTGGTCATGTGATCAGGCTCACCAAAGTTGGGGTCTTGGAGAAAAGTTGGTAGTGCAAAGTAGTTCAAACTTGATTCTGGTCGAGAGGGTTTTGAGGCACTTTGACCAAGATTTCCTCTTCTCCAACCTGTGCTATTTGGTCCAGATGCATCATTAGACCAATGAAGCATGTCCACCAAGTTTGAGAACATTTGGACATACTTGGCAATGTAAAGTTGATCAAACTTCGTAATGGACAAAGATAGTTTTGAGGGGTTTTGATGGTGTTATCTTGTTCTCCAAGTCATGAGACTTGGCAAGATCATCTAATATGTCATATGTGACATGATAGAATTTTCCTGGAATTTTTGGAGAATATTTCTTTGTAAATATTTCAAAAGCTTGAAATATCCGTAAAGGGTTTTAGAGGGATTTGACCAATATTTTGAACATGACCAGGTGTTGAAACTCTTATATATGGATAATATATGTCCTTTGAGTTTCCTAAATTTTGTCAAATATTTTGAAACAGTAAAGTAATTTTTCCTATTAAAGACCATTTCTGGCCTTAAGAAAAGCCTTTAAATAAAATAGAATAGTAACTTTTAAAATTATATTTTTGTGGTTCCTGGGCATCCTATATCTAATAGGAGTCAAATATATTTTTGAAAGATTTTTACTGCCCTTAATCAAGTATTTGCAAAGGCAAACCTCAATTCGTGGGTTTTTGAAAACTAATTTTAGAAAATACTTTCTGGCCAAATTATTTTTGTAAGAAAATTCCATATAGCACTATTCACATGGCATGGTCATTGGTCAGGAGCTTGGGGTAAGGAGGTGGAATATAGAGGGCAGAGTAGTTGACTTCAAGAAGCACTTGAAAGAAACACAGAGAGAAAACCAACTCCAAATAAAAGCCAAATAATGCAAAAAGTTTTTGTTGGTCCAAATTTTCATGCTTTAATAATGAAAATGAAATGTTACAAAATGCAGGGTGTGACACGATTGGAGCAGCTTGGCCCCGGAAGACGATAGGCTGAAGATCGCCACACCGGATCTCGCGCCTCAGCTTGCAAGCTCATGTGAGGCGCCTGGCGCAGATTTTCTTCGCCACAGACGCTCTGGAGGAGAGGAGGAGACCCGCCTGGAGTTCGGGGGTCCGGCGGACATTATGAGGCTGCGCCCGGGCCTCAACTTCAACTTCACCATGCTCGAACTGGATGCGATGCTCAAGGAGCTGTGCAAGCACGACCTCAACATCCCGAATGGTTCAGGTTGCCAAACAGTGTTGTTCTCATTGCAACAACCTCGCCGACCGCATCCGCGTAATGATGTCGCAGCGATTCGCATGGAATTGTGCCAACCTGGCAAGAGCCTGCTGACGACGCCGTGCAGGCGTTCTTCGATGGCTTGGTGGAGGTGGCGGTCCGCGCTGATGAACATAAGAGCCTCACCCGCGACACCACTGACGAGGAGATGCAGCGCATCGCCACCAGGGCGGAAGAGGCGGCAGCACCCGCTGCCGCAGGCGAGTTTGGATTCACCATGGAGGAGGCAGAGGCAGCAGAGGCGGCAAGCCTTGCCGAGCGAGAGTGGCTTGACGGTGAAGAAGAGCTTGCCGGCGAGGGAGGGCTTGCCGATCCTAAAGCTGATTCGAGCGAGCCCGCCGAGGGTGCGAGCGGCCCGCCACCTTCAGGCAGCTTGCCGCAAACGGAGCCCCCAGCGCAGCCCCCAACTCCACCAAGAAGGTGTCTCCACAAGGCCGGGGACGTAACAGGGCGGCAGGCGAGTCAACAGCCGTCGCGCCGCGCGACGCGCTCCACCGCGACAAGCAATGTTGCCGCGGGAGCGCCTCGTCAAGCGATCAAGGGAACCCGCACCTCCGCCCCGTCGCGCCGAAGGGGGGCCGGACTTCGACCTCTCCGCGCTCAGCACCGACGAGGAAGAAGAAGAGTAAGATTCTTTGTTGTACTTGTATTTCTTCAATTCTTGCTGTTTTGTCTTGTATCTGACTTGCTTTACTCTGAACTCATTCCTTTTCAGGACTCTGGCCCAGAGAGCGGCGAAGAGAGTCAAGGTCCCGGTGGTTGTCATCGAGGACGAACCCACCGCGACAATAGAGGGTGCGTCCGAGACCACCTTGTCGGACGCAGCAACTACTCCTCGGAGTAGCCCCCAGCGCAGCCCCCAGCGTAAGTATATAGTTTACTTCCCGCTGTTAGGCACGCACGGGTGTTCTTTCTTTTGTTGACATCTGACTATTGGTTTGTGTAGGAGCAGAGCAGCCTCACCAGGAGCACCCGAAGGCCACCCCTGAGATGCTATCTGCTTCGACTACACTGCCAAGGGAGGATTCCCCGGCAAGGGAGTGTTCTCCGGCAAGGGAGAAGTCTCCGGCAAGGGACAGCTCTCTGGCAAGGGACGGCACCAGCGACCCCCCGGTGGTGGAGCCCATGACCGTGGAGCCAAGTACAGGTAATCTTCTTGCTTGAAAACTTCCCTTGTGTTCTTCTTCTTCTGATTTTCTTTTTGGATATTTGCTTGACTTTTCTCCCTCTTCCGGCCTTCAGATCCATCTTCCACGGAGCCGATGGAGACGGAGGCCACCGGCGAGGAGAACGTGCGCGGCAGCACCAACGACGCCGCCGCCACCGAAGAAGGGGCCGACGCTGATGATCCTGCCGGCGAAGAGGCCGCCAAAGCTGCCGCCGCAGGAGCTGGCGAGGGGTCCGGCGACCGCACTGACGACCCTAAGGCCGTAGGAGTGCAAGGCGCTACGCCAACCGCCGATCCCTCTGCCGCTGCCGCAGCGTCATGCTCCGAAGAGCCCCAGCCCGACGCCTATTTGAAGGCCGGCGATGGCATCTTCATCAAGCTCCCCTGGGCGTCAAGCTCCAGGGCGCCGGTCGAAGGAGAAGCTTTTGACGGAGAGGTGCTCGCCTCCGCTGGGCTGATGCTAGTTGACGCGCCAAGCAGTAGCAGCGGCGATTCTGAGGAGGAGCAACTGCTGCGGAAGCTGTTGTCGCTCTACCGCGCCCGACAAGCCAAGGTGGAATCCCGGGAAGCGCTTGTCGCGCAGGCGGGAGTGGACATTGAGAAGCACGCGGAGGAGCTCCGGGAACGCAATCAGGAAGCCCTCCGGTCACTGGCAGAGGAAAGGGCGCAACTTGCTGAGGCACGGAAATCCTTCATCCTCGAGAAGGCCGAAGCCGAAGAGCAACAGCGTCTTGCCGCCGAGGAGCTGTTTGCGCGGGAAGGCGAGTTGGCGCAGCGAAAGATTAATCTTGATAGCCATGAGGAGGAGCTCGCCGCGCGCGAGCAAACACTTGGTGGGGCCCTCAAGGAAGCAGAGAACGCGGCCGCAGCTGCCGAGGCCGCCAAGAAAGAGCTGGAGACGAAGGTGGTGCAGCTGGAGGCCGATCTCAAGGCGAGCGGCGAAGAGCTTGCCGCGCTCAAGCGTGGGTGCGAGAAGGACGCACACGCTCATGGCGAGCTGCAGGGTTGTCTCGTCGAGAAGGGCAAGGAGCTGAGCGCTGCCAAGGACTCCAACGCTGATCTTGAGTTGAAGGTGGCCACTTTGACCCAGATGCTGGACGGCGCCAAGGAGGGGGAGGTGGCCTTGAAGGAGGAGATCAAGGCCAACGAAGCGCTGCTGACGAGGGCCGCCGAAACCCAGAACACTTTTAGGGAGACAGTGGAGCTCTGGACAGAGGGCCTCGTGAACATCGCTGCAGTCATCGACAGTGAGCTGGCGCAGCTGGGGATGGAGGACTTCGGGTACTCCTCCGACGAGAACCTCCAACCCAGCGCCAAGCGCACCTTGTTCTTCAAAGGCGTGGCGACGGCTCTCCAGCGACTCCAAGAGAAGATCCCAAAGCAGCTGGCCGACGAGTCGTGCGCGATCTGCGCGAGAGTTCTGCAAAAGGTGTTGGTGAAGGTGGCCTTCCGCAACCCAGGTCTCAACATCACCAACGTCCTCAAGAAGCTGCCGGCAGATGCTGATCTGGAAGCGCTCAAGGCCCTTGTCGCACCCATTGTGGACAAGGTGAATGAGGTCAAGAGGGTTGATGGCGATCGCGTAGATTAGGTCGCCCGTTTTCCTCCTTTTCTTGTCGCTGCTGGTCATGTTACGAGAACAATCCATTAGAGCTGCTACAAGCTATCTTGTAATATAACTTTATTTTGGGTATCGACTGCTATATTATTTCCTTTACTTGATTCCTTCCTTTGTATGTTTTTGCCCTACGCTTTTAGGGAACTTGCCGGCGCAGGCACCTTAGTCATGAAGCGCCGAAAAGTGAACGTCAAGAGCCTGTCTTGGCGGTGCCGCTACCGACAAGAAACCTAGTCGCAACTAGTCGCAGCACACTTAAATTGTTGAGCAGACTCGAAAGAAAGTAAGGGCACAACTAGCTACGAGTTGGTTCCTCCACGCACATGTTTTCCATACAAAGCACGGTCGTTCGAGGAAGATAACTTAAAAATTTTAAAACTGATTGCTCAAACTTTGGCAACTTAGCTTTTCTCGTTGTTTGCTTCCGGTAAGGCTTAAACTTTCTTGAACGACGCCTCGTCCACACCATTATCTTCTCCTTTCCCGCAAACTTGTGGGCTTAGGAACCTTCCTTTCTTTGAGAAAAGAAAGAAGAGAAAATAAAGATATGGAGCCTCACGACTCGCTATTGCTTATCGGGGTAGGTGCTGCACAAAGTGTCGATAATACATGCAAAAATAGAAAGCATGAATTGACAAGATGTGCGGGCACATGAGCTTTATTTACGCACGAAGTTCTTCGCCCGGCTTTGTACAAAGGGTTACATGCAACAGCTGCAAAGCTTGTATAAAGGTGGTTGCTTAACAGGTTCCGAACCGCGCTTTATGGGTAAAACTTACGAAGATGCTCAATGTTCCAGAGTTGCTCACCGAAAGCCATCTTCGGTCTCTGGCATGACAGCGCCGGTCCTAGTGACTCATTTCACCCGTAAGGGCCTTCCCACTTTGGCATCAACTTGTTGGAATTCTTGGCGGAATGAACGCTACCAAGAACAAGGTCGCCTTCCTCGAGACTTCGGCATTAACTTTATGGGTTATGGTAGCGGCGCGAAAGCTTGCCGGTAGCGAGCAGCTCATATAGCAGCTCAAGACGGTCTTCCTCAAGGAGCAGCGTCATCTTGCCACAGCTGCTCTTGCTCAAGCTCATCATAAGCTTAGCACTCGAGGTGACCCAGATACGAAGTTCCGTGGGGAGAACTGCCTCGCTCCATAGACTTGAGCGAAGGTGTCCGCGCTGGCTCGATTTGGCGCCGCCCTGACGACCAAAGAACCACCGTAGCTCCTCGATCCAGCTTCTTTCCGCACTTGCGCGCCTATCGAAAGTCCTGGTCTTGAGCCCGCAAGACTTCAAAGATTTGCCCTCTCGCTGACCGCTGCTTCTCGGGTGAGCAATAAGCGGCGGCACTTGGCGCCAAGCTCTTGGACGCATCGCATGAAGGTGCGACTCGTGAATTGCGGATGTTGTCGGTGATGATCCTGTTAGGGACCCCAAACGACAAACAATCGACCAAGAACTTGATCGCCGACCGGCTGTCACCTTCCTCATCGCTTTACTTCCGCCACTTTGTGAACTTGTCGATTGCAATGTACAGTACTCAAAGACCCCGACAGCTCGGGAAAGGGGCCGAGGATGTCGAGCCCCTGCATCGAAAATGGCCGTGATAAAGGGATCGCCTAGAGAGCTTGAGCTGGCTGGTGTATCCGCTGGAATGGAATCGCACGCTTCACACTTGGTTACTTGTGCAAGAGCATCCTCGAGGGCTGTCGGCCAAAAGAAACCTTGCCGGAATGTTTTGCCGCAAGTGTTTCTGCGCCAATGTGGTGACCACATATGCCTCCATGTATCTCCGCCAATAGCTTTTGTCCGCCTTCCCGTGGAATACACTTCAATTTCACACCGCTGAGTCTTCTTCGATGCAGGTGTTGTCGAAAAACTGGTACATACTTGATCGCCGGGCTACTCTTTCCGCTTCTTCTTGCTCTTCGGGAAGTTCTCCGTCTCAAGGAAACGGACAATCTGTTGTGCCCATGCTGGAGCTTATGCTCGACAACAAGGACTAAAGGCACATATGCTGCCGCGGAACATCCGCTTCCACGGCGAGAACTCGTGGTCTCAGCCGGAGCTTACGCTCCTCGCAAGCTTGCCGAGCAAAACTTGTCGGGAGCGTCTGCTTCAAGGAACAAACCCTAGGGCTCGCCGGAGCAGACTGCTCCTCAGCACCCTTGGTGTTGATCTTCGGGACCTTCTTGGCGGCGGCTTCGGGGAGCTCTGCCGGAGAATAGTCACCAGAGACCAACTTCCTCTTCTTGCTCTGTCCAGTTGGTGGCGTCACGAATGGTTGAGTCAGTTTGAGCACAATGATCCCTGGTTCCACAGGTAACTTTAGTGCAGCGCACTTTGACAGGCCATCGGCAATGTCGTTCTGAGCTCTCGGAACATGTTCCATCTATAGGCCATCAAAGTGCTCTTCTAACTTTCTCACTTCATCAACGTAAGCTTCCATCAACGGACTCTGATAATTCTTGTTCACTTGGCGGACGACAAGCCGCGAGTCACCCCGATAATGAGCTTCTTGATCCCAAGGTCCGCCATGATCCTCGAGACCGCAAGCAAGCCTTCATACTGCAGATTGTTTGTTGCTTGCTCCTTGGGAAAGTGCATCCGACTACGACTTGAGGTGCTCTCCGGTAGGTGCGACAAGTAGCACGCCCGCACCGGCGCCTTCCAGCGAAAAGGCACCATCAAAGTACATGAGCCACTCTTTGCTTGCTTCCTTGACGGGGATGCTCGTTTCTGGAATTTCTTCATCTCGTGTTGGCGTCCACTCTGCTATGAATTATGCCAATGCTCGGCTCTGAATAGTTGAAGTGCTCTCAAACTTGAGGCCAAAGCTTGACAGTTCCAGTGCCCACTCGCCAATCCTGCCTGTTGCTTCCGGATTCTGCAGTATCCTCTTCAGTGGAAAACGAGTGACAACTGTGATCTCATGTGCTTGGAAGTAATGGCGCAGCATTCTCGAGGCCATGAGAAGGCCGAAAAGCAATTTCTGCACACCAGAATACCTTGACCTAGCCCCCTGCAGAAGGGAACTGACAAAGTAAACTGGGCGCTGCACCATTTTCTTCTGCACCTCCTCATGTGCCTGCGCAGATCCATCCTTGTCGGGACCAGAGCTTGTCGGCGAAGCCCCCTACTTGTCGCTGGATGCATCTGCCGTGGTTGCTGGCTCATCATCCGCCTCTGAGGGAGTCCTAGACTAGGGGGTGTCCGGACAGCCGGACTATCAATATCCGCCGGACTCCAAGACTACGAAGATAGAAGATTGAAGACTCCGGCTCGTGTCCGGATGGACTTTCCTTGGCGTGGAAGGCAAGCTTGGCAATACAGATATGTAGATCTCCTACCATTGTAACCGACTCTGTGTAACCCTAGCCCTCTCCGGTGTCTATATAAACCAGAGGGCCTTAGTCCGTAGGACAAGATACATTACAACAATCATACCATAGGCTAGCTTCTAGGGTTTAGCCTCCTTGATCTCGTGGTAGATCTACTCTTGTACTACCCATATCATCAATATTAATCAAGCAGGACGTAGGGTTTTACCTCCATCAACAGGGCCTGAACCTGGGTAAAAACATTGTGTCCCTTGCCTCCTGTTACCATCCGCCTAGACGCACAGTTCAGCACCCCCTACCCGAGATCCGCTGGTTTTGACACCGACATTGGTGCTTTCATTAAGAGTTCCTCTGTGTCTTCACCAATAGTCTTGATGGCATCTTCAACCAGCAACGCTGTCCAGGGTGAGACTTTTCTCCCCGGGCAGATCTTCGTATTCGGCGGCTTCGCTTCTGGGCCAATTCACTTGGCCATCCGAGAAGATCGAAGCTACGCCCGGCCGTCAGTCAGATTTGAAGTTTAAACTTCACGGCCGATGATCGGAGACTTGATCTTCGACGGACTCGAGCCACAACCGAGCGCCGCCAAGACCGTGACGATGGGCATGATCTAGCTCTGCCGCCGAATAGTGCCTTGGTGGCCGCACACGGATCTGCTTCGGCCATTAGCCCGGAGCCGATCGCCCAGATCGAGGGTCGGTGGATAGACGCCGCCATGGGGGCTTCAACATCCACGGCGATGGAGCCGAACACCAATCTTGTCCCCCGCGAAACTCATGATTCCGAGGCGCCGACTCCTCGCCGACCAACCTCCCGCGACCCTACCAATCGATCCAGATTGGGCGCGGTTATGGAATTCACCGCAGACATCTTTCCAATGTTTCGCTTTTCGCGATATCTTGAATTCATTAAAGCATCTCGTTATCAGAGAGTCCTGGCCGGATTATGGCCAGGACGGTTGGGATACGGACGACGAAGAAATTCAGAGCCCACCCACCACCCACTTTGTAGCCACTGTCGAGGATTTAACCGACATGCTAGACTTCGACTCCAACAACATTGACGCTATGGACGATTTATGACGGAGATTTAACAGAACCATCGCCTGTGGCACCGGAAGACCACCTCGCCATACGACATATATATGGTGGACACCCCAAAGGACGGGATGGCGAAGAAGCGGCGGAGGCGACTTTTAAAGAAGCAGCCCAAACGCCAAGGCCGGCCGTGGCGCCGCTTAAATCCCGCCACAAAGAAGAATAGAGATTCTCGCACAGAGATAACAATACCCCGTAGAGTGCCGAAGACAATCCCTCCAAAGAAGACTCAGCAGCAGAGGATGGTAGCAAGCCCTCACGAGAGGGCGGCAGATTTAAGAGGTTGAGGAGCATAACTACGCATCTCCTCCAAGACGGCAAGCCTCAGTGATTTATTTAACCTGCTGTGCCCGAGGACCCCGCCAAACAAGAGCTTTTTAAGCGCAGGCTCATCGCCACAAAGAAGAAGCCTCAAGAAGGAAAAGCGGAAGCTCAAAACAGCGGAAGACACACTCGTAATGAGATGGAGCAAAATGCTCAAAACCGCAGATAAACACGGCAATGACCACCAATCAAGAGCTACCTGCTGCAGCTGCTACTAGACCACGAGGAGGCCATAGAGCCTCCACCGCCAAAGGGCCCAGCCAGTCCATCTACGGACCCAAAAATAAGGCCCTGTGAAGTAGAGTAACACGCCAAGTGTCCGATGATAGCGCACATACAAGTGTGGGGTGCCGACACCCACTATGTTTCACCGATGAGGTGCTGGACCATGAATTCCCAAAGCAGGTTTAAACCCATAAACATAGAGGCCTATGATGGAACAATGCACTCGGAGTCGATAGAAGATTATATACTACATATACACATGGCAAGAGGAGACGATCTCCACGCCATAAAATATCTACCCTCAAGCTCAAAGGGCCAGCCTGGCATTGGCTCAAAAGCCTCCCTGTAAAACATGTTGGAAGTTGGGAAGAGCTCGAGGACGCTTAGAGCGAATTTTCAAGGGACTTATGTCCGCCCTCCGGATGCGATGATCTAAGTCATATTACTCAACAGCCCGAGAGTCGCCATGAAATTCGGAACAGGTTTCTACCAAAAGAACCAAATAGTCGACCGTCCGGACGCCAAGCCTTAGCAGCTTTCAAGCACAATGTCCGAGACGAATGGTTTCACTGTGCACCTCGGTCAAGAGAAACCGAGGACAATGTCCGCACTAACAAGCCTCATGACCCGCTTCTGTGCGGGAGAGGATAGCTAGCTAGCAAGAAGCAGCACCAGCGACCCAAGTACATCCGAGATAAGAGATGGAAATGGAAAATCACGGCGCAGAAAAGAGCAGCGCCAGAATAAAGAGAAAAGCCCAAAGAGCGCGGCAGTCAACGCCGGATTGAAAAGCTCGCGGCCCAATAATAAAACACAGCCTCTTAAGGATGACAAAGGATTTAATTTTCCAACTTAAACAAAATTTTGGGTCGGATATGCCAAATCCACAAGACTTCTGAAGCCCCGCAAATCACACCCACAGGATTGTTGGTTTTAAACAGTCCGCCGACTAAATGCCGAACACAAGGGGCTCGACACGCTGCTTAAGAAGATAAACCCCACCAGCAGAAAGCACCGAAAACAAAAGACTTTCCCACAAAGGGTCAAAGCGGTAAACTCACTTCATGTGAGAATACGGAAAAATAGTGCGCACTTTCTAAAAGAGCTTCGCCCGTCCAACCCAGCGGACCTTAGAGATTGATATCTAAACCAATCACTTTCACCACCGACTATTCGAAGTTGCTCAAACGAGGGACGGACTTCGATATTGAATCCCATAATAGACGGATTACACTTGCCAACGCCCTAATGGACGGAGGCGTGACTTAAACCTGCTATATTCAAACACAATCCGAAGGATGGGGATAGACCCTACCAAAATTCGACACAGCCGCACTTCCTTCAAAGGAGTGACGCCAGGCCATTACGCCAAGTGCACAGGCTCTATATTACTAGAAGTCGTGTTCGGATCGCCGAACAATTCTCGACGCGAAAAATTAATTTTTCACATCGTCCCATTTGAAATTGAATATCAAGCACTCTTGGGACGAAAGGCTTTTGTCCGCTTCAACGCCATACTGCATTACGCGTCTCTTACACTCAAGATGCCCGGTCCGCGTGGCGTAATTTTAGTGCGAGGGTCACTTAAAGACCCCGGACTTGGATAGACGAATCCGCGCGGTGGGCTAGGGGTTCTTTAGCCGCATACCCTTCACAGGGGCTGCGCTAAGACAAATAACCGCGGGTTCATACAAACCCCGCTTTAATTATTTATATTTCTAATATTTTTCGCACTAATTGTTTTTAAAACTAAACGCCTCTTTTTACAGATGAACAATGTGCATATCCGCCCAGATAACGGCAAGAACGGAGACACAGCGAGACATGCGAGGGACCTGTAGAGGATTCTTTTCAGATTAAGACCTCGCGTAAACCTTTTTTACCGCTCTCTTGTTGTTATTCTCCTTGGTTTCTTCCTATAGCCAAAGCGAGCCTCGACGCTTTGGCATCGGCTGCGCTGTAAGACCATGCCCGCACTCGACACTAGGGCTTAGGGCATCATTCTCGCCCATTACTATAAAGACCAAACACCTTAGCGAGTGTTCGGCGCCTCGAGTTAGGCATTATATGCATCAGCCCAATCATGTCTTTGGTCAAATGTTGGGTTTGCCGCCTCGTGTTTTGCTGCCTTACGCTCAGATCATCGGCTAACGCGCACCTGTGGAGAACTATCGCGACAGCCCCAGCCGGCCGGGCGAGCACCTAAGTAGAGAAAGCCAAAATCGATCATTATGATACAGCGAGAGATCGGTCACCACTCGATCGACTATCGGAATGTTTAGAATTTCGCTTTGGACGGAAGGGCCGCTTTCCGGTCAGCATACGCGCCCGACTTCGAGAAGGGCAAAGCCACCAGGCTATATCGTAGCCCCACCGCCGAGCTCCATCGCTAAGTGAAAGTGATAAAGCATTATAGTCCGATTGCCTCGCTCGCTATGCTACCACCTCCTTATAACAGACCGAGACGCCGGATTATGTGAAAACGCTATTTTTGCGAACACCCCAGCACCTTGTGCGTGGTAATGAAGTCAAGACTGCCATCTTTCAAGTTATACACAAGTATACGTGAACGTCAAGACAGAGAAGTTTTTCTACTTGGACGCACAAGTATAAAAAGCAGTTATAATATAATCATCGATTTATAAGCTAATGCGCTCATTTGAACGTTACATTCTTCGAAAGCATCGCGATTTATTACACGAGCGCCACGATAACTTCCCCGAAATAGTGCTCGGCAGGAGCCGGTCTTCATCCCAACCTGGCAGCAATAGCCGTGGCGCCCATCTCGACAAGGCACCTTCACACGGCAAGAGCCATCTCGCGCCCTCTATGCAGGCCGACCACTTCATCTCCTTTATATGTGGCACCGCCCAAGGAATTGCTGTAGTAAGTCAAGTAGCTCGTCGCTTTGACCTCTCTCGCCATACATGGGCCACGATGTCACCATGGCAAGTCCGACAATCTATTTAGCTCGCCCATTCGCCAGCCGGTCTCATCAATGGAAGTGAGCGATCCGGACTGTGGAATTGAGACCAATACAGATATTCCGCCTCGTGATCCTCCCGGCTCGAAGTGCGATGGCATCGGCGCGACTTGCAGCCAAATCCATGTACGGATCCTCCGACTCCACAGCCTCTCAAATTGAGCATACTTCCCATCCATAAACCGGCGGCAAGAAGAAGAAAGGCTTGCCAGCCACGATATTTCCGCCCGGCGCAGCTTCCTTCATAGCCCGCATTGCAGTGCGGGCATCCTTGGCTTCGCGGTGGCCTTTTTCAGGTCTTCCCGCCCGATAAGTGCTCCTTTTCAAGAGCCTCATTGCGGTCGGTAGCATCCTTTACTTTCATGGCCAATTCGCCACCTCTGCTTTGTTTAGGCAAAGGCGCAGCCTTTTCGCTTGCAACTCTTCGGCTGCCCTCGAGGCAGCAGCATTACTCCTTCGGCTTGCTCCTTAGCTCGAGCAAGTTCGCCCAAGGCTCTCCACGGCAGCAAAGCACCGCCTGCATAACATCACAAAATTTATTAGAGGAGGGCTTTGACCCCTTAAATAAAGCGATCATGAGAATTTATTTACCTTGCGATTTGTCAAGTCGCTGGTTGACAAGTGCGATATCAAGATCCGCCATGTCAAGTTGCCGACTTAATTCGCAAACTCATTAGTCCAGCTGGCCTCGACTATCCGCCACCTGCATAGGAACGGCGGTATTCATTACTTACGATTTCGATCTCTCGACGCCGTCGCTTCCGACAACCTACCGAGTCCTGTGGGCTACTATCTATACAGGCGATTGTTATATGCAAACTGTTAAAAGACAAAGGTGCGCTATTCTCGATACCTCAAATCCCGCCAAGAAACTCATGGCGCATTACGCAATCCGCCTCGTGGATTTAAATTCTTCCAATCACCATACGCATTAACGCACGGTGATCTTCTCAAATGGACGCCTCAAGCAGATTCTTGCTTCTCCCGACCGACACTAGTAGGTACTAAACTCTCGCCCTCCAGACTCGGGATACCTCCGTGATTTACATTTCGGGTTCGCTTCGCCTCATCTGGCGGCGCTGCGGATGGAGGCGATCGCTTCCATCATCTCCGAAGAAGGTCCTCAAGATGAACTCCTCTCGAGAAGGCTGCAGATCCGAACTGCAATATAAATATTTCGTTACCCATGTACATAAATGAAGGTATTTCCTACTAATTAATTCCCTCTTTTCGTACTCACGGCTCGTTGAGGGCTGATCTTTAGCGATGATTGTGCGTCCGGATTCTTTCCGGACGCCGACTTCGGGAAGATCTCTTCCCATGTTTAGGGCTTTGGCCTCTGGATCTTCGGAGGCGGTCCTCTTCTCCCTCAAGGAGGGGTTCTGGTTCCTCTTCACGCCTCTTTGGGCGTAAATATTAGCTCCTTTATTTTCCCTTCGACCCCTTCGTGGGCGCGACTCCAACATTCGACCAGCACGGGCTCCAAAGGCGGTCTTCGGAGGGGGGCCGGACATCTTATCAGCCTTGATCGCGCCACCCATTCCTCAGTAAAGAACAAAGGGTCGAGGCTAACTCTAGAAAGGCATATAAACAGAGTGTCCGGACTCGAGCTATTTACCCGAGTATCCGGCGATCGCGCTTAGGCTGCGCCCTCGGCTGAATCCGACACGCCACCAAGGGTCCAAGAACAGCTTGTACATCTCCATTGGTGTCGCACCCATAAAGTGTTGGAGAATACGAGGTCCCTCCGATTGAAATCCCATAGACGGAGAGGACGGCGCTTGCAGGCGAAGATACCGAGTAGCATCACCGCATCACTTTGATCAGTCGATCTCCTCGCTGGAGGTCTCGAATCCTGCCTGCAAGGAGGGCACGCCCCTGACGGCCCCGCTTGAGCTCCTTGGTCGACCCACGACATCAATTGGCGGAGGTCCGGCGGAATAAGGGCGGCGGCTTTTTCTTGCGCCCTTGAGCGGTGATATAGAACCACCTCCGCTGCCACAGTCCAAGTTCCTCTTGAAAGGAACCTCGGCCACGGGCATCGACCTTTTGCTTATGGTCGCCCCACCAAGACTCGCTGACGCCCCGATCATCTTCGGCTCTACTTTGAAGGTCTTCAGCCATAGGCCGAAGAGGGGAATGACGCGGAGGAAGGCTTCGCAGATGATAATGAATGCGGAGATATGGAGGATGGACTCCGGAGCCAAGTCGTGAAAGTCCAGCCCGTAGTAGAACAGGAGACCTCTCACGAAGGGATCCGTTGGGAAGCCTAAACCCCGACGGAGGTGGGATACGAAAACGACATATTCACCGGGCTCGGGGGCGGGCACGGCCTGCCCTTGGGCAGGCAACCTGTGCGAAACCTCGTAGGCCAGGTACTTGGCCTCACGCAACTTCAATATGTCCTCCTCCGTGATGGAGGAGGGCATCCACCGCCCCGGAGGTCGAGCTGCATATGATTGAGGATCCGGCGCCAACTGGAGGCTCGGGTGTTGGCGATGGGAGCGGGAAAAGATTCGATGCGAGATTGAAGAACAAGGGCGAGCCTTGGTCCTCTTATAAAGGGAAGAGATACCAAGGGCCGCCTCGGACCGCTTGGGATTCCCTTCGATAGAGGAGGCGGGCGACGGAACGGTTGGGTTACCCACGCACGTATTGATGAGAATCCTGAATAAGGGGAACACGATCTCCGCTCGACAAGACGTGTTAAGGAAACCGCCGCTAAGCGTGCTGAGGTGGTATAGTAAAAGCGATTCAAACAAAGGCTTGGTTGTGGTGTGATGTCACGCCACATAATACGCCGGCAGATTGAGCTAAGTGTACATTTTATCTCTCTACGGTGGAATGTGGAAATTATTTTTGCAGAGCCGACACTATCCCGTGTTCATGATCTTCTCTGGATTATTCAAGGAGGAACCCGCTTTGCAATGCCGAACATTATGCACGCCGGACTTATCGCCATTGAAGACTGGTTCAGGGCTACCGAGGAGTCCCGACTAGGGGTGACCGGACAGCCGGACTATCAATATCCGCCGGACTCCAAGACTATGAAGATAGAAGATTGAAGACTCCGGCTCGTGTCCGCATGGTACTTTCCTTGGCGTGGAAGGCAAGCTTGGCAATACGGATATGTAGATCTCCTACCATTGTAACCGACTCTGTGTAACCCTAGCCCTCTCCGGTGTCTATATAAACCAGAGGGCCTTAGTCCGTAGGACAACATACATTACAACAATCATACCATAGGCTAGCTTCTAGGGTTTAGCCTCCTTGATCTCGTGGTAGATCTACTCTTGTACTACCCATATCATCAATATTAATCAAGCAGGACGTAGGGTTTTACCTCCATCAAGAGGGCCCGAACCTGGGTAAAAACATTGTCTCCCTTGCCTCCTGTTACCATCCGCCTAGACGCACAGTTCGGGACCCCCTACCCGAGATCCGCCGGTTTTGACACCGACAGCCTCCCTCTACGCTACTAACGCAGCACTAACCACTTGATTGGTTGCCGCTATATACAGCAGCAACTTCTCTTGTGGCTTAGGTGCGACAAGTGTTGGAGTGGAGGACAGGTATCTCTTCAGGTCCTGGAGCGCAGCCTCCGCTTCCGGAGTCCATTTCATTGGACCTGCCTTTCTCAATATTTTGAAAATGGCAGGCGCGCCAATGACTTAGAGATAAACTCGCCGAGAGCAGCCACACAACCGCAAGTCTTCGACATCCTTGACGCGCTTTGGTGCCTCAATCTGCTCAATGGCCTTGATCTTGTCGGGTTGGCTTCAATTCCCTCGAGAGATGAAGAACCCGAGAAGCTTGCCGAAGGGACTCCAAACACGCACTTCTCGGGGTTAAGCTTGAGGTTGATCTTGCGCAGATTTGCAAAAGTCTCGTCTAAATCATGAATCGAGTTGTTTTGTCCTTGCTCTGACCACTATGTCATCCATGTATGCTTCTACATTTCTGTATTTGTGGGTCAAAAGCGCCATGGACTACTCTTGCAAATGTTGAACCAGCATTCTTTAATCCGAAGGCATCCGCACAAAATAGTATGTGCCACATGGAGTAATGAATGCGGTCTTCTCCTCATCCTCTTCTGCCATGAAGATCTGATGGTATCCTGAGTATACGTCAAGAAATGAAAGCAAGTCACATCCAGCTGTGGAGTAAACAATCTGGTCAATGCGCGGCAAGGGAAATGGATCTTTGGGACAAGCTTTATTGACATCGGTAAAGTCTATACAAAGCCTCCATTTCCGCTTGCCTTGCACACGCACTGTGGATTGGCCAACCACGAGGATGGAGCACCTCCCGACAAGGCCTATCGCTTCCAATTTCTTGATCTCTTCGAATGAATTCTTGGCGCCCACCGCTTGTTTCGACTTTCTACTTGACGGGCCACGATGAGGACAAACAGCAAGATGGTGCTCGACATTTTCCGGGAACACCGGGATGTCGAAGGTTGCCATGCAAACACGCCGACGTTACCGCAGGAAAGCAACGAAGCGGCTTTCCTATTTAGTGTCGAGAGTGGCATCGATGGTGAAGGTACCACCAGTGCCGTCCTCCTTGGCGGACACCTTCTTGGTCTTTGGTGAAGCTGTCATCTTCTTCTTACACTTGCCGGTGGAGCTCGATGGTGCTTCCTCGATGGTAGCGCAGCACTCCGAAGAGGTGCGCTTGCCGGAGTGGGCATCAGAACTCTTGTCGGACATGGTCTTCTTCTTCCCCCCAGGAGCTTCAGCGGCAAGTGTCTTGCGATCTGCTGCGGCTGCTGCGTCCCGGTAGATCTTGTCGGCGCAGATAAGAGCATCCTTCTTGTCGCCAGGGACAGAGATAACACTTATCGGCCCGCATCTTCAAAGATGTTGTACGATAGTGAGAGGCTGCCATGAATTTGGCGTAGCATCGACGGCCGAGTATCCCATTGTAGGGCAATGGAAAGTCAGCAACGCCAAAAGTGACCTCTCATTCCCAAGTTCAACTCACCGCCAAATGTCACCGCAACGTGATCTTCCCTTCGCTTGCTCCTTCCCGGTTGATTCCTTGAATGTGCCGTCTCTTGAGCTCGCCGCCGTGGATCCGGAGTTTTTGAAGTACCGCGAGGAGATCAGTTCAAGCCGCCCCGCCGCCAACTAGCGCCTTAGTGACCTTGAGGTTGCGGATAGTTGGTGAAACCAACATCGGCAAGCCCCGACCGTAGTTATGTGATCGGGTGGTCCTCAATATCAAAGATGATAGGCGGTTGGACCACTTCGAGGCTTGCGTGACTCGACGGGTGGTTCTCGCCGCATTGATTTCCCGCACCCACCGCTTGAGCTGGCAGGTGAAGTATGCGAGAAGCACCGCCGCCAACGCACAGGACCTCCGTGGCTTCTCGAACTCCCGCTCGCCAGCCTCCTCATCATCCATATCTTCATCTTCGCCTTCATCTTCATCCTTGTCGCGCCGCTGGAGGTCTGTCTCCTTGCCGCTGCTTGGCCTTGCCGTGGCGCCCTCCCCGCCGGACGTTTTTGCCGGATCCTCCAAGACCTTCTTGGGCCTTCTCCTTGTCACATCGTCAGACTCAGCTTTTTGTTGCTCGACAAGCTGCTCGACCTTCTTGCAGCTCCGGAGATCATGGCCCTTGGTGCGGTGGATCTTGCAAGATCGCTGTCGGAGCCGCCCCGCTTGTCGGTGGCCGCCATAGCTTCAGCTTCCTTGAGCCACCTCCCTGCTAGACTGCTCAACGACTAGCACATCTTTGCCTTTCTTCTTCCCGTTGTTCCGCCGCCGCTTTTTCTTGCCGGGCGGCATCCTCACCGCCGATCCTCCCGCTCCTGAATTCTCTCCGGAGTTTCTTCCTTCCTCAAAGACGCGCGACACTTGTCGCCAGGCATATAGCTCATCGATGTCCTCGATCTTGCACATCGCCATCTCCTCCGTGATCTCGCGGTTTCGCGACGCTCGATGGAACGCTACCGATGACCGCGCACGGTGGACATCCGGGATGTTGCGCCAGACTTGGCTGAATCTCTAAATGTACTTGCGTTAGGGCTCTCCTTCCTTCGGGCGAAAGCAGATGAAGATCGCTTCTTGGCCATGAGGCTTGTGGTCACCGTAAAGGCGCCGACAAACCGATGGCATAGATCTGCCCAGAGGATATGGAGTTGTCCGCAAGTGCATGAGCCAGACCGACATTGGGCTTGAGCACCAGCGGAAGTAGTTGGCAAGGATCTTGTCGCCACGCCCCAGCAGCTTGCACCGCGATGGTGTAGATGCCGAGGAACTCCGACGGATGCAACTTGCCGCCGTAATTCTCCGTACATCCGCTTGAAATTCTTCATTGGGCCATCGACTTGCCGCAGCTCACGAGTGAACGCAGGGAACCTACCACGACGGCAAGTCGCCCGTTCTCTCGGGCGCATGCATGTTGACAAGGGGCCCAGATCGCTGGTTTGATTGACGTCGCGCTTCTCTTCGGCGCTCGATGCGAGTACGAGCGTCTTCTTCCTGTCATTCGTGAAGAACTTGGCACGGATCGCGACGAGCTCGCGGATCCGATGATGCGGTGGAGTCGCTGTCGGGGTTGGCCCGGCGAGTCGGCGATCTTGGCCTTCGGGGTGGAGAGTGCACGGTGGTTGCACCCCCACCGGTCTTGTCGCCACCGGCTTGTGCCTGGCAATCTTGCCGTGGCTACGATGTACCCGGCTGCCGTGGAGTGTCGCTGTTGGCGAAGCTGATGAGACTCCGAATGGTGGCTCTCCAATCGTCGATCTTGTCTACCGTTGGAGGGTAATCCAGGAGCAGTTGAGCTCGTGCCAAAGCTTCTGCTGGAGTTTTGGGTGGCGGTGACGAACGGTGCGAGGAGCGGATATGCTCAAACTTCTAACTATGTTAGAAGGAGCAGCATCTCGCCCAGCGATCATCGCGCCGCGCCGTGCAAAGATGTTGGCGTGCATGCTGGTCTTGAGCATCCCGAGATCCACAAGCTTGGCCTTGGCTCAACGAACGATGGTACCGCTGAGTACCATGACGCTGCCGGTCCCCGCTTCCCCGAGATGGGCGCGGTGCATGTACGGACGCCGAGGTTTGTGCGGCCTTGTCCTGGGACTTGGCAGCACCATGAGCTCCCTCGTCGACGCCCATTCCTCCGCCGACGTCTACCCCACCACCTGCTTGCTCCGGTGGTGGTGGGTTCGACGCGGACGGAGCAGCCACCTCCGAAGCCTTCTTCTTCGGTGGCATGTCGATGAAGATGATGAAGATCTAGCTCGCGTGAATGCCGGATCAGGTTCACACAACCTCGACGCCCCCTACCTGGCGCGCCAAAGATGTCGTGGGAAAACAAGCACCTATGGGGCAGGGCCCCTTTAGGTTCTGCGGGGGGCGGAGGTCGCACGAAGAGCGGATCGAGGCGAAGCACACGAGCGGTTTACCCAGCTTCAGAGCTCTTCGGAGAGATAATACTCCTACTGCTGCTTGTCTGATTGTATTGTGTTCTTGCTCGGGAGCGCTGAGAGCTATAGTACTCACTAGCTGCGAGACCGAGCGTGAGTGTTTTCTGGTTTCGAACCCCCCTCTACGTTGCACATGGGCCTCCTTTTATATGCTCAAGGGGTCACCGACAGGTGGAAACGCATGCAAGGGTAAAAATGGAAAAGTGGTGCGGTTGGTACACCTATTTGTACAGTGTATCCTACCTAACCCTGACGGCAGGGGACAAAGGCATTAAATGCCCGTCTGGTTGCCCAAACAGTGAAAAAAAGTGACCGTGTGGGCGCCACCGCTTGCCACGATGGCAATCTTGTCAGCCGCTGCCACACCGCAGACCACCGGGCTGCATGACAGCTCTCGCCACGCTACCGAACGGTCCTGTGGGCTTACACGCTGGTGTATGTGCTGGAGCATGGGTACAGAGGTAGCTTGTCTGCAAGCGCCTTTGCCGCGGTCGTTGTCTTGTCGTGTCCGAAGCTTGTCGCCACGGGCCTTGCCGGACGCGAGGCGCTGCCGCTGCAAGTTCCTTGAAATGCCTTGTTGGCCTTCCCGCAAGCTCCTCTTGCCGGTTCATTTTTCCGGCAAGCTCCTCTTGCCGGGCCTTGTCTTCTTGGCTTAAAGCTTGCCGGGCCTTGTCTTCTTGGCTTAAACACTTTGTTCTTGAATGGCTCTAAAGGAACCACGGAGGACCTTGGCGGTCGCCCCTAAGCAAGCCTTGCGCTGGGCGCCATGAACGCCCATGCACAAGTTCGGGATACTAAGGTACCCCTACTCTAGTATACCGATAGAACTAGCTCAGTAACCTAGTACAAATAATTTTAAACTAGAGTTGAACTAGCTCTATAACCTAGTACAAATAATTATACACTAGATTTGAACTAGCTCCATTACCTAATACAAATAGTTTTACACTAGAGTTGAACTAGCTCTATAACCTAGTACAAATCATTTTACACTATAGTTGAACTAGCTCTATAACCTACTACAAATAATTTTACACTGAATTAAACTAGCTTTATAACCAAGTACAAATAATTTTACACTAGAGTTGAACTAGCTCTATGACCTAGTACACATAATTTTACACTAGCATTGTACTAGGTTATAACCTAGTACAAATCAATTTACACTAGAGTTGAACTAGCTCTATGACCTAGTACACATGATTTTAGACTATAGTTGAACTAGCTCTATAAGATAGTACAAATAATTTTAGACTATAGTTGAACTAGCTCTATAACCTAGTACAAATAATTTCACACTAGAGTTGAACTAGCTCTATAACCTAATACAAATAATTTTATACTAGAGTTTTACTAGCTCTATAACCTAGTGCAAATCATTTTACACTATAGTTGAACTAGCTCTATAACCTAGTACAAATAATTTTACATTAGAATTGAACTAGCTCTATTACCTAGTACAAATAATTTTACAATAGAGTTGAACTAGCTCAATAGCCTAGTACAAATAATTTTACACTAGAAATCAATTAGCTCTATTATCTAGTACAAATAATTTTATACAAGAACTGAACTAGCTCTATAACCTAGTACAAATCATTTTACACTAGAGTTGAACTAGCTCTATGACCTAGTACACACAAATTTAGACTAGAGTTGAACCAGCTCTATAACCTAGTACAAATAATTTTAAACTAGAGTTGAACTAGCTCTATAACCTAGTACAAATAATTTTACACTAGATCTGAACTAGCTCTATAACCTAGTACAAATAATTTTACACTAGAGTTGAACTTGCTCTATAACCTAGTACAAATCATTTTACACTATAGTTGAACTAGCTCTATAACCTACTACAAATAATTTTACACTCGAATTGAACTAGCTTTATAACCAAGTAAAAATAATTTTACACTAGAGTTGAACTAGCTCTGTAAGCTAGTACTAATAATTTTACACTTGAAATGAACTGCTCTATAACCTAGTACAAATAATTTTACATTAGAATTGAACTAGCTCTATTACCAAGTACAAATAATTTTACACTAGAGTTGTACTAGCTCAATAGCGTAGTACAAATAATTTTACACTTGAAATGAACTAGCTCTATTGTCTAGTACAAATAATTTTACACTAGAATTGAACTAGCTCTATAACCTAGTACAAATCATTTTACACTAAAGTTGAACTAGCTCTATGACCTAGTACACACAATTTTAGACTAGAGTTGAACTAGCTCTATAACCTAGTAAAAATATTTTAAACTAGAATGGAACGAGCTCTATAACCTAGTACAAATAATTTTAAACTAGAGTTGCACTAGCTCTATAACCTAGTAAAATAATTTTACACTAGATTTGAACTAGCTCTATAACCTAGTACAAATAATTTTACACTAGAGTTGAACTAGCTCTATAACCTAGTACAAATCATTTTACACTATAGTTGAACTAGCTCTATAACCTACTACAAATAATTTTACACTTGAGTTGAACTAGCTTTATAACCAAGTACAAATAATTTTACACTAGAGTTGAACTAGCTCTATAAGCTAGTACAAATAATTTTACACTAGAAATGAACCTACTCTATAACCTAGTACACATAATTTTACACTAGCATTGTACTAGGTTATAACCTAGTACAATTCATTTTACCCTAGTGTTGAACTAGCTCTATGACCTAGTACACACGATTTTAGACTATAGTTGAACTAGCTCTATAAGATAGTACAAAAAATTTTAGACTAGAGTTGACCTTGCTCTATAACCTAGTACAAATAATTTTACACTAGAGTTGAACTAGCTCTATAACCTAATACAAATAATTTTATACTAGAGTTGAACTAGCTCTATAACCTAGTGTAAATCATTTTACACTATAGTTGAACTAGCTCTATAACCTAGTACAAAAAATTTTACATTAGAATTGAACTAGCTCTATTACCTAGTACAAATAATTTTACACTAGAGTTGAACTAGCTCAATAGCCTAGTACAAATAATTTTACACTAGAAATCAACTAGCTCTATTATCTAGTACAAATAATTTTACACTAGAACTAAACTAGCTCTATAACCTAGTACAAATCATTTTTACACTAGAGCTGAACTAGCTCTATGACCTAGTACACACAATTTTAGACTTGAGTTGAACTAGCTCTATAACCTAGTACAAATAATTTTAAACTAGAGTTGAACTAGCTCTATAACCTTGTACAAATAATTTTACACTAGATTTGAACTAGCTCTATAACCTAGCACAAATAATTTTACACTAGAGTTGAACTAGCTCTATAACCTAGTACAAATCATTTTACACTATAGTTGAACTAGCTCTATAACCTACTACAAATAATTTTACACTCGAATTGAACTAGCTTTATAACCAAGTACAAATAATTTTACACTAGAGTTGAACTAGCTCTGTAAGCTAGTACAAATAATTTTACACTTGAAATGAACCTGCTCTATAACCTAGTACAAATAATTTTACATTAGAATTGAACTAGCTCTATTACCAAGTACAAATAATTTTACACTAGAGTTGAACTAGCTCAATAACGTAGTACAAATAATTTTACACTTGAAATGAACTAGCTCTATTGTCTAGTACAAATAATTTTACACTAGAATTGAACTAGCTCTATAACGTAGTACAAATCATTTTACACTAAAGTTGAACTAGCTCTATGACCTAGTACACACAATTTTAGACTAGAGTTGAACTAGCTCTATAACCTAGTAAAAATATTTTAAACCAGAATGGAACGAGCTCTATAACCTAGTACAAATAATTTTAAACTAGAGTTGAACTAGCTCTATAACCTAGTGTAAATCATTTTACACTATAGTTGAACTAGCTCTATAACCTAGTACAAATAATTTTACATTAGAATTGAACTAGCTCTATTACCTAGTACAAATAATTTTACACTAGAGTTGAACTAGCTCTATAACCTACTACAAATAATTTTACATTCGAATTGAACTAGCTTTATAACCAAGTACAAATAATTTTACACTAGAGTTGAACTAGCTCTATAAGCTAGTACAAATAATTTTACACTAGAAATGAACCTCCTCTATAACCTAGTACACATAATTTTACACTAGCATTGTACTAGGTTATAACCTAGTACAAATCATTTTACCCTAGTGTTGAACTAGCTCTATGACCTAGTACACACAATTTTAGACTATAGTTGAACTAGCTCTATAAGATAGTACAAATAATTTTAGACTAGAGTTGACCTAGCTCTATAACCTAGTACAAATAATTTTACACTAGAGTTGAACTAGCTTCATAACCTAGTGTAAATCATTTTACACTATATAGTTGAACTAGCTCTATAACCTAGTACAAATAATTTTACATTAGAATTGAACTAGCTCTATTACCTAGTACAAATAATTTTACACTAGAGTTGAACTAGCTCAATAGCCTAGTACAAATAATTTTACACAAGAAATCAACTAGCTCTGTTATTCAGTACAAATAATTTTACACTAGAACTAAACTAGCTCTATAACCTAGTACAAATCATTTTACACTAGAGTTGAACTAGCTCTATGACCTAGTACACACAATTTTAGACTTGAGTTGAACTAGCTCTATAACCTAGTACAAATAATTTTAAACTAGAGTTGAACTAGCTCTATAACCTAGTACAAATAATTTTACACTAGATTTGAACTAGCTCTATAACCTAGCACAAATAATTTTACACTAGAGTTGAACTAGCTCGATAACCTAGTACAAATCATTTTACACTATAGTTGAACTAGCTCTATATCCTACTACAAATGATTTTACACTAGAATTGAACTAGCTTTATAACCAAGTAAAAATAATTTTACACTAGAGTTGAACTAGCTCTATAAGCTAGTACTAATAATTTTACACTAGAAATGAACCTGCTCTATAACCTAGTACACATAATTTTATACTAGCATTGTACTAGGTTATAACCTAGTACAAATCATTTTACATTAGAGTTGAACTAGCTCTATGACCTAGTACACACGATTTTAGACTATAGTTGAACTAGCTCTATAAGATAGTACAAATAATTTTAGACTAGAGTTGAACTAGCTCTATAACCTACTACAAATAATTTTACACTAGAGCTGAACTAGCTCTATAACCAAATACAAATAAATTTATACTAGAGTTGAACTAGCTCTATAACCTAGTGCAAATCATTTTACACTATAGTTGAACTAGCTCTATAACCTAGTACAAATAATTTTACATTAGAATTGAACTAGCTCTATTACCTAGTACAAATAATTTTCCACTAGAGTTGAACTAGCTCAATAGCCTAGTACAAATAATTTTACACTAGAAATCAAATAGCTCTATTATCTAGTACAAATAATTTTACACTAGAACTGACCTAGCTCTATAACCTAGTACAAATCATTTTACACTAGAGTTGAACTAGCTCTATGACCTAGTACACACAATTTTAGACTAGAGTTGAACCAGCTCTATCACCTAGTACAAATAATTTTAAACTAGAGTTGAACTAGCTCTATAACCTAGTACAAATAATTTTACACTAGATATGAACTAGCTCTATAACCTAGTACAAATAATTTTACACTAGAGTTGAACCAGCTCTATGACCTTGTACACACAATTTTAGACTTGAGTTTGTCGGTGTACTAAGGTAGGGGTACCTCAAGACCTCAACTTGTGATCGGTTGCAGCTTCAGCCGCAGGTTTACCACGTGCTCGCCAAGACCTTCCCTGCTCCATGACAAACCATTCAAAGACGAAGTATACAAGACAGAAGATCGAGACCCCGCAAGCGGAGTTTGCCGGAAGGCCGCCTGTGCTCAAGGTTACATCACTCACGCAAGGCCCCGCAAGAGGAGCTCGCCAGAAGACTAGAAGATTACATCATAGAAGACACGCCGGCGCTTATATGCTTCCCGAGGGCCCGGGAGCGACAAGTTACAGAGCCCGCAAGCTCCCGGTCCGCAGAGTCAAGACCCGGCAAGGTGCTTGCCGGGAGAATTGCGCTGTGTGCTCGCGCTCCAGCCTTCCATCAGCCCACGCTACGCCTCGGGCCTTCTGTGGACGCGTGGCGGATGGTCAGGTTCTGGGGACACGGTGGCACTCCACGGTGGTGGATCCATCGCCGCGGGCGACGGAGACACAAGGGCGGAGCTTTTGGGTCGACCACGACGGGCATTAAATGCCCTTGTCCCCATCGTCAAAGTAGGTAGCCACCATCGCTCACGCGACCGTAGCTCCAATCGCTCCCGCACTATTCCATCTACCACCTCTTTTACGCTTTTTACCCCTTTCTCCTACGCTGACACCTGCCGGTGACCCTTGCACTATAAAAGGAGGCCCATGCACAACGTGGCGGGGTTCAAAACCTTGCAACTCTCACGCCGGTAGTAGCATCAGAGCTCTTCAAGCTCCCGAGCTCAATACAAACCAAGGCAGGAGTAGGGTTTTACGCGTCCATCGCGGGCAACCTGGTAAAAACTGCCCGCATGCTCGCCACGACCGCTTCTTCGTGCTCCCTCCGCCTCGCATCGCATGCATAAGGGGCCCGTCCCATAGGTGTTCGTGGAGGACAGCTTCGACATCTTTGGCGCGCCTGTAGGGGCGCCGAGGTTGTGCGGACTGATCCGCGCTCACGCTGGCGCGCTTCTTCATCAACCTCTCCAGCCATCAAGAATTCATCAACAATTGCGCCATGGCCCCAAGAAGAAGGCTTCGAGGTTGCAGTTCGTCTGCGTTTCATCCGCCGCCACCGAACCAACGGTGGGCGGAGGAGACGCTGCCGGAGGGTGGTCGCCGGCGAGGACACTCGCGGGCGCCACCAGATCCAAAGACAAGACGGATGACCGCGCCGGTCTCCGTGGGACACGCCATCCATCTCAAGAGACGACAACCCAGCCGCGCCATACCACGGAGGTGGTATCCGCCGGGCAAGGACACACCGGAGGCTCGCGGGATGCTCCGACCACCGTCTGCAGCACAAGCAAAGCGGCGGCGCCGGGCAGGACTCGCCCTTCTAACGCTGTTAGAGTCCGAGCATATCCCGCCTCGCACCGCCGCTTCGCCCTCCACTCCGCAGAAGCGCCGCAAGGGCGAATCGCTCGATTTCTCCAAGCGGCGGACAAGGTCAAGACCGAGGGCTACCATCCAGAGCCTCGACGCTTTCGCCATCAACGATTTTTCACAGCAGCATGCACTTTCGCGCCGCGCAAGCCGAGAAGACGTAGGCCGACGGCGATAAGAGCGCCGGGTGCAACCACCATGCACTTCCCGCCCAAGTAAAAGACGCCGCCACGAACAACACCGACGACGGCTCCACGGCATCGCCGGATCCGCGGGCTCGACGGGATCAACGCCAGTCCTCGACGATCGGGCGATAAGAAGACGCCGACCACGATCGAGCGCCGCCGAGAAGCTCGGCGACAATCGACCAGAGCTGGGAACGCTGTCGACGCGACGCTACCGTGAACCAGCGACTTGTCAGACGCTGCAGCTGCCTGCTGCTCACCCCGCGCTGCGGCGCGGCCCAAAGGGCTCAAAGATGAAGAATTTCAAGCCTGACGACCGAGAAGTACGACGGCAAGACGCACCTCGGAATTCCTCGGTTCACACCATCGCGTGCAAAGCTGCCGGGGCGCGACGAGAAGATTCTCGCGAACCATTTCCGCTTGTGCTTAAGCCAACGCTCGTTTGGCTTATGCACTTGCCGGAAGGCTCCATTTCTTCTGGGCAGACTTTGCCATCAGTTTGTTGGCGCCTTCACCGGGCGGCCACAAACCCCACGGCCAGAGAGCGATCTCCACATATTGGCCTGTATGAAGGAGAATCCCTGCGCAAGTATATCCAACGCTTCACCGTGTGCAGCAAAGACAACATCCTCGATGTCCACCCGTCGCGGTTATCAGCGCTGCTCCACCGTAACGCGCGCGAATCGCGCCAGATGCGTGAAGAGATGGCGATGACCAAGATTCGGGATGTCACGAGCTCTATGCTCGGCTGATAAGGCGACGCTGGAAGAGGGGAGGAGACTCGGGGAGGATGTCAAGCAGGAGGAAGCGACACGACGACGCCGCCCGCAAAGAAGAGCGGCGGAACAACCAAAGAAGAACAAGAAAGAGGTGCTTGCCGCCGAGAAGTCCGCAAGGAGGCTCCCGCCAAGCAAACACAGGCTGGCGGCTCCGCAAGGAGCTCTGCCTCAGAAGCGGCAGCCGACAAGCGTGACGGTCCGACAAGCAATATCAAGAATCCACCGCACTAAGGGCCACGATCTCCAATCGCAAGCGCCGAGTATCTCGCCGAGCAGCAAAAAGCTGAGTACGAGAGGCGCGACAAGGAGAAGGCCCAAGGTGGCGGAGGAGAACCGAGCAAGAAGCGCCGCTCAATGGCCGGGAGGACGCCATGGCAGGCCAAGCAGCGGCAAGGTGAACGACCTCCCCGGGCCGCGACAAGGATGAAGAAGACGACGACGAAGACATGGAGGATGAGGATAACAGCGAAAGCAGGAGTTCCGTAAGGCCACGAAGGTCCTGCAGGCCGACGGTGGCGCCTTCAAGACACCTCCCACCGCCAGCCTAAAGCAAAGGTGCGTGAGGTGAATGCAGCGGAGCCGCCCGTGGAGTCGCCAAGCAGTTCCTCAAATGGTCCAGACGCCCATCATTTTTGATCTTGAGGATCACCCCGACCGCACCACCGCGGTCGGGTGCTTGCCGATGCTGGTCTCGCCCACCATCCGCAACCTCAAGGTCACCAAAATGTTGGTTGACGGCGGGCCGGGCTGAACTTGATCTCCTCGCTGTGATCAAGAAACTCCAAATTCAGATGGCGAGCTCAAGAGACCGCCTTTCCAAGGAATCAACCCGGACGGAGCAAGCCCAAGGGAAAGATCACTCTCACGGTGACCTTTGGCGGGAGCTCAATTTCAGGATCGAGCGCATCACTTTCGACGTCGCCGATATTCCGCTGCCATACAATGGAATACTCACCGCCCCGCCTCGCCAAGTTCATGGCAGCTTCCCATTATGCTTACAACGTACTCAAGATGCCGGGCCGATAAGCGCCATCACGGTCCACGGCGATAAGAAGGATGCGCTTGTTCGCGCCGACAAGATCTACGGATGCGGCAGCCGCGCCGATAAGGATACACTTGCCGCCAAGCTCCCGGGGAAGAAGACGAAGACCAAGTCCGCAAGTGCTGGGGCCCACTCCGCAACCGCACCTCTTCGAGTGCTGCGCTGCCGCCGAGGACGCCCCGCCGAGCTCCACCGCAAGAGTAAAAGGAATGGCCGCCCGCCGCAACCAAGAAGGTGTCCGCCATGAGGACGGCACGGTGGTACCTTCACCATCGCCACACTTGACAGCAAATAGGAAAGCGCGCTGCCGTTTTTTTCTCGCGCGTAATGTCGGCGTGTTTTCATGGCAACCATCCGACATCCCCGTGTTCCTGTGAAGGTGATTGAGCACAAGCTTGCTGTTTGCCCTCGCGCGCGCCCATCAAGCAAAAAGTGAGGAAGCAAGCCGGAGCGCCAAGAATTCATCAACGAAGAAATCAAGAAGCTAGAGGCAGCAGGCCTAGTTAGAGGTGTGATCCATCCGACGTGGTTAGCAAACCCAAATGTCGGCGCAAGGCCAACGGAAATGGAGGCTGTGTATAGACTTCACCGATGTGAATAAAGCATGTCCCAAGGATCCATTCCCTTGCCGCCGCATTGACCAGATTGTTGACTCCACCGCCGGATGTGAGCTACTCGCTTTCTTGATGCATACCAAAGCTATCACCAGATTTATGGCCAAAGAGGATGAAGAGAAGATCGCATTTATCACTCCATGTGGCACTTATTGCTTCACACGCATGCCATTTGGACTCAAGAATGCAGGATCAACATTTGCAGGGTAGTGTATACCGCTTTTGAGCCATGATCCACAGTAAATGTAGAGGCTACATGGATGATATCGTGGTGAAGAGCAAGAGCAAGGATACGCTGATTCAAGATTTGGAAGAGACGCTTTAACCTGCGCAAGATACAGTTTTAAGTTGAACCCCGAGAAGTGCGCTTTGGAGTTCCTCCGCAAACTTCTCGGTTCTTTAGGTCACAGAGGGGATTGAAGCCAACCCCGACAAGATTAAAGCCATTGAGCAGATCAAGCCCCAAGCGAGTCAAGGATGTCAAGGCTTGCAGGTTGTGTGGCTGCCCTCGTGAGGTTCATTTCAAGTTCTAGAACGCGCCTCTACCTTTCTTCAAAATCTTGAAGAAGGCAGGTCCCATGAAGTGGACTCCGAAGCGGAGGCAGCGCTGCAGGATTTGAACGGTACTCTATCCTCCACTCCAAGATTTGTCGCACCTAGACCACAGGAGAAGTTGTCATTGTACCTAGCGGCAACCAACCAGGTGGTTAGTGCTGCTAGTAGCGGAGAGGAGTCCGACGAGGAGGCTACACCACCGCAAGCGAGTCCAAATGACAAGCTGGGGGCTATCCGACAAGCTCCGCCCCGACAAGGACAACTCTGCAGAAACAGGATGAGGTGCGGAAGAAGATGGTGCAGCGCCCAAAGGTATTTTGTAAGTTCCTTCCAGGGGCTAGATCAAGATACTCCGTGTGCAAAAGTTGCTTTTCGGCCTCCTCATGGCCTCGAGAAAGCTGCGCCATTACTTCCAGGCACACGAGATAACAGTGGTCACTCGCTTCCCGCTGAAGAGGATATTGCACAACCCAGAAGCAACAGGCAGGATTGTTGAGTGGGCACTGGAGCTGTCGAGCTTTGGACTCAAGTTTGAAAGTACTTCAACCATACAGAGCCGAGCTTTGGCAGAATTTATAGCAGAGTGGACCCCAACGCCCGATGAAGAAGTCCAAGAAACAAGTACACCTGCATAAGAAGCGACAAGTGAATGGGTAATGTACTTTGATGGTGCCTTCACTGCAAGGCGCCGGTGCCAAGCGTGGTACTCATCGCGCCCACCGGAGAGCACCTCAAGTATGTTATCCAGATGCACTTCCTAAGGGAGCAAGCGACAAACAACACCGCTGAATATGAAGGTTTGCTCGCCGCCTCGTGGATTGCGGCCTAACTTGGGATCGTGAAGTTGATTGTGCGGGAGATTCTCATTGGTGGTCCGCAAGTTAACAAGAGCTATCGAGCCCTTTGATGGAAGCTTATGTCGATGAAGTGAGGAAGCTTGAGGAGCGCTTTGAAGGTTTGCGATGGAGCACGCCCCGAGAGCTCGTAATGAAATCGCAGATGGCCATTCAAAGTGTGCTTCAATGAAGTTACTCGTGGAACCTGGGACCTTCTTGCTCAAGCTGACTCAACCATCCGCCACGCCATCAATTGGGCAGTCCAAGAAGAGAAAGTTGGTCTCCGCGACTACTTGTCGGGCTGGTCTCCCCGAGGCCGCCGCCAAGGTCCCCAAGATCAACGACTCAGAACGCCGAGGAACACTTGTCTCGCAGATCCTCGGATCTGCACGGTTGAAGCAAGTGTTCCCGACAAGCCTCGCCCGGCGAAGCTTGCCGGGGATTCTTCAGCCCGGCAGAGCCTGAGGTTCTTGCCAGAGAAGCCGAGGTTCCCGCAGCGCCCTCATGCCTTTAGTCCTT